>CM060968.1:90127462-90727462 GCA_030765045.1 Tenodera sinensis | reverse complement strand
TTGAGATCGATGGCTCACTCCCCTTCCTAGATGTTCTGGTCTACAAGAAGCCGGACGGCAGCCTAGGTCACACGGTATACAGGAAACCAACACACACCAACCGCTACTTGGACACCTCCAGTCACCACCATCCTACTCAAAAGAAGACAGTTATCTCCACCTTGTTTCACCGAGCTTTCGATATTGCGGATGAAGACCACATTAAGCAGGAACTTAAATACCTACGAGACACATTGCTGAAAAACGGATACAGTGATAACGACATCAAAAAGCCACGCAAGAAGGTTGAAAATAATCGAAACAACCCCCAACGCCTCACTCAAAGGATGGATAGCTGGCCGAACAGAGCCTACATACCATTCTACGGTTCCGTCTCAAACAAGATCTCCCGCATACTCGCTAGGTATAACATCAAGACCTTCTTCACACCTCCAAAGAAGATCCAAGAATACCTTAGACCGGTAAAAGAACCACTTCGACTCAAGGTCCCAGGAGTTTACAGGATTCCTTGCGAATGTGGTAAAGTGTATGTAGGCCAAACAGGACGCACAATAGAAGAAAGGTGTAAAGAACATCAACGCAATATCAGGCTCCTACAACCAGATAAGTCAGCAGTGGCCGAGCATTGTATAGAGTATGTCCACAAAATAAACTTTGAAGACATCAAAGTTCTGGAGCATACGGATAAATACTGGGACAGAGTCATTAAGGAAGCCATTCAAATCAAACTACATCCAAACAATTACAACAGGGACCGCAGTCTTCAGCTAAGCCCTGCCTGGACAATAGCCATGAAACACATTCACAACAGCAACTATAGTGATTCTGGTCCAAGTACTGACCCTCAAGAAAACACTGTGGCCGGTGACAAACATAGCCCGAAACAGCAGGCCCAATCACAAATCGTCACCCGCTCATTGGCCAGGGCAACGCAACCCCCTCTCATCTAACATTGTATATATAGGGGGAGCGGGAAAATAACGGTCATTTCATTCTGACGAAGGCCATGGAGTTTAGAATGGCCGAAAGCTCAATATTTTCAAACCTCACACGGCTGATCGCCCGTGAAACTTTAATAAATAACGTGCGCCGTGAAAGCTTTAAATCTTATATATTGCTTATATAGAATACACTTCTCACATTGTATCTGTAGTGCATATTTGTTGTTATGAGCTTCTCTTAAAAGGATAGTGTAAAATATTATAATTCCATAAAGCAACAAGATTTATAGCTATGAGGGCAATATAGTTCTTATTGATTTGGTTTTATTACTTTCTAGTTCACATCCGAGAAGATCCCGGCACAGAACCAGATCATACTGTTGGTCTCAAATTGTTTGCCTTGGAATTACGTCTCGATTATATGGGGACTGGTGTCCTCATGTGTCGTGTTAGTTCCCTTACAGTTTCACTAAGAGATGAGTGGAAAATAAACAGAGGCAAGAAGACATCTGAAGCATTTATTCCTACCAGAAGGTCAGTTAAAATTTAAAGTGAATAAATGTTATGGAATTTATTGTCATTTAAGTGAAATTCTACTTAAAATGTGCCGATCATAAAGAATAATTTGTTTTGTGACATTCAGGTGTGAAATATATGGTCCTGGATACTTTATTCATACATTTTATTTTATAACTTAGAGTAAAATGGCTAAAAGGTGGAGGGATAGTATTTAGAATAAGAAATGGAATAAATTACCAAAAGATACATATAATAGTAATTAAAATGTTTGAATTAGAGGAAAAGAAATTAGTGGTGGTGCTTTTTTTCTTTTTTTTTAAAAAAATTATTCTTATTTAATATTTTGGTATCTTATCTCACCTTAAACTGAGAAGCCATTTAGTGCAGTCTTTGAATATTACTGGACTATCAGCAATGAGAACTCTTCTCTTTATCTTGGGTCATAGTTATGGAATAAAGCAGACTGTGAACTCCGTCAATTAAATTTGTGAATTTGTTTTATTGTACATTTCTTAAATATCACAATTATTAAGTCACTATATTGTTACAACACTTTCTTAATTACTTTGTACTGTTTGCCATGTCCAAATTGCCAAAAAATGGCTTCCATCTTACACGAACGCATTGATCCCAGAGTATTTGTCAAAATTTCTTGTATGTTACCATGACAATACCTTCTTACGATGCCAGAATGATCATGATGATGTCGTACGACACATATAGTGCATGACTTTATGATTATTTTGGATATCCCAGCAAAATAATGTCTGTTTATATTTTGAAACCCCTAACTTATGATACAAAATAGTCATCAATTATGTAAACATGATTGAAATGCCGAAACAAGGTTGACAATAAATCATTTCTATAAATTGAGAATAGACCAAATAACAAAAGAATACTAAATTAACAAAATCAAGCTGATGGTTTGGTTTAAAGATTTCTTGGAACATACAATAACTGTTTCAGCAGAAAGGGAGAACTTCTAGGAAAAGTGAGGGATAAATGGGTAAGGAGCTCAAAGAAGAAGCAAGATAGAGGAGGCATCATAATAATGACGGTAATTAGTAGATCTCAGACTTTTAGTCTCTAAAAGTCTTAAATCAGGTACCTAAAATAGGTTCTATCACAAATCAAAATAGATTCTAAAATTTAAAAAAATAGGTGAACAAAAAATGACTTTCCTTTATTTCCCATTATAAGTTAGCCGAAACATTTGACTTTCTTTATTGTATTTGTCAGATAACACTATCTTATAAGACGAAAATGAGTACTCCACAACAACTGATGTCACCGGAGCATATTTAAATGTTGGTATTAGATGCAAAAGAACAAAGCATTCATGTGTTCAGGTATTTTGCCAGACAAGATGTCGGCATGTTCGGAGATCTGTCAGTCCTGGGTTTGTTTGAAGCACTGATTTGAGTTTTTAAGAAACTTTTTCACTAACATAACCAGGAACCGAGTTTATTTTTTTTCTGTCACCTCTCAATCCCAATTACGTGTAGACTGGTTTGACTGAAGGCTCTAGAGCGTTAATAGTGAGGACTAGAAATACATACTGTGATTTGATGAATGCAGTATCATGGACAATTGTTGGGTCCTGCAGAAGCTCTTTAGCTGCATCCTCCCCAGTTTCAAAACAATGTTCAAACTGTCCTCCATATTATGTATTGTTCACTGTGATTGTTGTGAAGACACGGCTGACATACAGGCTTAGACAACATTCCGTATTACCAAGTGAAGAAACTGAAAAATGTAAAATTAGGTAAATATAGGTTCTAACGTGAAATTAGGTATTTTTAGGTTGTATTGGACTACCATTTTCAAACATATATTTCCCTATTTAGTATATACACAACTTTTATGTTCAATATATCATGAGGAAAAAAATAGTTTTTTACCTAAAATCTCAGGTCTAGTAATTAGTTATAAAGGCTCAATATCAAACATATGAGGTGCGATCATTAAATTCTGGGACTGATCTTCTGTGACAAATGGATCGTGTGATTCACATGTGCGTGCAGCACAGACAAGTAACAACTTTGAAGACAAGCTTTACATGAAAAGGAACTGAAGCAATATATTTTAAGTACAGACAAATTCATTTCTGTGGTGTGCAGGTAGCATGTCCGCCTCACATCCAGTAAGTTCCAAATTTGAATCTCATTAGGGTGGTTTACCTCGAAAAGATTTTTTGTGGAGCTTTCCCTTATCCTGAGAAGGCAAATATTGGATAACTCTAACCTCTAGGGATCCTAGGCCCATTTGAGCATCATTTCAACCATTTTATTCAGTCATCACCTGATATGACCTACAGTTAAAGGACTATTAGTAGTAGTGATTGGCGTAAGAACAACCAATAAGATATATAAGCTTATATATAAGATATATAAGCCAGGTGCTCCATCAATCGTGCTCTAGCTGTTATCCAGCCAGGAGTCACTCTCTGAAGATTGTGTTCTGCATTCTTTAGAAGAAGAAAAAAAAATTATGTGAAGAACACTTTAGCGTGTGCAAATGTTTCCCCTGTAACCTTTTGCGACACATTAAGCAGAAATCAGGTTTTTCTGGCTTTTTTTTTTTTTTCTGGAATAAAACGGATGATTATGACAAAATGCCATGAAAATTTCACAAAATTATATCCTCTTACACTGATTTGAATAAGTCATTGTACTAAAACTAAAATTATATTTTTATTTGTTCCTGTACATAAAGCATTCACCCAAGTTAATGACCTCTATACCAGTTCTACCATGTGCATGCCTGAGTGGAATTTGACTAAGTGCATTTCTGTACAAAGAAACTAGACAGTAGACAGCAATTTATATATTTTATGTAACACAGGCCTGCAATGATCTTTATGCATGGTGATCTGGGTTGGGATCAACTGCAACTTATGATATCGAAGTCTACCACTGCAGATCTGCTGAAGATGTTCTATAAATTGGAAGAATTTTTCTCACAGCAATTCAAGAGCAGTAAACGTGTATTCTCAAGTTTACAGCCACGAGCACATCCCAAGAATAGCAGCTTTAGAAAAAAGCAGCAGCCTTTCTCAAAGAGGACAAAGGGTACAGGTGATGGTAAGGAATGATCATTTACTTCTTTTTCATAGAACTTTTAAATTGCTATTTTGCTCTTTATTTTATTCTTGTATCTTTGAAGTGTACATTTTCAGGCAGTAGCTGCCAATTAACTTTTGTCTCCAGCATGCTGCTTACCCACTGTCATTTTTATTATAATGTTTTGTCATTAAAATATCCTTTGGTGAACCTGTTATATTTGAGACATATCAACCATTGTAGTTAAAAATAAGATATGTGGCAACACAACATCCAGAGAATGCAAGCAATTGATTTATGTCAACCTGTATGGTGCTCTTGATGTGCTCATTCTCACCGTATTGGTAGCTTTAAATGAAATTAAGGGGTGTCAAAAAATAAGTGGAGTTATTTTTTTGCATTGCAATGCACCCAAGCTTTAGTTTGGTGTTGGCAGCTCTGGAAACATCTGACCTTGAGTGATGAAATGCCAGCACCTCGTTTGCCTGGTTGTCCTTGTTTGGAGGGGAGCAGGTGAATTAGAAGAGAATGTTAAGTTTACCCAACATGGATTTTAAGTTGTAGCAGCATGCATCAGTTAGCTTTAGTGTTGTTATTGATAAAAAGCCATCAAATACATTGAAAATATTGCAGCAAACCACAAGGAAAATGCAGGTTTTTGAGTGGCATAAGTGATTTCAGGGGATAAAAGTGACCTTGAAGATGATCCACAGCCCAGAAGGTCGAAGACTAACATCAGTGTAAACGCAATTGGTGTCACTGTTACATGAAGACCATTTATCACTATCAAGATTGCAGAGATTGGCATACCATATTTCATCGCATAATCATCACCATCGCATAATCGTTGCATTAATATTCTAGGTGCTCACTATCAAGAAATATTGAAAAATAACATTTCACCACTGCAACCTGTTAGGTTCATGGGAGAGAGTACAGAGTGAACAGCATATTGTAATATATCCTCATTGTTGATGCCATCTGTTTGCTGACTGCTTATATGGTGACAACCCGTCAGTGAATCTAATTGTTTCAAGTACCTTAAGTGCAGAAATGAGCAGACATGACTAATCGATAAGCAAATGGATGTGAGCTAAGTCAATAACCATCTTATTCTTCAATTGTTTATGGCTGTTTGTTTCTATAGTTATTTTTTACTTTGGTCCTGTTTTACCAGATGTTGGAACATAGGGCTTCAACAAAACATAGCCAGCGGACTCTGTTTTTCACCATTCTTTTCACTTCTCCCCAAGTTTTTCCTGGCTCTGCTGCCTCTCTCTCTCTCTCCACTTTTCTCTAGAACGCACAGGTTATGTACGGATTTGCGGGTAACAATTAAATGCAGTTAAGTAAGCATTCGTGCAATCTACACTGATATCCAATGAAAGTAAACACAACTGATGCAATCTTGCCAGTTCTAACAGAGTTAAAAAAGCAGGAATTGTGGGTTTTTAAAACTTAATTTACACAAAAACCATTGATTCGATTGAAATATGCCAAAGGAAAAGGTTGTCGTTTATTCAATTTTCTAGGAATATAGCCATAAATTAAGAACCTCTAATCAATAACAATTCAGCCAGGTGACGATAAATTTTTTTTTTCAAAAACTATTTTTTCCTAGAAAAGTACAAACTTGTCAGCCTTTTGGTATAAGAGTTTTTTGTTATTCACAATACAAGAAACTCGCTGTTAAAGTCTGACTGATTATTTCACTTCCATCCTGTATATTCATTGTTTATTCACCAATTGTAATAGTTTACAAGGTTCTTCATATGAAAAAAGGTATAACATTATTTACAATATAACAAATTTTTATACTGTAACCAATTTACCCTATAACAAATTATAACAAATGTTATGAGGAGAGGTACTGTTTTCTATATATACAATTTTGCACTTTTATATTCTTCTACTGTATAGAAAACATGTTTTCTCAGATAAGACTTAATTTGTTTTATTTTTGTTTGTTCCTCATTAATTTCCTTAATCCAGTGAGGTAAGTGATTGTATAATTCTTTTGCATTGGTTTCGATACATCTGTTTTCTAATGAACCTCTTAACCTGTCCCTAAAGTAGTTTTTCTTTGTTCAAGTGTCATGTTCATGAATATTTGCATTTCTATCCTCTTTGTGGCTTTTTACCACATACTTTAGACATATATATACTTTAGACATATATATATATATATATGTCTAAAGTATGTGGCAGCGTTAGCGCACTAAGTTTTTTGAAAGCTTCTCTACAAGTATTTCTCCTTTGGATGTTTTTAACAATTCTTATTGCTCTTTTCTGAAGCCTAAATATCTTTATTGTATGTTTTTTACTTGCTGATCCCCATAAAATAATTCCATAATTTAAGTGTGAATGCATAAATGCATAGTATACTTGTTCTATACTATCTTCATCCATGATTTGTTTGACTTGTTTTAGAACATATATACCCTTATTTAGTTTCTTTGTAAGTTCCATTTTAATTGATCATCTATGCTAGTCCTAAAAAATTTGTTTGTATCACTTGCCTAATTGGCTCCTTTTTTATTTCTAAATAGATGTTTACTTTGTCTTGTTACTTATACCAATTTTCATCCATTCTGTTTTATTTGTATTCAGTGCCATCCCCAATTCTTCCAAGTATATACTGTCTCTAACAATGCATTTGTTTTACTTTGCACCTCTGTCGCTGTATTGCCTGTTACAATTATTGTTGTGTCGTATGCATACCCAATGGCTATTCCTCCTCCCTCGTGAATTTTTTTTCAACAGACTGTTTATATATAAAATAAATAAATACAGCCCTAATTTTGACCCTTGTGGAACACCATGGGTTATATGTTTAAACGATGATTGGAGTTTGGTTAGTTCTCCATCTACATTATGCACTGATTCTACACATTGTTCTCTGTTTATTAAATAAGATCTTAGCCAATCTAAAGGAATGCCCCTAATGCCATAGTTTTTGAGTTTTCCCATTAATTTTGTAATCTCTACACAATCAAATGCTTTTGACAAATCAAGAAATACTACTACCACAATTTCTTTTCTATGTAATGCTCTAATAATTATGTTGTTACTCTTACTTATTGCATGTATGGTTGGTTTCATTTTTTGAAAGCCAAAATATAGGTCTGTATTTTGTTGGTGATAGATTCATCACCTTCCAAGTTTCACACACATAAATCAATACTGATTGTACATTGCTATTAAATATCATAGTTATTCTAGCGAGTGCTTATTTTGTTAAACACAGTTTGGGGAAATACAGAACTTATACAGCAGGTTTTAAAGTAAGAGGGAGTTAGCCAAATTACAAACTTGTTCAGTAGTCTGATAATATTAGCTCCAGTTAAAAAGTACACATGATTCAACAGTACTGTAAATGCATTTGTAAATGGTAGATGAGTCTTAATTCAATAAATCCAAAGTCACTTTTTTTCCCTTTGTTTTTTTTTTTTTTTTTTTTTTTTTTTTTTTTTTTTTTTTTTTTGTTTTTTTTGTTTTTTTTTTAATTCACTTGAGTAGGTGTTTCCATTGCAGTGTGATCTTCACTTTTGTTTCCCCTCCTTTCCTTCTCCTTTCTTTTCATCCACGAACAGCATAACATGACCATGCTTTAATATGCTCAGACTTTCTGCTACTCCTGTTACCATACACCAGTCACTGAAGGTTAACACAGCCAGTCTTAAATAATTTATTCTTTGTATAATGGTTGCACTGTGTACTACTTTCTCTACTGCGTATAGTAAATTAGAGGAAGTTTTGTATTCCACCAAAAAATTCTATGTCGAGATTTCACCAGAAATATATGTTTTGAGGCCCCCTGAATCCAAAAAAAAGCATTTTTAGAAAAAGGTCTGTCTGTGTGTGTGTCAGTCTGTGGACAGCATAACTCAAAAATGAAAAGTGGGTTAAAAACCAAAGTTGGTATTTAAGGTTAATGTCTTACAAGGATGTGACACAGATTTTAAAGAAAATTGCTCTGCCCTAAGCTACACTTTACATGGAAAATTTTTCGAAAAGTTTGATGTTCTTGAAAATGTCTAATGATTTTGATTAAAATGTCATATTTTTATGACAAATGAAATGTATATCTTGAATTTTCTGGCTATAGCCTATGTAGTCCTGTTTACTCTGGATGACTTTTGCACAACTGGTAAACCATAAGAGACCAAATCCTACTACAAAAAAAAAACAAACATAAATCTTGCTAAAATACACAATTTATGTCTAAATAAATTTTTTTGTAGAATGAACCATTTAGGAGATATGCCTTGTTTTATTTGTGTAAGTTTTGGAGAACTTATATTTCTGTCAAATGTAACATTGTTATTTTTATATGTTAACCATGCAAAGAGAACAGAATCTCAAAGCTTTAAAAGATGTAATTATCACTCAAAGCCTACTGTATTCCCATATTCCCCTTACGCCTACAAGGAAATAAGCAATAAGATAACTTCTACAAATGTGTATCTCAACTAACAAGAAGAAGATATAGGAATAAGACTTTGTAAGAATGGTTAGTATAAGAGTAGAGAAAGTCATGTGAGTGCAACACATCAGGTTTTTATTGTTTTACAAAGAAAGTATAAAAAGTGTGATTTGCAATGAAACACTATATCTTATGGATCAGCTGAAGACATTGTACAAAATGTTCTAGGTTATAGCAAAGTTGCAGCAAAGTGGGCGATTTGTATGATAAACAATGAACAGAACTTTCACCCCTTGATGGCATGTCAACAATGAAAAGGTCTTCGGTGAGAATCAGCCTTTTTGGATGGACATCACATGTGACAAAACAGGAAAGTGCTCAGTGGAAACATTCTTCAGTCCAGACCCAAAAAAGCCATATTCAATCAAGTGCAAGAAAAATCATGCACCTTATCTTTTTCAATATGCAAGGTGTTGTGTACTATCACAATGAATAACCAACATACTGTTACTACTGTTAACTAATGTGAAGAATTGACAGGGTCATTAAGGATGAAAATTGCCATGAAAAGATATCTTCCTCAAATTGAATGGATCCATCATCAGGATAATGCACCCACTCGTCGCACCATGAAGACTCGATTTTTGTTACAGAGTCACCAATTACATTGCATTTCTAGCTTTAATCCATCTTTTTTGCAGCTATAGTATATTTTTTTTTCTCTTGGCAACTTTATAACACTTAAGCATTTCTTTCCTAACAAATTACTTCAAACTATTGACTTTTATGTATGTTTTTTATTGAATTATGCTTATGCAGTACCACACAAGTCACACAGGATTTTTCCGATGTTCTGTTATGCTAATTTGTTATATTGTTACCTTTGTATCACTTTGAAGAGGATGGAAAGGGCTTTGATTTTATTTTCTCACATGCATTCTTAATGAAAAATCAAAGCCATCTGTATAACCATTTTCTAACATTACTTCAGTATTCTCCTGGCCTTGTATGTCCTCTGAATATTTTAACCATTTAGCAACATACATTACAACCTGTAAAACTTGTACATCAGTATATTTCGACATAGAAGTTACTTAGGTGTACAAATTTTAAATAATATGATAGATCCAGTCATTTAGATGTGCAGTTCAAACAAAGTCACTCCTAAAATAAGTCACTGCCATTATTAACTTCTTATAGGGACAATTTTGTTTATATAATCACAACATTTTTAAAAAGTGATGTTTAAGTTGTATTTTATCAATTCTCAGCTCATGGGTGGCCAAATTCTGCAGCACAGGATGCCAGGCATCATCGTCATTGGCAACAAGTTTTGGGACAAGTTGCAGGACTGCACTTGTCAACATTAAGTTTCCCTCTGCCAATGTCTGGCACAGTTCTTGGTGGCACAATGGAGCTACATGGAAATAATATTTCCTTAGCATGTTTTCATGGCATCAACTTTAAATCTAAATCATGGGCCTTGTTTTCCTTGAAAGAGCCTTGTATTTCATTTGCCACTGAGGCTCAAGAAGTACCATCATCAGAATGTAAGTATATAGTTTTCTATTTAATAATGATGTATGTTTTTTGAACAAGTGAGGTTAAACACATTAAAGGAAAGTTTTATTTACATTATATATCAGTTTTGATAAGTAGGGCATGTTTGGAAATCATTGTTCCCATCTTCAGCCAATTACCATCTACATCTACCAGTCAGTCAGTTGTTAGCTGAAAATGGCAACAAAAGTTCCTGAAATATGTCATAATTTTCAAAAGTGAGTGATAGTGTCAATAAAACTTATCTTTAATATTAGTTTTATGTTGATTATATTGTGTTTCTTTTGTGATTTGTTCTTGTCTAGAGCTTGATGTATGTTACACCTTTTCCTGTTTTTTCATTCAGTTGCAAAAATTTCATTTTTTAATGTATATTATTTTCTGTAAAGGCAAATATATCTAATACAGTGCATTATCATGGCTGCCACGTTGCAGTGAGATTAAGTATAGTGGACACAGTTTATCGGCAGTCCCTAGGAGTTTAACATGGCCGAGATTACACTAAACAGCTGATGGAAGTATCACAATAAGCAGTCCTGCAAATGTACATAATAAAGCCATTTCTAACCTCAAATATCACAGGGTTAAAGCAACATACTTTCAAACGATAATAATGCTTGAACATCGTTACCACAGAACACATGATGAACCTACTCATCTTTGGCAAATCTTGTTCTGCAATAACATGTTTGGATAAAATCACTTCTGAGCTCTAAATATCGTAATATATACGAGATGCACTACTGTGTAGCGAACACAAAAATAACAATAGTAACTAAAATTGATATACTGTTCTAAAAGAATTCAAGACAAAATCACGCAAAAACAAGCATTACATCCACTGATTGATTAATTAATACAGCGTCTAAACAGAATCTTGTTTTCAAATCTATCACTTGGCCTTTCTGCAATGCGTTCATAAGCAAGGGCTTCTGTGGCAACATAACAGATGCAATAACACCAACTATACCATAGCTTTACCATGGTTATATGTTACAAACAGTTGGCGGCACTAATGCAACCCAATGGATGGAATATCACCAAATATAACCAGACTGCACCATAATAGGGGAAAAATGTCAAGGTTGTTTTCTGGGTATCTCAATAAGCTGTGCCTACTATGTTAGTTGCCTCACCCCACTGTCTTTGTAATTGACGACCTGCAAGATGCGACAATGCATTGGCTCAAGGATGAACAATGTATGTGTTTTTAGAATTTTCAAAGTGCAGGGGCTTTGTTTATGCCAAGTGTGAGAGATTTCAGTTTCCAAAGAATCCTACCATGATTCGTAGATTATATCATTAGGTGGTAGGCCTTAGCCACTAGATTATTTAGATAGAAGAATAAACATTTCTAAGAATAATTTGTGCTAAGACTGGGTAGCGAGTCATATGTATACAATACATAGGATTTTTTTAACATAGTCAACTTTCAACTCTCTACCGTCAACTAAATGACTTCAGTACTTTTGTAAATCAGTACACGTGAATACATGTTTTGTTCATATCTAAAGACAGTCACCACCACCACCACCACCACCACCACCACCACCACCACCACCACTACCACCACCACTGCTGCTGCTGCCACCACCACCACCATGACAGTAAAAGGACATTTTTTAAATAATGTTAAATGTAGTAAATATAGGGACAAATAGCTGAGGACTTCAAATAAAGTCTATTCTGTCCATTAGCAGAAATAAGCATAAGAAAATGGAAATGGTATAATCAAAGTTAAAAACTAAATTTCTGTAGAAAAATATGCCAACAATGAAAAAGAAATCAAGGAAATCATTGAGAGTGGAACATCTTCAGCTTTCCCTTGTGCCTCACAGCGTCAGGCTTTCCATCCATTTCTTATACTCCTGTCAATCCTGTGTTCCTTAGTTCTGTAACGGCTCACTTAGGATTCGTCAGTTTTGTGCTGGGTTCTCTCTGTCGATGCCTCAGTAACTCATCTGGTGCAGTAGCCGCCTCTGTGCTGTACGTCGCTACGTTGATTTTGTATAGGATTAGGTACTGGGATTTAGGTAGGCATGAGTCTGATACTTTAATCTTCTCTGGCGTGAGGTTAGATAACGAAATACACTGCACTGACATTTCCTGATTTATTTTCTATCACATAAATGCCTCGAAGAACAGACCTGGGCGAGTTTCTGTTATTGTGCTTTAAACATATCATATCACCCCAGTTATTTACAGCATTCTTACGCTAATCTCGGTCACTTTCGACACTGCAATGTTTTTGACACGAAACTAGCCCTCCGTTTTTCACAGATTCATCCTCGGTAGCAACAACACGACAGACCCCGGGTCCTATTGAATTTCCAGTATTTATACCGTTTCACCCACACTGCTTTCTCTCGTCCCATTATGGGCGGGGTATATTGTTTCCCCAGTTGTGTCTTTGGACTTTTAAGGCCAAGCCATCCCTTAGCGAAAAATGGTAAAAGATGTTTGTCCTCTGTCGATATGTACCATTCAGAAAAACACCCAGGTTAACACGTTCAAGAGGCAACTTCACTTTACAAATTTCATCATACAAAAATTATACTTAAACCTATGTGTCTTACATTACGTTCCGGTCTCATAATTATAGTTATAGATAAATGGAAGTTCCTATCTCAATTCAACCATTCCTTTTCCTCTTCTCTATCTCTACCTCTGTCACCATTAGTGATGTTATATCCCATGTACCAATATCCATTTTCCTTGTATCCTTGTATTGCCTGTTCATTTGCTTGTAATTCGTCCAGCCATTCCTTGAATTCTCAGAATCATTAGAATATCTACCATGCGGGCGATTAGCCCTGTGATGGCTTCACTAGAGCCCCATTAGTCTGGGTTTCACAGTTCTCGTCAGGCCTTCTCAGCCACCATAGCAGTCCTGGGAGACACAATGGAGCTGCTGTACATCACCCTGACAAGCAGTCTATTACTTTACCAGTTGCCACCTTCCCTGACAAGGACACTGAGGTTGGACTTTGGGAGGCGAGCCAGAACATGTCTGTTATAAATGGTTTTATATATATATATAGATTTCTATAATCACTGTTCCTTTAGCTTTAAGCTATTACAAAGAAATTTTATTTGTTATAGCAAATGATCAACTGGATGTCCATGTGGTGCAAACACTCACATTCAGCTTGGGCATGATGGCTGAGCATCCTCATGCACAACATCACAGCATGGCTACTGTATGTCGTCTTAGTCGCAATGTGCTCTTTCCTCCACAGTTCCGCACACTTCAGGAATGGTTTCATTATGCATTTTCTAGTAGTGAAATTGATGGTAAGAAAGTAATGCTGCACTTGATATTATTCATATAGTTGTATTATTATTTCAATGATTTTGGGGTTAGGAATAAGATACACATAACTGAAATCTATCCTTAGTGTTCATAAACATGTTGCTGCCAGAATGTGTGAGTGTGTTGGTTAGCGTTCTTTAAGGAGCAGTTCCAACAAGATTCATGACATGAAAGATGTGCTTATTAATAGCTCTATAGACCTGTGGTAATTGTTGCTTGTTATATTGTAAGCTTTTCTACTATGAATGTTTGTGTTTACCCAATAGTGCCTTAAGAGTGTTTCATAAATTAAATTAAAAAATTAATTTTTTTTTGCAAACTGAGCAAATATTCAATCTTCACCTTACACATCAAGTCCATTTTATTTCACATAATTCACAAAGGTTTAACTTTTTGAGGTAAATATAGGTTTATGGAAATGCCACTCTGCAGTTCTCATGTAGCCAAGATTCCCATAGAGATGGGAATTCTGATGGTAGCATTGGCTGTCACGATCATATGGTTATAACGTTCAGTGAAATAAAATATCTGCATTCATGAAAAGTAATGCAGATAAACAGCAACCAACATTGTCTCAAGCAATAGACACCAGCACAATGTGGAGGAACTTGTTGATAACACTTTCGGTACGTTTTTCAAAAACGGTATATTGAAATAGGAAGTATATGGTTCTCTTGGTTCACGTAATACATTTGTTGGAAAAGTTTTATCGTAACTCACAAAATGTTTAAACCCAGTAAGGCCAGAAATTTCAATTATTTCTGTGATGCAAATCTTAATTTAGTTTGAGTTATTAATGCATCCAGGACTTCAGAGAAAATCCTTAAGTATGAAGATTGGGTTTCATCTTGACGACAATTTCTCTTTCTAGGCCTTTCTTCATCCTCTTCATTAGCAACGCTCATAGTTTCTTCACAATATTTCTTCAAACCGTATTTTTATAATTGTTGATCTCTTATGTTTATCCAAAGCTGTGATTAAATATGCTAAATTTGCAAAACCCATATAAGTGCAGAAGAGCTGCAGTAGGCTTTCCCTGTTTCACTATCAGTAACATCCTCATATTTCAACTGTGAGTATGGTCGTTTTACTAATTGTTTTATTAAACATCATTCACCCATTTTGAAGAATTAGTACCAGCAACTGCCTTGGTACATTATACTCTATGAAATAAATAATACTAATACACCTGTTGTGAACCGTAATAATTGCACAATATTAAAAAAGAACATTCTTGCCAACTCCAAGCTAGCCATGTCCTCCTCAAACCACATTTTTGGAGTCTGTTGTACCTAGGGCTGGACAGCTACTCGCAGTTCCTGGAAGTCTACAAAATAATCTTTGCTCAGAGGTTTTCATAGTCCTGAAGAGGTGGTAGTCAGAAGGGACAGAGTTAGGAGAATACAGTAGGTGTGGTAGTAGCTGAAACCCCATGCCAGTAATGACATCTGTAGTTTTCTGACTCGTATACCAATATGGAATGCCCCTCATACATTGGAATAATTTTCTTAGAATATAATTCTTTATAAATATAAGTAAAATGCTTAGGCAGTGAAGATGTAAATTTAATTCCTGTCACTAACAAAATTATGAGAAATGTAGATATGTCCTTAAATGTGTAATACATTTTTCATTTAAAAGTGTTTTTACAAAATATTTTTTCTTTTGAATACGTCATTCAGCTGTAGACCGCTTCCCCAGCATTGAAAGGGAAAGGATAGAAAGTTCTACAGAGCAACAGAGATCTCGCAGCAGTAGTAGTAGTAAACTTCAGGATCCAAATCACACACGTGAAGTCATCTTTGCTCTCCCTTCGTTGCAGCTCCATCTTAAGACTGAACACCTTCAGACAGCAAAAACTCCTGATGTTGCTGGTAAGAACATGCAAAGTACAACTGTCTTTATCATCTAAAACCTTATAATCTTAATGGAAAATTGAGTCAGAGTTGAAACATTCCATCATGTATACTTTTTGTGCCATAACCAATTTCAAGAGCTATTTGCTCTCTAGTCAGAAGTGATCAAATGGCTCCTGATGATGTTCTCAGGAATATATTTATTATTTCGGGTGTCATCTAGAGGTGAATTGATGAATTTCCACAGTTCAAACCCTAGAAAAATGCCACTGGAAGTTGTGGTGACAGCATATATGGAAGCAAGGGTACTACTCATGTGAAAATAGTCAATCTATTAACCTTCTCCTAATTTAATTTATTAGCTTAAAAAGAATGGATAACTTCTTTTTTTAAAAGCTTAAACATTGTGTTAAAATTGTTCATCTATAGAAATTACTTAAGCAAATGAAAGATACTTCCTAAAATATAATTCAGAGTATATTGTATTGACTGGAGATAAAATATTTTTAAAACACAACAGCAAAGTTCACATAGTTGCATTTAATACTACCCTAATATTCAAACACTATAAGCTTTTTAGTGGTAAGGCTTGATATTTCTTCTTCAGCTTCTAACTTGAGCACTTGTTTGTTTATTATAGGTAATAAACCAATGGTTGAATGCAGTTTTATAACTGAATTTGAAGACCACATATTTGTGACCGTAGATGCCGAAGCATTCTTCTTTCTCCATGATCTCATTACTTCTTATGTTAGGGAAAAGGAGAGAGTGGTAAGTAGATCTGTTCATCACCTAGTTTTCATTTCAGAATTTCACAACTGAATAAGTGTGCATCAAAACTTAATTTGTCAATGGAACGATTGGCAAAAGTTGGTGAAAATAAAATGTATCTATTCCAATGCACAAACCATCACCTCTGTTGACTTTCCTTGGAGTGAATAGTTGATATAACTGGAAAGTTATGAAGTAGTCATTTATTATCTTTTAATTAATGTAGTACTCATATTTCACTCACTGTTAGACATTTTAAACAAAACCACGTGATTGTTGCTCCTGCTAGTTCTGATTTGTGAATCCTTTTTTCTTCACAAAATGAGCCTTTTATACTGCATTTCTTTTCTGCATCTATAATCAGCTTTAGTTTCCAGGGGTATGCTTGGAGAACACATCCCGTTTACCTTTTTGAATGCTCAGAGGAAAAGAACTACATTTTATTTATATTAAAAAACAGAAAAGTCATATATCAATAATATTAACAAAATCAGTTAATGATATTAGATATTTTGTCTATATCTAGGTATATTGTACATTGGTAGTCCTTTTAGATGTGACGGCACCCCTTTTGAAACATGACTAGACGTGCACAATATTACTGAAATCATTCCACATGTAAATGTTATGAGTCATAATAATACACTAGCCATGTAACGATAGATTGATGATCGAGGTTACCTTGTATCTGTGAGTGAATTGATACGTTTGGGTCCCAGGTTCGATTTCGAGTTGGGTAGTGGGAATTTTTCTCTAGCCAACATCATTCACTATCTTCCCCAAAGTCTGGAAGTGTGAATGGTGCGTGCGTGTGTGCATGCATGGGGGCGCGTGTCTGTGTACGTATTTAATGGATTTTATCCACAGTAAAACGAGTTCCAAAGGAAAGGCTGCCAATAGGGTATAAATGAAACAATAAAAAAAGAATATGAGTTGTCAAGTGACATCCTCCCATCCTACCTCTTCATTACAAACAAGCCCTTTTAAATTAAGGCTTTTTGCAAATTCTAGACCAGATGTGTCCAACTGGGGGCCACTTGTGGCCCTCAATCCCATCGCATGTGGCCTACAGTGATACTTGTAGGTTATAGAAGTGTTATTTATGAAATAAGTAATTCTTTTTGGAATAGGATAAACTTGAAAGAGAAAGACTTGTTTGCAAAAGTTAATCAGTCATCCTCTTACTCATAATGTGGGGAGATCACATCCATTTTAAGAAAATATACCCAGCCCAGATTTTTATTTATGATCCTACCTACTTTTAAGTCTCCATGCATTGCAGTAGCATTACTACTTTCAAAGGCGAGTGTGTGCCAGATGTTTTATTATTGTTACATTTTGTAGAAATTTCAAGTTACTTTACACTTTGCAGTTGTTTGCTCACACTGTAGTGTCAGTGTGAGAGGTTTGAAGAATATAATTCTGTGATTTTTCATAAGTGATAATTACGGGTGTAGCAGCAAGAAAAGAAAAGTTTCAGATGAAGGTAGATCATTTCAAATAAAGTGGACAAATCAGTACTTCTTTATTTAACTAAACAAGAAAGCAGTGTATTTAATTTGCAGCAAAACAGTTTCAGTGTTTAAGGAGCATAACATAAAGGGGGAGAAGGGCAAACCTGTTGTTGAATTTAGAGACACAGAATGGATGCTGAGTTTGTCCTTCTGGTAGATATAACAACACAACTGAACAAACTTAATTCATGTCTACAAGACATGACCAATTGATCACTACTGTGCTTGATAACATGGAGGCCTTTGAAACAATACTGCGACTTTGGGAATCGCAAATAAAGAAACAACTTCGTGCATTTGCCAGCCCTCCAAAAGTGAAACAATAAAAATTCTCAAAGGTATGCAGAAATTATATCGGAATTAAGAAATGATTTCAAGACTTTAAGGAGAATGTTATAATTCCAATCTGTTTTCTTCTCCTTTCTCCATTAACATAGATGAGGATCTGCAAATAGAGTGTGTTGATTTTCAATGAGCATCATACCTAATTAATAAGTTTAACAATCTTCCCTTACTACAATTCTATTGCTACTACTTTCCCAGGCATTAATAGACATGCACTTTGCTTCGCATCACTTTTCAGTAGCACATACACAATATACAAACAAGTGTTCTCCAGGATGAAACATATGATGTGCAAATCACCGAGTCACCTAGAGAGTTCTCTTCGAGTTGCTGCATCAGTCAAACCAAGATATTGGTTGCCTTGTAATACCATATGCCACATTGACAGGCAAAATATTAATTCAATTATTTTAATATAACAATTTTATTTAGATTTTAAGCTAACATTTGTATAAAACATACAAGGGTAATAATCCTTTATTTATAGTTTATATTGTTCAATTTATATTTTAAGATTAAATTACACATGAATATGTACACCACCTAATGTTATTGAGCTCTATTCTTTTTGCTTGTGCGAGACCACCTGGGTTCCGTTGAAGAATTCTGATGTTAGATCTTCTGTTAATATAATGTTTTGGTTCTCGAGAAGTAGTACCTGCCCAGAGTTCCAAATGGGGGACATTAGCAGTAAAAGTAACCACTTTTTAGGGAGCACCATATTTTTACATTTTAACAGTCACATCACTCTCTCACAACCCCCAGAATGTCTGAAGGACCACACTTGTCATTGGTTTACGGGTCTCACCAATCTGACCGGGAGAATTATTAAAATAAATTCACTGACCATATCCTCTGATTACCAATCAGAGGACGCATTGCATGCCATGACAGGTCAGCTGTTAGGGGTTAAGAGGTTATAGAGAAATTAGAGAAATGGAAAGGCTGGAAAAATAAAGACTTCGTAGCCTCTGAGGTACCCTAATAGCATTGAGGTCGGAAGAAAACAAGAGATGACCAAGACAAGGTCATAAGATTAGGTAGAAAAGCTACAATGAGGAGCAAAACACCAGTAAGTGGAAGTAATGTTCTGCTCAGCTTGGGTACCTTGTGGTCACCATGCACATATCCCCTAGACAAGGACCCCACTATGAAAAATCAAAAAAATAAAAGATGGGAAATACCAAACATCCAGACACTTAATTCCTGAGTATCCTGAAAAAACAGCAGTTGCAACCTTCAGGTTGATTATGGGACATGATTGTCTGACTGAACAAAATTGGGATATATTTGAGAGGTAGAACTGGAACTTAAAAATTCAATTTTTACTATGCCAACAGTAAGTTTGTTGGCATAAATAAATAATAATTGGGATATATTCTTCACCATTCTGTCCTCTATGTGATCTGCAAGAGGAAATGGCCCAAGACCACCTTCAAATATGCCCGGCCACTTCCAGCACCCCATCCATCAGTGAAAAATATTGGAGAGCAAGAGGATTAATTCATTGTTAGAAATCCAGTATTAGCCAACATCATCATATATATAATTTAATTTTAAAATTAGCTTGATAATATACAATTAATATTTTAATAAAAATAACACATCAATATATTAGCTATTTTTTAAAGTAATTGGTTTATTTTAGAATTTTCACAGAACCTATTTAATAAGGTTAAAAAAATCAAATCATGTGACCCATAAACTTATTCACTTTAATGACAATGACCCTTTTTCAAAAAAAGGTTGGACACGCCTGTTCTAAACATTCTCGGGCATCAAGCCAGGTGTAGTGAAGAAGAGCCATTGACGTTTCAGGAGTGTACATCTCTCCCATCACCGATGGCCCTTCATCACTACACTGGGCTTGAAGCCCGAAAACGTCTAGAATATGTTTATCACCAGGAAGCTTCAGATCTTATTTGCTTTTTGCAAAGTTTGATACCAGAAGAATGTGCCCATTCATTTCACATGTATTCCAATGTTGTGTACATTGCCATTGTGGCTCTCTAAATTACGTGTTTCTCCTGTACACTGCTGATGCTGGAAACATTCAGAGCTGGTTTAGACCTAAATATACCTTATGAAACAAACACTTGAGCTAATTTATGGAGAAATCATTTTTAAAAATGTTCTGGTTCAAAGGTAAAGGGAGAGCACATGCCCCTGTCCCCTTAGGACAAGTGACACTGGATAGTTGCCTGATAATTGCCAATAATGTTAGCAGTTTTTGTAATAAGTTATGGAAACTTTGGAGGCCAACTTCATCTAATAAAAACTCAACATGGCTATAGCTGACAAAAAGCTTATGAAAACATACAATGCTTCTAAAATTTAAATATAGCTTGGTTAAAGCAAAACTAGTTCAAAATTTTAAGAACTTTGTTGAAATTAGCCTTTAAAGGAATTACTAGAAACAATTTCAGTCCTAGATTGGTAAAATATGATAATAAAACCCAAAATACGGATAAAATCCTTCTAAATGTCTTAGACAGTCAACTTAAAATAAGGTGAAATGAGAAAAACATGGAAAATACAAGAGACCTGGGAACTCTATTCAGAAGTACTGAAGCAGGATTCCAAGAAGGGACTCTTAAAATTAGATTGTATCAGATATTTTGCATGAATATAACAGAATGATGAGACATACAAGCTGTAAAAGTTTGGTGAAATTTTAAAACTGAACTGTTGCAATTTATATGTAGCCAGATTGTATTTGTATATGTGTTTTATATTAGTCTTACAGCTACAGGGAAGTATTTGATTTTGTTTCTGTACATAGTTACAGAATTATCCCTGCTGTGTTTTCATGTCGCCTATATATAAAATGTCTTCTTATGTTCTATATTCAAAGCTAATATTTATGCATATACACAACCAAACTGTACAATTCCTTGAATGTTCAATGTTCACAGGACCTTCTGGTTACTAGTGAACTCGCTTAACACAATCCAATCCAATGAACTATATATCTTATATGATACCTTTCTGCTCCCAGAAGCATATAGTCTGTTAAGAATTTGCAGTTATCTTTTTTGTCCTCTAAATTATTACATAACCCAAAAATAAATTTTAGACAAAATTGCAGCTTCTATATTCTTGTATTAATGTCTAGAACCATTCTGCTTTCTGCACCACAAAGTTATTAAAAATTTCTTTGCAGATGAAAAGAATATGCTAGAAATACAGTGCTTTTACACAGATCTGATAGCAAGCATTAAAGATGGCAGCCCAATATTCATCTTAAATTTGATCCATAAATTTTTATTCTATTTCAGACAGCATCTGTGGGAGCTGGAGGACTTAGAGCCCATAGTCCTGATCCTGAAAGACGTGGCAGGGAAGTTGGTGGTGCTAGTACAAGTGCAGGAGGGGGAAGTGATGAGGAGAGAAAGCGCAAATCCTTTGACCCAGCAGAAATGTTCACAAAAGACTGGAGAAACTATCATTGTAAAACATGGCATTTAGAACCAACTGTAAGGTAAAATTATTTAAAAAACTTAACTTTCAGATATGTTCTTCCTTAACTGAAGTAGAGGAATTTGGAAATTTATACTATTTTAGTGAACACTACTACAGACATGGTGTTGCAGCCTTCCAACTATTGACAAATCACAACTGCTTAGCAAGTCAACTCTACAGAATAGGTATCTCAACTTCACCAATATGTGTCCTGTGTAACGATCCAGCAGAAATGAACAAAGACCATTTGACGACCTGTGAATCATTAAGATCAGAAGAAACTACAGTTCAAAAGTGTTGGAAAGCACGAATGCTAATGGCTTTATTGCCAGATGCATGGCCCTAGAAAACAAGAACTTCAGACAAGGTCAATTAGGACTGCCTTTGCAGTCTTAGATTCAATTTTAACTAGGAAAATTCACTGCCATCCCTGAAGTTTGGCAATTTTAACTACAACGGTGAATAAGTGTTTTGCAATGCTTTTAACATAATATACCATGACAAAATGACAAAAGTTCAGCCAGTTACTTTTTCTCACTTTATTTCCTTCCAAAACTAAATCCACAAAACACAGTTATCTTTTACTAACGTTAACACACTCCACAGTCCTTTGCGATATTACAGTTCATAGCTGTTGTGTTCTCATATCCTTAACACACAATTTTCTGCCTTTTAGTTCTCTCTTTGTCTCACAGAAACTGACTGATGATGCAATTACTCAATGCTCATCGACTGCTTCTCTATCGTCCTTTAGACATGTTGGTTCTCTCATGATGACCATTCACACGCAGCTCACACACACACCCATGAACACTCATGTGCACGCAAGCACACACACAACCCCAACTACACTTCATAGGAACAAATTTTTGTTAGTTTTTATTTTCTCAAAAATAGCTGTTAATAATTTTGGTTACAATACATATATTACTTTCTCTACTGGTAAGTAGGGAAGTATTGTATTCCACCCAAAAATTTGATATCGAGATTTCACCGGAAATATATGCTTTGAGATCCCCTGAATCCAAAAAAAAAAAGCATTTTTAGAAAAAGGTCTCTCTGTGTGCATGTGTGTGTGTGTGTGTGTGTGTGTGGACAGCATAACTCAAAAATGAAAAGTAGGTTAAAAACCAAAGTTGGTATCTAAGTTTAATGTCTTTCAAGGATGTGACATGAACATTTTGAAGAAAATAGTCCCACGGTAAACTACCCTTTACATGGAAAATTTTTCGAAAATTTTGATGTTCTTGAAAATGGCCCTAACAATTTTGATTAAAATGTCATATGTTTAAGATATTTTTATGACAAATGAAATGTATATCTTGAATTTTCTGGCTATAGCCCCTGTAGTCATATTTACTCTGGACGACTTTTGCATAACTGGTAAACCGTTAGAGATAGACCAAATCATACTGTACAAAAAATGTTGTTGTTGTTTTCTAGTGCCTTGCATCTGGCAATGAAGCCATTAGCATTCGTGCTTTCCAATACTTTTGAACAAAAAATGTAGATCTTGCTAAAATACACAATTTATGTCTGAATAAATTTTCTTGTAGGGTGAACCAGTTCGAAGATATTCCTTGTTTTATATCTTAACTGTGCAAAGAGAACGGAATTTAAAAGCTTTAAAAGATTTGACAATCGCTCAAAGGCTACTGTATTCTCACATTCTCCTTATACCTACAAGAAGATAAACAATAAGATAATTTATGCAAATGTTTATCTCAACTAACACGAGGAACATATAGGAAGATGAATTTGTAAGGATGGTTAGTACAAGAGTAGAGAAAGTGCAACACATCAGATTTTTTTTGATGTTATGACTTTGTAACTTCACTAAAGTTGTCCATATCCCTTCATTAATGTGATTTACTGAATTTTCCTTCTACTTCACTTTTCTTCATGATGTAGCTGTTTAATAAAATACACACAAAGTATCCTCTTTTTCATTCCACTTCACTTACTGGGAAATCAAATACTAGACACCTAGTTAGTTAATTGAAGGCTTGATTTGTGTCATCGGTCCATGTAATCTACCGCTTGTCCTTTTTCATTGTGGTACCACATAAATTAAAAATTTGATGTGTTGCACTCACACAATTTTCTCTACTCTTGTAATTTGTAATTCTTACAAATTATCTTATAGCTTATTTCCTTGTAGGTGCAAGGGGAATATTAGAATACACTAGGCTTTGAGCGATAGTCAAATCTTTTAAGGCTTTGAGATCCTTTTCTCTTTGCACGCTTAACATATAAAAGATGTTCCATTTCACGAAAGTTTTGTTTTCCTAAACTGACACAAATAACAAGGAATATCTCCGAACTGATTCACTGTACAAAAACATTTATTCAGACATAAATTGTGTGTTTTAGTGAGATCTACATTTTTTTTTTATAGTAAGATTTTGTCTAGCTCTTACCGTTTACGAGTTATTCAAAAGTCATCCAGAGTAAACAGGACTACATAGGCTATAGCCAGAAAATTCAAAATATAAATTTCATTCGTCATACAAATATCTTAAACATATGGCATTTTAATCAAAATCGTTTCAACCATTTTCAAGAAAATCAATTTTCCATGTAAAAGGTAGTTTAGGGTGGGGCTATTTTCTTCAATCCTTGAAAGACATTAAACTTGAATAGCAACTTTGGTTTTTAACCAACTTTTTGTTTTTGAGTTATGCTGTCCACCGACCGACCGGACCGACCCAACCGCCTTTTTCTAAAAATGCTTTTTTTGGATTCAGGGTTTCTCAAAACATATTTCTGGTGAAATCTCAACATATTTTTGGGTGGAATACAATGCTTCCTCTATTTACCAGTAGAGAAAGTAAAAAAGTGGTTGTGTTTTGGCTGTGCCTTGTAATGAGCTTCTGTAAAAGTTTACTAGCCCTAGGAACCTGTTGGGCAAGGATATTTAAGTATGGTGTCTACTGTCTCTTAGAGTTGTTATACCTTTCAACTATACCTGATAGCCTAAAAATGAGATCTCTGTTTCACCAAATACACACTTATTTACATTGGTGTTGAGGTTATGTGTACTCAGGCATTTGAATAGCTTTTGTAATTGAACCATGTTTTCTAGAGATGTAGAGACTATAAGGATGTCATTGAGGTAGCAGTATATAAAATGTAAATCTCCAAAAATACTGTTCATGTAGTGTTGAAAGGTTTGAGCTGCATTATACAATCCATATGGCATCTTTACAAGCTCAAATAAACCAAAGGGGGTGATCAAAGCCATCTTTGGAATGTCTTCCAGTATGTGGTGGTAGGCCCTAACTAGGTCCACTTTGGAAAAGATTGTTTTTCCACTAAGTTGAGAGTTGAAGTCTAAAAGATGTGGAATGGAGTATCTATCCGGATCTGTGATAGCATTTAACACTCAACAGTCTCCATAATCCATCTTTCTTTGTGACCAAGTGAAGTGGACTTGACCAGCAACATTTAAAAGATCTACATATTCCCAAGTTGATCATTTCTTGAAGTTCTAGTTTAGCTTGGTTAAGTTCATCCAATGGTAACCTCCTAGCTTGTGCATGCAGTGATGGTCCTGTTGTGGTGATGGTGTATTGCACATCAATCACAGGTTGATTGATCAGTTTTGGCTTTTGTAGTGAGCAGGTTCGGATACTTTCAGAGAAGGTCTTGAAATTTATTTTGTGAACTTATGGCCAGAACTGAATTCAGGTATGGATTTTCCCTATTTCCTAACTTGGATATCAGTTTAAGAGGTGGAATCAGGACTGAAAAATTCAGTGTCATAGCCAGTATTTGATTCACGGATCTTCCGCTTATCAAACAACTGCTTTAACCACTAAGCTACCATAGCCAACTTGCCAGCATGACACTAAATTCACCAGCCAATTTGTACTTTCCTTGGAGCATTCAAGTAATTAGGAGTCCTCTGGTGGTGTTAACAGCACCATGCAGAGCTAGATTGGTGGTGGGGCTACTAACTTATAGTATGCAATCATGCCATCATGTATATTAACCCTGCATGAAGGGGTGCTCCCTCTGCCTATTTCTGCCATTGGAGTCTTCACCCTTGTTACCCCGGTATGGGGTGCTAATTTTGGTCCGCCCCAAATATTTGATTTCCTTGGTACCACCTCTATCTAGGAGGCATTCCCCAATCAATGCCATAGCCAGGATTTGAACCACCAATCTTCCGCTTATCGAGTGGCTGCTTTAACCACTAAGCTACTATGGCCAACTTGCCAACATGACACTAAATTCCCCAGCCAATTTGTACTTTCCTGGTAGACTACAAGGGAATCTCACGTCATCCCAAGGGCGACTTACAAATTGCAATGACTTTATGCCCCAGGTTTAAATGACCCTTTGGTGGTAATTATTATTTATTTATGGAGTATTTATCTCTGATCATTATATTATCAGTAATAAACTGGGATTTCACTTGCAGAAACCAGATTTTTACATTTTTCCGCCAAAAGGGTGGAAGTTTTACTGTGATGTGTGCAATTTCCGCATGTATGTATGTATGTCTTTATTCATGGTTGGTATTGCTAGCATCAGTGCCATCATGCAGTTGTACACAAGTCTTAACTTATATACTCACGTCGGGTTTTGCCACTTGTAGTTAAATAAATACTCATGGTTTTAAATTATGGATAAATTAATGTCTATCTATTTAAACTACATAGATACAATGTTAAAACATACTATCTTACACCAGAAGAAAATGATTTCCATAGCAGCAACATTTTAAAAGAGTAAGCAGTTATATCAACAGTATTCCTCCAAATGATCTTATATAGCCACAATATAATCAGATTCATCCAAAATCCCAATTTTATTCCCTTTATCAGCTTTAGTATAAATTACATCCTTTTCATTCAATAATTTAATGATCTGATTATTATGATTACCTTTAGGGTGGTTTTTACTCATAACCTGCAAAATTTATTGCATTTCCTCTTAATCAAAGATTTATCGATTTCATTTAAATCTTGAGTGGCAATTTCGATATCTGCAAGAAAATCATCTGTGTTTTTTGAGAAATTTATGCACGTTTTTATACCTTTATTTAGGAAATTGAGTTCTTTCTCATAAAAGTCACAATTTGGAAGATTAATTGCATTATTTGTTGGATTGTTCGGTTTATTTGCATTACTGTAGGGAAGTTTTAAAAATGAAAGAATTTTAACCGTGGACTCATATTTTTAGAGTTATTATATTAGAAGTAAATCACAAATAAAAATTAATAGCAGTGTACATGAATATATGAGAACTAAAGATAATATGTATAGGGTGGAAAAGAAAGAGGTTTTTTGATAAAAATCCATTAGTAATTGGAGAAACATTTCATAATAAATTACCGGCTGTAAATAAGCAAGAAACAGGTACTTTATGCAAAACACAGCTAAAAAGCTATTTAATTAGTTGTGCCTTTTATGTTATAAAGAAAAATTTGTAAAGATACATTTTATTGTAAAGATTGAGTATACATTTTTTAATTGTCATTGTTTGTATGTAAGCATATTCTGTTAATTATATGGTTTAAATATAAGCTGACAATGCCTGATACTATTTTTAATAGTTTATTGGATTTAATTGAATCGAGAAAAAGAAGATGTAATTGAAAACGAGCACATGAGCAATGAATGTTAGTCTTCAAGGGTATATCCAAGGATAAACAAAATATTTTATAGAGTGTACGTTACATGTGCATCATGATGAAATTAATGCTGAAATAGCTAAGGTCGATTTTGTGCTTGTGATGAAACTTCTGAAGTATCTTCTAAATTTCAGCTCATTTTAGTATTTTATCTATTATCTACTGGAGAATCTACTGAAAGATTTAGGACATCTTGGAATCCACCTGATAGTGACGCTTCCTCCCTTGCAGCTTGCATTAAAAATGTCCACACCGAGTCAATCTAAGAACAGAAAGAAAAATTAACACCTCAAAAGTCATGCTGGTGGTAGTATGCTATGCAGCTAACATGCAAGGGTCCAAACAATCATTAGAGAAGAGTACTATTTTGTGTATTATGTGCATTATTATGCACAAGATCTGAACTGAATTCTTGCCCAAGCTGCAAATCAAAATAAACAAGTAAACTATTTTTCTATATTATTGTATTATTTTTAGTATTATTCTAGATGCAATGTGAAATGAAGAGTCCATTAGGAATCAGCGACAAGATGGAACTTTAAATTGAAAATGGTTCTAACAGACATTAAAGCATTAGGTTAAGGTTGCAGCATTCATACATTCATATTCATTTATTTCATCCTTCAGATCATGTATACATGATATGGAATCGTCAATAAGTTACAATAGGAATATAACAATAAAATAAAAGGTCACACGCACGCGCACACACATGCACAGCCTTAATTAGTCAGACTTCACAAAGTTATCTATTTACATATTCCATAAGCGAATAAAATGCATTCTCTAATAGGTACAATTTGAGTTTTTTCTTAAACAGATTTACATTTTCAATATTTTTTATATTAAGTGGTAGCCTATTGTACAGTTTTATTCCATTATGATTTACACTCTTTTTGGCTACATTCGTTGTGCAATGTTGCACATGTAGATTTTCTTTCTGCCTTGTACTATGATAAAGAATCTCTTGGTTATCTGGTAGCTGATGCTTTATTTGTCCGATATGATGGATAACTCATAATATATACATACTTGCTGCAGTCATAATCCTTAACTTCTTTAATAGTTCCCTGCATGGAGATCTACTTGATTCGCCGGTCATTATTCTTATGGCCTGCTTTTCCAACCAAAAAACTTTTTCAGATTCTGTTGCTGCCCCCCAGAACATTATTCCATACCTTATATGACTAAGGACAACACTGCAAATTTTGAGAAAATCAAACAAGCATTAGCTTTAAAAAATGTAAATGATTTTACTGCTTTTCAAAACATTCCTCTTTAACATCAATACATTTTTACACTTGATGAAACCAGTTCTTAAAACAATGATTTCTTCTTCCTGAGGTGCTTCAGAAACTAGGTTTTTATAATATTCTACTGGTGCATCTGATGATAGAAAAGTGATCCCATGCATTTTATCTTTAAATTTTGGAAACAAGGCTGAATGGTGGAAGATCCATAGTGCTGACCTCTAGGGCATCCAGATACTCAGTGGTTGGTTTTGCTGTATACAACAATGCATTGATGTGATGTAAAATTATTTTTCCTTTTGGGCATTTTTCAAAAATTTTAGTAAACAGGCATTTGTGTACCAAAGTAACAGTATTGGTATTCTGTCTTCTAATGTTCTTGTAGCAATATGGTCCATTTTAGAAAAAAAAAAAAAAAAACTACCAAACATCTTACCAGCATTGCGAATTTGCCAGTCTTCAGTACCCTTAGGTTCTATTTGAAAGACCTATTGAGCCAACTGATTTTCTTTTCAGGATCACAACAGTGAATCCATTTGCCAGTAACGATATTATAAACCAAAATGCCATCTTGGAATTTTTCAAGAGTTTTTCTGCTTTGATCAATACATTGACATTTTTTATTGGGAGTCAGTTTATCTGGAATCCATCGACAACAAAGTTTCCTCATGGATAACTGTTGATGTAAAATGTTTTGGATTTGATGCACCAATGCCCAATGTTGCCCATATAAATTCATAAGATGTCCATCAATCTTCTTCAAGCATTGCTTGAGCAACTAATATTTTCAACTGTAATAGCAGTCCTGGGCACCCTTAACAAAATTCACTGCTAAGAAAAACCAATCTCAGACCCAAATGACCTAGCTGTTGATGGGCCCTTAAACTCTACTCACTCACTCACTCACTCACTCACTCACTCACTCACTCACTCACTCACTCACTCACTCACTCACTCACTCACTCACTCACTCACTCACTCACTCACTCACTCACTCACTCACTCACTCACTCACTCACTCACTCACTCACTCACTCACTCACTCACTCACTCACTCACTCACTCACTCACTCACTCACTCACTCACTCACTCACTCACTCACTCTTTCGAATTTCTTGTACCAATTATAAATTGTTGTCATAAATGGAGATTTGTCACCAAATGCATTTCTAAGCCAATCATCACATTGTTTAGGCATTAATGGCGATTTAAAATAATAAAAGTTCGTAGCCCAGAAATGTTTTCTGGTCTAATTCATTTTTGGCTGAGCACAAAATCTTTAAATGATAATAATTAACAAACTATTAGAGCAAATTGAGCAAACTACATGGCAAACAACTTGCAAAATATTAGAATGTAGCTGTCAAATTTAAATAAATTTCATTTGTTCCACTTAATATATACAAAGTGATATAGACTGTGACACTTTTCAAATATTATTATAATGATGATTAAATATTATTATTATAACAACAACTTTATTGTAGTCAATGGACTCCTACAAGAGCATCTGACATTGCCAATCATATCTACAACTCAAATATACAAATTATTTACAAAAGTGATATTTACATACATACACATATCTATTATAACTTAGTAATATTGTACAAGCATTTACTTATTAGGAATAACTTTAACACAGGTTTAAATTTTGGGTCTTTAGTGTTCTTAATTGTAAATTATAATTTATTGTATTATAGCACCTATTTTACATGGGTCCTTGTCACCCTATGATAATTATTTGCTCCCCTGGTATTATATGTATGGCAGTCCTTATTGAGTATGTTAAATTGCTTTTTTCTTTAGCAAGCATAATAGTTCTGAACACATACAGGGAAACTACAGTTAGGATGTTTTGTGTTGCAAATGTTTCTCGGCAAGATTGTCAAAACTGATGGTTATACATACCTCTCAAAAGTTAACCAGCTACCAGAAGCATTAGAAATAGATCTGGAATATTAGCCCATTATTTATATTTTGTTTTATTTTATCTTATTCTTGATATTTTTAAACTTAGTACTAGATGTAGGTATTATTTAGATTTAGTTAATTATCTGCACATTTATAAGAGAATGAAATATATAACCAGATTGTGGGATGCTATATTACAGATTTATTCTTATTTTATGTAGTATGGTGCACAAAAGTTGATGGTATAAAATATTGCTTATTTAATGCCAGTTAAAGTATTTAGATTGTAAGTTACCCTTTAGGTATTTATTTCTGTTGTAAATTCCCTTTGTGGTATACCGAGAAAAATATGAATTGGTTGGAGAATTTAAGTTCATACTGGCAGGTTGTCACAATAGCTTAACGGTTAGAGCAGCTGCACATAAAGTGGAAGGTCTGTGGTTCAAATCCTATCTGTGGCATTGGATTTTTCAGTTCCGATTCTACCTCTCAAACATTGCCCACACATGGCTTATGTGTTTAAAAACACCAGCAGTAAGTTTGTTGGCATAAATAAATAATAATACCAGTGTTAATTTAATATCCATGCACAAAATCCATTATGGTATAAGCATATCCCTAATTGATCATATCCTGTAGTATCTTTAAACCTAATGGCTCTGCTATTTACTTTTTTACTGATCTTTGCATTAGATCAGTATGGACAATAGTTCGTTTAGTGAGAGATTTCATGGTATGCTACATATTAAGATTTGTAAAGTTTGCTGGAAAATGTGTGTAGCTCTGAGTTAAAGCATACCATGCTTTTGAAATGGATTTCAGCCCTTTGTTCCACTCTCAATGTGTGTCAAGATTTCATCTACATAAACACTTTAGTGAATGATAGTTAAATTCGTCAATCACTAAGTTGCAAAAATTTAAAAGTTAAATGGTGCAGCTAACTCACCCGGTATAGTGTTTCCTTTATACATACTTGGCCATATTATTAGACACCTTGATTTTTCAATAGAATATGATCTTAGTAGTAGCTACATGCAAGTTATTTTGTTTTTATTTTTATGTTTACTAGCCTACATTGAAAAATTACATTTCCTTAAACATTGATGAGTAAAATTTAAGAGGTAGAACACCAACAGTAGGTTTGTTGGCATAAATAAATAATAATTGATGAGTAATTTGAAGTATAATATATGTGCTTATAGTGATAATTGGATATATTTTTTAACTATCAGGTGCTTATAGTTTTAGATACGAAAGTTTTAGTACTTTGTGAAGCAAACTTTGGCAACTATTAATACTTTTAATTTGCCTTGGCATGCTATTAAACATGCCTGAAATGTCTGTTGTGCATGTGGATGATGATTCCAGACCTCTAGGACATGTTCAATTAACCTAGTTTTTGTAGTAATCGCTTCCTTTTTTCATTAGTTTCCAAACATTTCCAATGGGGTTCATATATGGTGAATTCTCTGGCCACAGCAACAAAGGGATGTTCTGCTCTCTCAGAAAAGCTATTACTGATTTTGTAATGTGGTATCTTGCCCATCTCCATTTGGGAATCAGCCTCTTATTTGAGGCAGAAGCCTATTTCTCAACACATCCTGCCTCATTGTCCCTTCTATAACACTCACAACTGACCATATCATTACCTTGGTGGGATGTTCTACAATCTGCACAACACAATCTGGATTATGCATTTCAGCACACAAATTGAGACCTGTTTGCCATAATCCCAAGTGCTTTCAGCACTTAAACAAACCTGAAACAAAAAATGTCAATGTGCATTGTTTCAAATGTGATCTTTACATCATAATAATGTATTTCAAATGTGCAGTTTAACTTCATTAAGAATTTCTAAAATGAAGACTTTCATATTTACGATTTCCAGAAGTTTAAGTCTCTGTTCTTGGATGCCTTGGCATGAATTTAAAATCTGATGGGATTTTAAACTAATTTCTGGAAGTTTGCACCAAATAGTTCTTACAAGTGAAGCCTGTCACTATCTTCAAGCTTAAGTTTAATTTGTTTTGCTCTAACAAATTTGCTTCTTTCACAAACCTTTTTCAAGCATCATTCTGTTCCTTTTGGGGCTAAGACATACCAAATTCAATTTTCTTTTTAATTTGCGTCACAGATTATTCAGACACTCCCAATCTTCGAAAAATCTCTTGACTTGAAAACAAACTGATTTTAATTAACTTTTACCCCTGCAACTCTTTGAGGTGTCAGATCACATGATTTGCCCATTATGTTTTGAACAGAAAACACAAAATCATAAATTTCTCCTTTAACACTGGAAATAAATTGACTAATTAAGCTAATGCTCAGAATTCAGTGAACTGTAAAATAAGCCAGGTGTATCTAATGATATGCTAGGCACTGTAACCCAACATTATATTAGATATAAAACAAACATTGAGATATATGCTGAAGTTTTCCTCCTGTTTCAGATTACTGTCATGGGCAGGCAAAAGCATTGAGCCTTATGGAGTGGACTACATTCTGCAAAAACTAGGCTTCTCACATGCACGAACAACAATACCAAAGTGGATGCAACGAGGTTTCATGGATCCACTGGACAAAGTCTTAGCTGTTTTAATGTTAAGAATGATAACTGCTGTTAGGGAAGAACCCCCTGCTTCTGAGACAGATTCAGATAGAATAAGGACTGATGGGAAATCATATCTATCTGAAAGCTGAATAGTACAGCTAACAGTTTAGGAAATAGTTCTTTGTTTTCACACTACCCTCATGGGTAAACTGTAAAATGACATTATTTTCAGTGCCATATGCCAAGAGGATAAAAAGAACATTGCTCACTAACTTGAGAATAATATTGTTATCCTCTGAAATATTGAAAGGAATGTATAAGAACATTCACTGAGTCATTTTGAAACATCAGTTTTTAAGGGAAGAGCCATAGTCAATTCAGCTTGCATTTACTAAGTATAGTTAAGGTCATAAATGTGTAAGTCTACTTAAGGCAATTTACTTCCCAGAAAAAAATAGCATCGGATACAGAATGAAGGTGAAAGAAAATGTTGGCTTTGAAATGCCAATGTGTAGGAATAAAGAAACATTATCTTGGATATTGCTGAATAATTAAAAAGGCAATAAGCACTTTATACAGTTAATCTAGCAATATCAGATCATAACAGGGTGGTGCTGTTACTGCTGTAGTATTATGGAAATTTCAGTGGTATAGTTCCTGTATTACTTCAATATGTTGGATAAATAGAAACACACAATTTGTGAGAGGAAATCATGAATTATAGTGTTTTTGGAGTATTATATATACTTTGCTTCAATTTTGTTTTCACTTTGCATTGGAGTAAAGTACAAAAGAAGTTAACAATGGGTCACTAAATGTTTTAAAATGTTTGTTTCAGAAGATACCTCAGAAGCTTTTCAGTAATATTTATGACAAAATCAGTATCATGTTTAAGAGGTAGAACTGGAACTTAAAAATTCAATGCCACAACTGGGATTTGAACCACAGACCTTCCGCTTGCCGGGCGGACGCTCTACCACTGAGCTCAGTGGTAGAGCGTCCGCCCGGCAAGCGGAAGGTCTGTGGTTCAAATCCCAGTTGTGGCATTGAATTTTTAAGTTCCAGTTCTACCTCTTAAACTTTGCCCACACACGGCTTGTGTGTTTAAAAACACCAACAGTAAGTTTGTTGGCATAAATAAATAATAATTATCAGTATCATGTGTTTAAAAGCCCTGAAACTGCTACTTACAGCATGCTTGATAGTAAAAATTTCAGGGTGTATATTGATATTTGATACAAGTGTTTTTATTTTAATTAAATATTTATTCAACATTATTTGTATTGTATCTCAAAATGCTTCAACAGTGAGTTATCTTACTTGCCTTTACCATTTTTCGGATGGACACAACCAAATTAAAGACTGGTAATGTAACTTGTGTCAAAATAGTATACTTCGCTGGTGCTCGAAACGTGTCCAGATAAAAATAAATGTAAGTGAAACTATAGGTGTCTATAGGTCAACTCATATGCTTCTAAACTACACTTCATATTTGTTTTTATGTTTACCTGGGATGTAAGCACATCTCAATGTATCCATCCACATTCCCTTCTCACTGGTTGGCTGAAGTTCCTGCCATAATTGTGATTTATATAACACAGTGGTGACATAACTTAAATGGAAACCTAAAGAAAATATGCATGACTAATGCAAATTAAGCATTGGAAATATGCAAATGTGCGAGCCTTTTTTATCAAAGGCAGGTTGCCAATGGGACTCTATCTCTCTAAGTCATTAATTCCTTGCAGATAAAAGATGACAAGGATTTATATATTATCAATCAATATTCAAGTTTCTGCCAAAATTAATTGTATTGCAATGAAGTAACAATATTGCAATAAATCGTTTCACTCTTCGAAAATATAGTTGTGATAAATTCCCAAAGCTATTCCATTTAACATTGTTGAGTATCTTTCTTTGTAATTCTTGTGTATGCCAAACTCAATATAGCATCTCGATTTCTTAAGCTTTCTCAGCTTTTCTCGTAAAGTATTAACTTTTTAGTATGCATTCGCACATAGTTAATTCTCTTGCACAGTACTTCTCAGAATATGTTTTGGGCAGTACAGTCCTTGATTATGGATTGGCAATATGCAGCCCGTTATGCGCAATAACTCAAATACACGTTCATACTGCACAACGTTTTGATTAGTTGGGTGTGTAGCATCTGGTTTTACTCTTCCTAGGTACATGGCCAACAACCATTGTTTCTCTTCATAATCAGTCGTAACTTTTTCTTATGATTGATGTTGGCCGTGTTTCCTCCTGCTGAATAGCTTCAGATTTGATACTGAGGTTTACAAAATAGATACAATATTCATATAGCAAGGAATTTACACATACTCAATGAATGTAACTTGACATGTGAAATATTAGCATGAATTTTCTCATCAGTTCACTCAGACACATAATTCCTGCTACACATGAAATGTATAACAATATTTAACTTGCATTTATGGAGTATCTGCTAATGGAGTGATTCCTTTCATATTGAAATCTGATTCTGTGACGTCAGCTTTGGTGTCCGATGAAATTTTAGCAAGTTTCACCTTCAATAATGTTGTCAAAGATTTTATTTGGCACTTCATTTTTAATGGAAAACCTATGCACATGCATACTCACAGCTCTTTTTACAAACTCATCACACTTGCCCAGTACAGGTTTTCAGCTTTTTCTCTTCTTACCTAAAGTTAGCTTGTCCATTGTCTATTTCTCTTCAAGGTCTCCCAATGCTACTAATGCTAAGCTCGAATGTGAGTTCCTCAATTTGCCATAGTGGAAGAGAAGCATTTCTTTCCGAAAGTACATTAAAACCATGCAGTATTATTTGTTTCTTGCCACTTTGCCAGGGTTCCCCCTTAAGATGTTTAAGGTTGTGCCATTATGCACAGTTGCTTATGCTTATGCTATAAGAAACATTCACACAATTATCACCATTTGTGAATAACCAGCCCTGGTGTGTAGGACCCGGGTTCGATCCCCGGCACCGGCATGGGATTTTTCCCCCACTGGGAGGTCTGGTATGGGGTGCACTACGCCTTGTTAGGTCCCTGAGGGGCCAATTGAGGAGCTATCCTGATAGAAAGGTAGCATCCCTAAAAAGCTAAATAGTCACCTTACGGTTCGGGGAGTCAGTGTGCTGACCTCCGTCACCCCCAACCTACACTCCTCCGTGGTCTTGGCTGCAGATGGAGGATGCAGCGGCCAGGTGAATGAGGGTAACCTCTGCATACAGGAGAGGCCTTAGGGATAGTTAATAAACTGAAGCTTGAACTCAGCTTGATCAGTGATGACATGATAATGAATTTGCACCTACAGTATAAACAAGAGAGCCCAGTCTAATATAAGCAATAGAGGTAATCTCTCTCATATCTTAGAATAATAATCTATGGATGCATCATTGCTTCTAGATTCATATTTTGTTCAAGGTACTTGAAAGAAAAGTAATTTGACTGAAATACCTTGAATGCAGAGAATAAATTACTTTAACCAAAAGACTAATTTCTACATTGGGGTACGCAGTTATAAGTCCAGCACCAATAAGAGAGGACTAGAAGCATGTGATATTGTTGACATGACAGATAAGGTAAAAACAAACAGTATTTGGTTAATTCCCAGTGCAACCTTTTGTAACATTTGTACTCACAGGGATGCTTTTTACAGTGTGTAAACAGCAACATCAAAACTGAAACCAACACATATAACATGGAATAAACCCCAAAGCAAATCTGTTGTACAAACTTCTTGATAAGGTTGGATCAGACACACATTCTTTTTAGAATTCACTTATACTAACGGACCCCATGTATTAATTACTATTTAAACTTTAGTGCATTGAAGAAATTGAAAAGCTTGCCCTTGCAACCTCTTTCTTTCTCTCTCTCTCTCTCTTTATTTCTTCCACTTTTTCTTTCCTTCTCAGTGTGATTTATAGCTAAGTTTTCTAGCTGCTAACTAAACAGTAAACATTGATCTCTCTGCATAACTAAACATAAGAACTATTATGTTTGCACGTGCATCATATATAACATCTATATATATAAAAATCAGTTGCTGTGCATTAGTCTTGCAAAAACATAAAGTGGCTTCAGCAATTTGTGTAATTTCTTTTTTGTTTTGTTTGCTTCTGTACTGGGATGGTTTAGGAAGAAAGAACATTTGGAAAAACCCATAGGAACAGCCAAAAAATTGAAAAAAAATTGAAATTGGTAATTTTGTGTGGAGATTGTCACTTCAGACTACTTTCAATATGTGGTGTTTGTGGCAGACTTATCTTTTGACAGCTGCATCTATTGCATTTAAAATAATGTTTTCATAAAAAGAAAGGTAGTGGATTTTGAGAATAGATTTGCTTAAATCTAATTTAATTACATTTTGTGAACATTCATTTTGATCAGCCATTTTATCAATGTAAATTGACTTTCCAGACTTAGAAATGAACAAAACAAATTCATTCAGTTTTGTTTTAGCGAGACTTGAGGAATTAGGGCAGGCCTAGAGATAACTACAAAATGTATTAGGAATTAGTTTGAGAATCCCACTGCTTCACTTGGAAACAGCACTGATGACCATAGAGCAACAGATAATGAAAGTAGTCATATTGGCATATCCTAATTATGTTCAAGAGCCACTGAAAATGAACGTCTAATATTATAGATCTCAAGGAATTGGAGTTGGAAGGTTGATTAGGATTGATAATTACTTATGAAGAGTTATAATCAAATCAATTTTAGGTGGTACGAAGTTCTTCGCCAGGTCATCTAGTGTGCAATATATTCTAGCATCTTTAGCCCTACTTTCTTTTTAGTAGCACTACTACCTTCCTTATCTTAATTCTACTTACTATCATATTCTGCTTATTTACAAATTCTAGCACTTTCTCACTTGTGACATTTCTTAACCAGAAGTTTGCATAGGAAACATTGGAGAAGTGTTTTAAATTAGCAGAACACCAGTAAGATTAGTACTCAATAAGGGTTATGCAGATATGTCAACTGCAGCATCCATTATACTCATAGAAGAGCTTGAGGATTGTAGCCAAGTTGCATAATGGTGGTGGTCGTCGTCATCACCATCACTGTCACCGTTGTTGTCATCGTCGTCATCATCACCATCATCATCATCACTCTTACTACTACTACTACTACTACTACCATCTATGTTTCTCTTAAATCAGGAATTGGCTAATGTGTCAGTTGAATAAGTTGTCAATATTGCTGCAATTACTTGTAGATAACATTGATGTGTAATTCAAGGATATTTATGAAAAGCATTAAAGTAGTAGCAGTTTTAAGGATACACGGCATGCTGTAGTCATCCTTCACAAAGTTTTTGAAGTGACCAAGCTTGATTTTTACCCTTAATGGATATAGAAGGTTTATTATAACTGAGAGGCAAACATTGCTTTTAATCACATTGTACCAATATCTGCAAAATGAGTAATTTTATAATCCAGAGTATGCAGGAAGTTAATTTATAGGAATATTTAAAGGTTTATGTGTATTACATGAACTGTGCAAATTGAAATTTAAAAATTACTGAAGAGCTTTTGAAAACAGTAATAAATGCTCCCAACATAACTGAGCAATAATAAAAGAACCTGCAAGTATTTTACAGTTTTTCAAATGCTGATGTAAATTGTCATTTGCAAATTGTTAATGTAAATTAATGTACAATATGCATTCCATTTTAGATGATATGATTCAAAGACCAAAGATCCTTAATCATGAATTAGTTTGAGCTCTTAGTTCAGTATTTTTTTTTTTTTTTTCAGAGAAAATATTTCTGTAAGACTCTTAAGTTTTAACAATAAATATTAAAATAATATAATTGAATTAAAGTAATTTTATACAATTAACCTACTTCTGTTTAGCTTAATATTTTGTTGCTCTTTAATGGAGTGAAATCTGTTCTAGCAACCAGCATTATATTCTAAATTCTAAAAAGCAGAGGTTATGGTCCACCAGCTTACAAGATTTTCCTTCCCTCAGAAACAGTGGATGCTTATTCAGTAATTCCTTCAACAAAACTGCTTTCAAGACTGTATTCAGTAAAAATATTCTATTCTAATAATAGAAATGAATGTGACCTAAATATTAATGAGAGCAGAACTTGTCTTGTCTATCCAAATTGGCGGGGACAGCATTCATATTAAACATAGAGGTAATCCAGAGGATTAATACTCTATAGTGTGCATACTAATGCACGTTATAAACATAGAAGCAAGTCCTTCTATAAACCACAAAATTCTGCTAACTTTTAAGCAGAGCTCTATTAATATAATTTGAATTGTACTATTACCATACTCCATTTATTGTTAGCACAGGAGAGTCCCACCAATCTGAACTCTACTAAATTTGTTATGAATGTTAAAACAGGAAAAAATAAAGATTAAGATTAAACTAGTTTTTCCAAGTAAACACATTAATTTATTAGCACAATAGATGTTATAGAAGAAAACAGTGAATCTGTCAGCTGTATTATACACAAAAACTAAAAGACGGAAACCCTAGACCTACTAATAATATGCATAACAAAGTTTGAATGCAACTTTTTTACATTAACAAGAAAACAAAACCGAAAAGCAAATTAACACTTAAGAAATGAACTCAGTGATCTTTTGACGCCATTCACTGAAACAACTTGCAGATGTAATGTTTTGCCAACGTCGCATAAACATTACATCACTAGGAGTTGCCTCAGAATGTAGTTGTAAGACAAGTTACAACGTACTGTACTAATTTCCTACTTTCAATCATCTTTAAGAAAGTCAATATGTTGTCATATTTGAGGAAAATCCACCTAATCCAAATTTTTGCTAATCCAAACAGGGTTTGGTCCCAGTTAGTTCGGATTAGTGGGATTCTACTGCATTTACCTAAAACATCTTTCGTTAGACCCTCCTAACATCATCAGCTCATGTTGGCAGTTCTATTGTTTCTCTTGTATGCCATCTTGTGCCATAGACAGTAAATCATACTGTAGCATTACGATAATATCTAAATGTTTTTTGTGTCAGTTTTGCATAACATGTACATACAGCATTATGCAGGCATTTTACTGTTATCATTTTTACATAAGCAGTTTCTGTTTGGTATTTTAGGTTTCACTTTATCCAACATTGTCATTGGCTCATGTGTGATCCCCCAGGGGCCTGCAACTGCAGGTATGGGTTTGGCAGAGTCCTGAGCCATCCTGACTTCCTTGGTATGGGCTGCTCTTTGTGGCGAGGGAGTCAGTCAAAGCACCCACCCATATGGAAACTCATGTTGGTGGAAAGGAATGTCCTGGTTAGTACTGTTACTATCAACACCAGACTAAATAATAAAAGGGTTTACCTTCACAAAGGACAGATCTGCTAACAACTACATAACAAATTGCTGACAATATTTATCTCATTTTCATTGTGATCTGGATGTTTGTGTTTTGTATTTGTTGTTTTGATAGAAAGGAATATATAAACTTCATCCCCCAGTGCTTCTTACCCATCACAGAGCCCAACACGTGGTTATCCCACCGGGAGAACAGGGCTACACAAGGGATATAGCAAGCATGCTGTTCCTTCACCCTGGAGTTCAATTGGCTAGGGGTGTGTTGGTTAGCCCTTAGCTTCCCGTTAAGGTGAAGCAGAAGCCAAAGTAGTGTATTGGAAACATGCACCCTTCCTGAAAAGTGGAAAGGCAGAAAAACTGGGCTCAGACATGCATGCATTCCTCAAACAATCAGGATAGTTCTTTCTATCGAGAATGATTTCAATGCACAGCCTACACATGGGTGTTATCCCTACATATGTTCCTCCACACACCATCCAACAAGTGGGAGGTAATAATGCCCTTGGAAGAATTTAGGATACAGAGCTTGTCAACATGGATAGGATATCTGTGGAGGAGTTTGGCCTTCAGTAACTTCTTGAACTGTGTGGAAGTATGATTCTCAACAAGAAGAGAACCTGTTCAAAGACAAGTACAGGATGTAACAGGCCTGGCTATTTTATCTAGGCCTGACTGTATGACAAATGGGTTGACTTTCATAAAGAACTGAGCCTCTCCCTTTCTCTAATTACTGGATAACAAGTGTACACTCTATTTCATTGTTGACCTGTCATTTGCATTTGTAAACTAAGTTCATCCCCCAGTACTCCACACTCACCAAGGAGTTCAACAAGCGGTCATTCCACTGGGATAACAGGTCTACACAGGGGATATAGCGGGCTTGCTTTCCCATTCACCTTGGAGTTTGGTTGAAAGCCTAGTCCTGGCCTATTGGCTAGGGGTGGGTTAGCTCAAGCCTCCCATTGAGGTGAAACAGAAACTAAAGTGATGCATTAGGAATGTGCATCCTCCCTGAAAAAAGAACAAACCAGGCTCAGACACGCAACCCTCAACTAACCAGGACATGCCTTTCCACCAACATGAGTTTCCACATGGGTGGGTGCTTTGACTGACTCCCTCGCCACAAAGAGCAGCCCATACCAAGGAAGTCAGGATGGCTCAGGACCCTGCCAAACCCATACCTGCAGTTGCAGGCCCCTGGGGGATCACACATGAGCCAATGACAATGTTGGATAAAGTGAAACCTAAAATACCAAACAGAAACTGCTTATGTAAAAATGACAACAGTAAAATGCCTGCCTGTATGTACATATTATGCAAAAGTGACACAAAATACATTTAGATATTATCGTAATGCTACAGTATGATTTATTGTCTATGGCACAAGATGGCATACAAGAGAAACAATAGAACTGCCAACATGAGCTGATGATGTTAGGAGAGTCTAACGAAACATGTTTTAGGTAAATGCAGTAGAATCCCACTAATCCGAACTAACTGGGACCAAACCCTGTTTGGATTAGGTGGATTTTCCTTAAATATGACAACATATTGACTTTAAGTATTAAGATGATTGAAAGTAGGAAACAATGTAGGAAAGTAGTGTCTACAGTAGTGATTGGCCGGTTGTAGGTGGGGTTTTATTACAACTGTTGTGTGTGTCTGAAAGTCTACCTAAAACCGGAATACATGCTTTATGTACACGTAGTATTTCTTCTTTGCGATTGAAGTTGTCATTGTGTTTGTACCATTACCCTAGGCAGAAACAAGGTATAATGAAAACACTTACAGAATGAGCATCCTGGCTCTGCAATAAGAAATATTTAAAAGAAGAACTCAAGAACTCCCCATTCCAGTCCAATGGATACACACAAAAAGAAATCTGGCGTGCAATTCATCCCAGGCGACCAACAACAAAAAAGGAAGAACGCAAAAAAGTAGCAACAGCCTTTCTCCCCTACATCAGGAACGTCTCTGACCGGATAGGCAAGCTTCTGCGATCACATGGAGTTGATACTGTCTACAGACCGACTAACAAGATCAAAGACCTCTTGAGATCGACCAAAGATAAACACCACCCACACACATCTGCTGGTGTATATAAAGTTCCCTGCAGTTGCGGCAAAGTATATATAGGCACTACCATGCGCAGTGTGGCCACCAGAATAAAAGAACATGAGCATCACACCAGATTGGGACATGCGGATAAATCGTCTGTGGCAGAGCACACCTTGTTATTCGGCCATGATGTCAACCTTAAAGAAACCCGAGTCCTGTCTTCTACATTTAACTACTATGCCCAGCTACAAAGGGAATCCATAGAAATCTACAAACACAAAGACAACTTCAATTGCAAAGAAGAAATACTACGTGCACATAAAGCATGGATACCGGTTTTAGATAGACTTTCAGACATACACAACAGTTGTAATAAAACCCCACCTACAACCAGCCAATCACTACCATAGACAGCGCAACAATGTCCCGCCCACCCCCACCCATATAAGTAAACGAAATGGATGTTAATGGTCATTTCTTCCACTACTTCTCTGCTTCCACATTCAAACTCTGACCAGTGCAGACAGCGGATCGTGTTACCCTGATAATGCCAAGTGCAGTACTTAGCGAAACGTTGGTATCTACCATGCCTTCTAGACCACGGCCTACAAGCCCAGAAGAACTAAACATTTTGAATAACTGATTTTATTGTTTTTAGAGATTTCATGCACAGAATGAGTCATCCATTTAACTCCACACCAAACTCCATTTTGAAAATTCCTTCTCCTAAAATGTACAAAAAAGAACATTTCAAAACTTGATTTTAGTAATAAAACATTTTCGTACATATATATTTAAAGTTAAAGTTAATGATTGGTTAAGTATCTTCTGTTAGTTTGTTTCACGATTCTTTTACTTATGTGCATCAGCATAAAATGAACAAAGAAAGGGAGGACAAATATTTTCTACTTTTTTGAGGGTTGTGTAGGGAAACATTAATAGCTACTAATACTTAACTTGAAAGAAAAGGTTAAAGATTTATTGACTAACAAATGTTAAAACAGCTTTTTCCTGAAGGAAAGACATTCCTGCTCGAGGACATTCTCAGTATCAGAAATAACCAAAACAAATTTAGTTCCTAGCAAAATCAAACACAATCTCAAGCATCACATCATTACTCAGGGTGCACCAGTATGGGCTAGGGCAAAACAACTAGATCCAAAGAAAATGCAAATAGCAAAGCAAGAATTTCAATTTATGCTGGATAATGAAATAATTTGGCATTCTAACTCCTCATGGGCTAGTCCATTTCATATGATTTACATGGCACACTATGACCATGTGGTGATTACAGGAAATCCTATGACAAAACTATTCCAGACCGTTACCCTGTACCCAGAATTGAAAATGTTTATTATATTTTGAAAGGAAAGGAAATATTTTCGAAAACAGAGCTTTAGCATACTTGCAGATACCTATAGCTGAAGAAGATAAGCCAAAAACTGCCATAATCACACTATTTGGCTTATTTGAATTTAATGCTATGGGTTTTGGACTTCAAAATGTACCTTCAACATTTCAACATTTTGTAAATGAAATCTTACACAGGCTAAATTTTGTATTTCCTTTTTTTGGTGACATTGATTGTTGCTTCTAGTTTCAATGAACATCGCAATCACCTCAAGCTGGTACTGGGTAGATTATCAAAGTATGGCTTAAACATCAACATCTCAAAGGCTGTCTTTGGAGTGAAAGAATTAGGATTTCTTGGCTACTGGATAACTTCAGAGGGAACTAAATCACTTCCATAAAAAGTGCAAGCGATCTTAGACTTCAAGCTACCTTCGAACATTTCTTGGTATTGTCAACTATTACAGGTGATATCTAAAAAATGTTTAAACACAAGCCTTTCTTCAAGATTATCTTACGGCATCCAAGAAGAAAGACAAAAAATGAATTCAATGGACTGAGGCAGCAAAAGCAGAGAAGGGAGAAACTTCACAGTTTATACATATCAGAAGCCTATTACCTTTGCTTTTAAGCAAATAATGAGAAAGCTTCATCTAGACAATTAAGACTTCTACAATATATATCACAGTTCTCCACAGATATTCACCACGTTAAAGGAAAAGAAAATATTGTTGCCGATGCACTTTCTAGAACAGAAGAAATATCGGTTATTGATTATGAAAAAATAGCCAAAGAATAAGTGGAAGACGAGGAACTGCATGAAAATATGTGTTGCACTCACAACTACTCTTGTACTAACCATTCTTAAAACTCTTATTCCTATATCTTCTTCGTGTTAGTTGAGATAAACATTTCCAGAAAGTATCTTATTGCTTATCTTCTTGTAAGTGCAAGAGGAATATGGGAATACAGTACGTAGGCTTTGTAGATTAACTATTGATTTCTGCACATTGCCGGTACCCTTTTTAGCAACAAAATCAGCTTTCTCATTACCACTCAGTCCACAGTGAGCCCATTCATTGTTCATTGGAAGACTAGGTGTTTTTGAAGTGCGGTAAGATGGGTAAGGATTTTCCAACATTCTATAATTGTTTGGTTTTTTGGTGATGATGCTATAATTGCTGTCCTGGAATCTGAGAGAAAACTTCTTGATGAAAATGTGAAATTCTATACAAAAGATTTTGTAGGGCCATTCGAATTGCTTCAATTTCTCCATCAAAGTTTGTAGTTCCATAACTTAAAGATTTGTAATAGGAAAAGAGGTGACATATGACTCCAGCTCCTGCTCCATCTTGGTTTGATATCAATGATCCAACAGTATAAATATGGTGCCATTCATGTTCTGGAAATCTAGTATGGATTGTCTCTAATGCCAATAATTTTATAACACTAGTTGGAGTACCACTTTTCTTAACTTCTTCTGTCAGGTGTAAATAATATGTGATGTGTAATGTTTGTGTTGGATTGGCTTTAGATATGAAGTTTTCCTTTGAATTAGGAAGGTATACATTCTTCTTGATGTCTCGAATTTTGGAAAGAAAGCTCTCCTGAGTCTTTAGTGTATGTGCAAAATTTCTCTTGTGCCATGTATTGAATGGGAGTCTGATCAACTTTTCGTGTTAAATAAGAGCCGCTTTTTCTATTTCATATTCAATGGGGTATTGGTTGGTTAGTATTTCCATAGCTGCTATTGGTGTGGTTTTGATAGCACCTGTAATTAATCTCAGACTTTGGTTTTGAAAGATTTGAATTTTTTTTGTGTTTGCTGTTACAAGAACTTCGCTGCAGTAAGTAAATACTGGCTTTATATATACATTGTATATTGTGTTAAGAGTTGCTCTGGAACATCCCCAAACTATTTTTAAGTTCCAGTTCTACCTCTTAAACTTTGCCCACACACGGCTTGTGTGTTTAAAAACACCAACAGTAAGATTGTTGGCATAAATAAAATAATAATTACCATCTTTCTTAAATTGTTTATGTTCTTTTTTATTATTTCGTGTTACTTTATGTGAATTAGCATAATATTTATTGAATGTTTCGGCTATGGCTGCATCATTTGTTAATATTTTATTGTTGTGTATGATAGGTGTGCTGTTGCTTTCTCTCCTGTCCTTGACATTTTTTTATGAACTTATGGGCTTTGTTGCCATCTGTCCTATAATCCATTGTTTCTAAGACATTATTAAAGTGATTCTTTTTAGCTGTATTAATTTATTTTTTTAGTGAGGCACATTTCTTTCACCATATTTGGTATCTGATATGCTTTTTTGGTTGTTCAGCTGTATTTCTAGCTATATCCCTTTGCTTTTTCAGTTCTTCTAACTGGGGGTACCAAAAGGGTTTGAAATTTTTTATTCATCATTTCATGTGATCTGGGTGGTCATGCAGCTGTGAGTTTGTTTGTTCTTTAAATTTATGTACCAGTTCAGTTTTATATTTGTTCCGATCTGCTTTTTTGAAGTTCAATACAGATTTGTGTGATTTTGGCTGTTATTTGTATTATCTAGTTTTATATCAGCAATTACTGCTCTGTGACCAGAACTTGTGTCTTCTATAACTTGTTTTTTAATTTTTGAAACAATATCTGTTGTAGCTAACAAGAGGTCTGGGTTACTGCCTGCTCCAGAGTAATGTATGAAGATTTTGGGATCTTCTTTATCCTAAATCAGTTCAAAGGTTGTGGTATTCAAAAATTCCTCCACTATCTGCCTTGTAGAATACACTTTTTCATAACCCCATCTTTTGGAATAGGCATTGAAATCCCCAATTATGATTGTTTTATTTAATTGTTCAATAAGTGAGAGATCTGGTTCATTCCTGAGAGGATTGTAAATACTGTATAAATGAAGATGTGTTTTGTTATCCCAAAAATTAAGCTTTATTAATTCAGCTTTATCTTTGTTATCCATTTCTTTAACAATTTGAAAGGAGGATTTAATATCATTTTTGACTCCAACTAATATTCCACTACTTATCTGTCTATTTTTGGGTAGCAGGTGTAGTAAAAATCCAGTAAAATTGAAGTATTTAAGTTGATCATTTATTACATTTGCTTCTTGTATGACAAATATATCTATGTTATAATCAAATACAATTTTATTCAGTTCTATGCTTTTTGTTTGGGTGAGACCACCTGCGTTCTATTGTAGAATTCTGATGTTAGATCTTCTATTTATATAATGTTTTGGTTCTCGAGAAGTAGTACCCACCTGGAGATCCAAATGGGGGACTATTTAAACTCTGGAACATTTTACCCCTCGAGTCATATTTAATAAATATTGAAGAGACTTAGCAGTACTAGTAAGCGCTTTTTAGAGAGCACGATATTCTTATGTTTTGGCGGTTACATTGCTCTCTCACAACCCCCAGAATGTCTGGAGGACCACACCTTTCGTTGAATTACGGGTCTCACCTACCTGACCAGGAGCGATATCAAAATAAAGTCACCGACCATATCCTCTGATTACCAATCATAGAATGTATTACATGCCATGAAAGGTCAGCATGTTAGGAGTTAAGAGTTTATAGAAAAATTAGAGAAATGGAGAGGTTGGAAAAATAAAGACTCCCTGGCCCTCAGAAACCTTAATAGCATAAGGGTAGGAAGAGAACAAGAGATGACCAAGGTAAGGTCAGATACAGAAGCTACAGTGAGGAGCAAAACACCAGTAAGTGGAAGTAATGTTCTGCTCAGCTAAGGTACCTTGAGGTCGCCATTCATATATCCCCTAGACAAAGACCCCTGAGTATACACATCTGGTGTAGCCTATGTGAGCCTATACTGGTCTATAGTTATATACAGATCTGGTGTAGCCTATGTGAGCCTACACTAGCCTATCTCCACAATCTATACTTATATACAGATCTGGTGTAGCCTATGTGAGCCTATACTAGGCTATCTCCCCAGCCTATACCTATATACAGATCTGGTGTAGCCAATCTGAGCCTATACTGTAGCGATTTTCACGTCATGAAGGCACAAAGGGCTCTTACGGATCATGTTATTCTTATGGAAGAATCAGGTGCGCCGTTGCCAAATTTACGTGTTTTCAAATGTGACTAAGATAAAGTATGAACATGCATTTTGGTGTAAAATGTGTCAAAGAATACTGTGGTATGCACAATAAACCTTTTATGCAATTGTACATTTTTTTAAAATACTAAAATGTAAAATTTTGTTGAAAGCAGACTTTTTAACATCTTTCTCGCTCCATACATTTAAACATGTTTTTAACCCGAAACAATTGCAATGAAAAAAATCTGGATTATTCACTTGCTTTTATAGGCCATGTTAGTATTTAGATTACATCAATATGTCTAAACATATCTTTTTAAAAAAATAAAGTTTAAAACAAAGTGTTAAGATTCTTTGTTTACACTGTGGAAAATGTCGTCGCTGGCTAATTCTCGTTCTGTAAGTTCACGTAAAAACTTCCAGCGACAAAGTTGACAAGGAAATAACAAAATTATTTTTTATATAAATATACAACATCTCCAGTAACAAGCCATCCATAAATCACCATTTAAAGGCAAATGTTTTTAGCACGCCAAGCACACGGCCAACAACACCCAGCTCTCCTGTCTTGCAGATGATGGAAACCAGATGTGTGGCAGTTGAAGGGCCAATAACGGATTGTACTTCAGTGGAGGTTTTCAATAGGTTTCGGGGATTTTAGGTGTGAGCGAGTTTTACAAGTTCTCTGGTAATCGTGTGCATTGCAGTTAAGTGATCAGTGCTTAATGGATCGCAGAACAAAAGGCAAAATTATTAAAAGTGGCGAGCGAAAAACAATTCTTAAGGTGTATCATTATTTAAAGAAAAAGAACCCCGGACTCAGTGACTCTTTTATTGTTGGTGTAAGTAGGCCCATATTTTTTATATTAAGAAAAGAATGTAAAAAGGGTAAGGGTTTATTATAAGGTATTAATATTACAACAACAGTAATTGTAATAACAATAGTAATAGTGATGATAATAATAATGATAATAATAATAATTATAATAATTAACCTGGTTGTGAGCAAACGCGGTAATCACAGTGATGCAACATACGTGACAACGCCATGCTGATTATCCATAAGAGCCATTGTGCCTTCATAACGTGAAAACTCCTATAGACTATCTCCCCAGCCTATACTTATATACACATCTAGTGTAGCCCATGTGAGCCTATACTAGCCTTTCTCTTCATCCTATACTTATATACAGATCTGGTGTAGCCTATGTGAGCGTATACCAGCCCATCTCCTTAGTCTATACTTATATACAGATCTTGTGTAGCCTATGTGAGCGTATACCAGCCCATCTCCTTAGTCTATACTTATATACAGATCTTGTGTAGCCTATGTGAGCGTATACCAGCCCATCTCCTTAGTCTATACTTATATACAGATCCGGTGTAGCCTATGTGAGCTTATACCAACCCATCTCCTTAGTCTATACTTATATACAGATCTTGTGTACCCTATGTGAGCGTATACCAGCCCATCTCCTTAGTCTATACTTATATACAGATCCGGTGTAGCCTATGTGAGCGTATACCAGCCCATCTCCTTAGTCTATACTTATATACAGATCTTGTGTAGCCTATGTGAGCGTATACCAGCCCATCTCCTTAGTCTATACTTATATACAGATCCGGTGTAGCCTATGTGAGCCTATACTAGCCCATCTCCTTAGTCTATACTTATATACAGATCTGGTGTAGCCTATGTGAGCCTATACTAGCCCATCTCCTTAGTCTATACCTATATACAGATCCGGTGTAGCCTATGTGAGCCTATACTAGCCCATCTCCTTAGTCTATACTTATATACAGATCTTGTGTAGCCTATGTGAGCGTATACCAGCCCATCTCCTTAGTCTATACTTATATACAGATCTTGTGTAGCCTATGTGAGCGTATACCAGCCCATCTCCTTAGTCTATACTTATATACAGATCCGGTGTAGCCTATGTGAGCTTATACCAACCCATCTCCTTAGTCTATACTTATATACAGATCTTGTGTAGCCTATGTGAGCGTATACCAGCCCATCTCCTTAGTCTATACTTATATACAGATCCGGTGTAGCCTATGTGAGCGTATACCAGCCCATCTCCTTAGTCTATACTTATATACAGATCTTGTGTAGCCTATGTGAGCGTATACCAGCCCATCTCCTTAGTCTATACTTATATACAGATCTTGTGTAGCCTATGTGAGCGTATACCAGCCCATCTCCTTAGTCTATACTTATATACAGATCTTGTGTAGCCTATGTGAGCGTATACCAGCCCATCTCCTTAGTCTATACTTATATACAGATCTGGTGTAGCCTATGTGAGCCTATACCAGCCCATCTCCTTAGTCTATACTTATATACAGATCTTGTGTAGCCTATGTGAGCGTATACCAGCCCATCTCCTTAGTCTATACTTATATACAGATCTTGTGTAGCCTATGTGAGCTTATACCAGCCCATCTCCTTAGTCTATACTTATATACAGATCTTGTGTAGCCTATGTGAGCGTATACCAGCCCATCTCCTTAGTCTATACTTATATACAGATCTTGTGTAGCCTATGTGAGCGTATACCAGCCCATCTCCTTAGTCTATACTTATATGCCGATCTTGTGTAGCCTATGTGAGCGTATACCAGCCCATCTCCTTAGTCTATACTTATATACAGATCTTGTGTAGCCTATGTGAGCGTATACCAGCCCATCTCCTTAGTCTATACTTATATACAGATCCGGTGTAGCCTATGTGAGCTTATACCAACCCATCTCCTTAGTCTATACTTATATACAGATCTTGTGTAGCCTATGTGTATATACAGATCCGGTGTAGCCTATGTGAGCGTATACCAGCCCATCTCCTTAGTCTATACTTATATACAGATCTGGTGTAGCCTATGTGAGCTTATACTAGCCCATCTCCTTAGTCTATACTTATATACAGATCTTGTGTAGCCTATGTGAGCTTATACTAGCCCATCTCCTTAGTCTATACTTATATACAGATCTTGTGTAGCCTATGTGTATATACAGATCTAGTGTAGCCTATGTGAGCGTATACCAGCCCATCTCCTTAGTCTATACTTATATACAGATCTGGTGTAGCCTATGTGAGCTTATACTAGCCCATCTCCTTAGTCTATACTTATATACAGATCTGGTGTAGCCTATGTGAGCTTATACTAGCCTATCTCCTTAGTCTATACTTATATACAGATCTTGTGTAGCCTATGTGTATATACAGATCCGGTTTAGCCTATGTGAGCCTATACTAGCCTATCTCCTTAGTCTATACTTATATACAGATCTGGTGTAGCCTATGTGAGCGTATACCAGCCCATCTCCTTAGTCTATACTTATATACAGATCCGGTGTAGCCTATGTGAGCCTATACTAGCCCATCTCCTTAGTCTATACTTATATACAGATCCGGTGTAGCCTATCTGAGCCTATACTAGCCTATCTCCTTAGTCTATACTTATATACAGATCTGGTGTAGCCTATGTGAGCCTATACCAGCCCATCTCCTTAGTCTATACTTATATACAGATCTTGTGTAGCCTATGTGAGCGTATACCAGCCCATCTCCTTAGTCTATACTTATATACAGATCTTGTGTAGCCTATGTGAGCTTATACCAGCCCATCTCCTTAGTCTATACTTATATACAGATCTTGTGTAGCCTATGTGAGCGTATACCAGCCCATCTCCTTAGTCTATACTTATATACAGATCTTGTGTAGCCTATGTGAGCGTATACCAGCCCATCTCCTTAGTCTATACTTATATGCCGATCTTGTGTAGCCTATGTGAGCGTATACCAGCCCATCTCCTTAGTCTATACTTATATACAGATCTTGTGTAGCCTATGTGAGCGTATACCAGCCCATCTCCTTAGTCTATACTTATATACAGATCCGGTGTAGCCTATGTGAGCTTATACCAACCCATCTCCTTAGTCTATACTTATATACAGATCTTGTGTAGCCTATGTGTATATACAGATCCGGTGTAGCCTATGTGAGCGTATACCAGCCCATCTCCTTAGTCTATACTTATATACAGATCTGGTGTAGCCTATGTGAGCTTATACTAGCCCATCTCCTTAGTCTATACTTATATACAGATCTTGTGTAGCCTATGTGAGCTTATACTAGCCTATCTCCTTAGTCTATACTTATATACAGATCTTGTGTAGCCTATGTGTATATACAGATCTAGTGTAGCCTATGTGAGCGTATACCAGCCCATCTCCTTAGTCTATACTTATATACAGATCTGGTGTAGCCTATGTGAGCTTATACTAGCCCATCTCCTTAGTCTATACTTATATACAGATCTGGTGTAGCCTATGTGAGCTTATACTAGCCTATCTCCTTAGTCTATACTTATATACAGATCTTGTGTAGCCTATGTGTATATACAGATCCGGTTTAGCCTATGTGAGCCTATACTAGCCTATCTCCTTAGTCTATACTTATATACAGATCTGGTGTAGCCTATGTGAGCGTATACCAGCCCATCTCCTTAGTCTATACTTATATACAGATCCGGTGTAGCCTATGTGAGCCTATACTAGCCCATCTCCTTAGTCTATACTTATATACAGATCCGGTGTAGCCTATCTGAGCCTATACTAGCCTATCTCCTTAGTCTATACTTATATACAGATCTTGTGTAGCCTATGTGAGCCTATACTGGCCCATCTCCTTAGTCTATACTTATATACAGATCTTGTGTAGCCTATGTGAGCGTATACCAGCCCATCTCCTTAGTCTATACTTATATACAGATCTTGTGTAGCCTATGTGAGCCTATACTAGCCTATCTCCTTAGTCTATACTTATATACAGATCTTGTGTAGCCTATGTGAGCCTATACTAGCCTATCTCCTTAGTCTATACTTATATACAGATCTTGTGTAGCCTATGTGAGCGTATACCAGCCCATCTCCTTAGTCTATACTTATATACAGATCTTGTGTAGCCTATGTGAGCCTATACTAGCCTATCTCCTTAGTCTATACTTATATACAGATCTTGTGTAGCCTATGTGAGCCTATACTAGCCTATCTCCTTAGTCTATACTTATATACAGATCTGGTGTAGCCTATGTGAGCGTATACCAGCCCATCTCCTTAGTCTATACTTATATACAGATCTTGTGTAGCCTATGTGAGCCTATACTAGCCTATCTCCTTAGTCTATACTTATATACAGATCTGGTGTAGCCTATGTGAGCCTATACTAGCCCATCTCCTTAGTCTATACTTATATACAGATCTGGTGTAGCCTATGTGAGCCTATACTAGCCCATCTCCTTAGTCTATACTTATATACAGATCTGGTGTAGCCTATGTGAGCCTATACTAGCCTATCTCCTTAGTCTATCCTTATATACAGATCTGGTGTAGCCAATGTGAGCCTATACTACCCTATCTCCTCAGTCTCTACTTATATACAGATCTTGTGTAGCTTATGTGAGCCTATACTATAGAAGTTTTTACATTATGAAGGCACAATGGCTCTTATGGAGAATCAGCGCAGCATTGCCACGTATGTTGCACCAATATGATTACCGCGTTTGCTCACAACCAGGTTTATTATTATTATTATTATTATTATTATTATTATTATTATTATTATTATTATTATTATTATTATTATTATTATTATTATTATTATTATTATTATTATTATTATTATTATTATTATTATTATTGTTGTTGTTGTTGTTGTTGTTATTGTTATTATGAATAATCATAATACCTTATAATAAACCCTTACCCTTTTTACATTCTTTTCTTAATATAAAAAATGTAGGCCTACTTATACCAGTCGCCGTATGAAGTACACTAACAATAAACGAGTCAGTGTGTCCGGGGCTCTTTTTCTTTAAATAATCATACACCCCAAGAATTTTTTCGCTCGTTACTTTTAATAATTTTGCCTTTTCTTCTGCGATCCATTGCGCACTGATCACTTAACTGCAATGCCCACGATTACCAGAGAACTTCTAAAACTCGCTCACACCTCACATTCCCGAAACCTATTGAAAACCTCCACTGAAGTACAATCCCTTATCTGCCCTTCAACTGCCATATATCTGGTTTCCATCATCTGCAAGACAGGAGATCCGGGTGTTGTTGGCCTTGTGCTTGGCACGCTAAAAACATTTGCCTTTAAATGGTGATTTATGGATGGCTTGTTACTTGGGATGTTCTATATTTATATAAAAAGTAATTTTGTTATTTCCTTGAAAACTATGTAGCTGGAAGTTTTTAGCTGTACTTACATAACGAGAATTAGCCAGCGACATTTTCCTCTGTATAAACAAAGAATCTTAACACTTTACTTTAAACTTTATTTTTTTTAAAAAATATGTTTAGACATTGATATAATCTAAATACTAACTTGGCCTATAAAAGCAAGCATATAATCCAGATTTTCTTCATTGCAATTATTTCGGTTTAAAGCCATCTTTAAACGTGCGGAGCGAGAAAGATGTTAAAGAATCTACTTTCAACAAAATTTTATATTTTATTATTTTAAAAACTGTACAATTCCATAAAAGGTTTATCGTGCATAACATAGTATTCTTTGACACATTTTACACAGAAATGCATGTTCATACTTTAGCTTAGTCACATTTGAAAACACACAAATTTGGCAACAGCACACCTGATTCTGCCATACGAATAACATGGTCCATAAGAGCCTGTTGTGCCTTCATGATGTGAAAATACCTATAGCTTATCTCCTCAGTCTATACTTATATACAGATCTGGAGTAATCTGTGTGAGCCTATACTAATCTCTCTCCTCAGTCTATACTTATATACAGATCCGGTGTAACCTATGTGCATCTATATTACCCTATCTCCTCAGTCCATACTTATATACAGATCTGGTGTAACCTATGTGAGCCTATACTAGCGTATCTCCTCAGCCTACACTTATATACAAATCTGGTGTAGTCTATGTGTGTCTATACTAGCCTATCTCCTCAGCCTATACTTATATACAAATCTGGTGTAGCCTATGTGAGCCTATACTAGCTTATCTACTCAGTCTATACTTATATACAGATCTACAGAAGCCTAAGTGAGCCTATACTAGCGTATCTCCTCAATATATACAAATCTGGAATTGCCTATGTGTGCCTATACAAACCTATCTTCACACACTATACTTATATAAAGATCTGGTACAGCCTATGTGGGCCTATACTAGCCTATCTCCTCAGTCTACACATTAATACAGATCTGGTGTAGCCTATGCGAGCCTATACAAGCCTATCTCCTCAGTCTATACTTACATACAGATCTGGTAAAGCCTATGTGGGCCTATACTAGCCTAACTCCTTAGCCTACACTTATACTGGCCTATGGGAGCCTAAACTAGCCTATCTTCATAGTCTAAATTTATATACACATCTGGTGTAGGCAAGTAAGCCTATAGTAGCCTATCTCCATAGTCTATACTTATATACAAATTTTGGTGTAGCCTATGTGAGCCTATACTTGCCTCTCTCCTCAGTCTATACTTATACACCGATCTTGTGTAGCCTATCTGAGCCCATACTAGCCTACCTCCATAGTCTATACTTATATACAGGTCTGGTGAGGCCAATGTGAGCCTATACCAGCCCATCTCCTCAGTCCATACTTATATGTAGATCTTGTGTAACCAATGTGAGCCTATATTACCCTATCTCCCCAGCGTATACTTATACTAGCCTATAGGAGCCTAAACTACCCTATCTCCTCAGTCTATACTTATATAAAGATCTGGTGTAGCCTATGTGAGCCTATACTAGCCTATCTCCTCAGTCTATACTTATATACAGATCTGGTGTAGCCTATGTGAGCCTATACTAGCCTATCTCCTCAGCCTACACTTATATACAAATCTGGTGTAGCCTATGTGTGTCTATACTTGTAGCCTATGTGAGGCTATACTAGCCTATCTCGTTAGCCTACACTTATATACAAATCTGGTGTAGCCTATGTGTGTCTATACTTGTAGCCTATGTGTGTCTATACTTGTAGCCTATGTGAGGCTATACTACCCTATCTCCTCAGTCTATACTTATATACAGATCTGGTGTAGCCAACGTGAGCCTATCTCCTCAGTCTACACTTATATACAGATCTCGTGTAACCTATGTGAGCCTCTACTAGCCTATCTCCACAATCTATACTTATATACAGATCTGGTGTAGCCTATATGAACCTATACTAGCCTATCACCTCAGTCTATACTTATATACAGATCTAGTGTAGCCTATGTGAGCCTATATTAGCCTATCTCCTCAGCCTATACTTATATACAAATCTGGAGTAGCCTATGTGAGTCTATACTAGCCTATCTCCTCAGCCCACACTTATATACAAATCTAGTGTAGCCTATGTGAGGCTATACTAGCCTATCCCCTCAGCCTATACTTATATACAAATCTGGTGTAGCCTAAGTGAGGCTATACTAGACTATCTCGTTAGCCTATACTTATATACAAATCTGGAGTAGCCTATGTGAGCCAATACTAGCCTATCTCCTCAGTCCACACTTATATACAAATCTAGTGTAGCCTATGTGAGGCTGTACTAGCCTATCTCCTCAGCCTATACTTATATACAAATCTGGTGTAGCCTAAGTGAGGCTATACTAGCCTATCTCCTCAGCCTATACTTATATACAAATCTGGAGTAGCCTATGTGAGCCAATACTAGCCTATCTCCTCAGTCCACACTTATATACAAATCTAGTGTAGCCTATGTGAGGCTATACTAGCCTATCTCCTCAGCCTATACTTATATACAAATCTGGTGTAGCCTAAGTGAGGCTATACTAGCCTATCTCCTCAGCCTATACTTATATACAAATCTGGAGTAGCCTATGTGAGCCAATACTAGCCTATATCCTCAGTCCACACTTATATACAAATCTAGTGTAGCCTATGTGAGGCATTACTAGCCTATCTCCTCAGCCTATACTTATATACAAATCTGGTGTAGCCTAAGTGAGGCTATACTAGCCTATCTCCTCAGCCTATACTTATATACAAATCTGGTGTAGCCTAAGTGAGGCTATACTAGCCTATCTCCTCAGCCTATACTTATATACAAATCTAGTGTAGCCTAAGTGAGGCTATACTAACCTATCTCCTCAGTCCACACTTACATACAAATCTAGTGTAGCCTATGTGAGGCTATACTAGCCTATCTCCTCAGCCTATACTTATATACAAATCTGGAGTAGCCTATGTGAGCCAATACTAGCCTATCTCCTCAGTCCACATTTATATACAAATCTAGTGTAGCCTATGTGAGGCTATACTACCCTATCTCGTTAGCCTATACTGATATACAAATCTGGAGTAGCCTATGTGAGCCTATACTAGCCTATCTCCTCAGCCTACACTTATATACAAATCTGGTGTAGCCTAAGTGAGGCTATACTAGCCTATCTCCTCAGCCTACACTTATATACAAATCTGATGTAGCCTATGTGTGTCTATACTTGTAGCCTATGAGAGGCTATACCAGCCTATCTCCTCAGCCTGCACTTATATACAAATCTGGTGTAGCCTATGTGTGTCTATACTTGTAGCCTATGTGAGGCTATACTAGCCTATCTCCTCAGCCCACACTTATCTACAAATCTGGTGTAGCCTATGTGTGTCTATACTTGTAGCCTATGTGAGGCTATACTAGCCTATCTCCTCAGCCTACACTTACATACAAATCTGGTATGGCCTATGTGTGTCTATACTTGTAGCCTATGTGAGGCTATACTAGCCTATCTCCTCAGCCCACACTTATCTACAAATCTGGTGTAGCCTATGTGTGTCTATACTTGTAGCCTATGTGAGGCTATACTAGCCTATCTCCTCAGCCTACACTTACATACAAATCTGGTATGGCCTATGTGTGTCTATACTTGTAGCCTATGTGAGGCTATACTAGCCTATCTCGTTAGCCTACACTTATATACAAATCTGGTGTAGCCTATGTGTGTCTATACTAGGCTGTGTGAGGCTATACTAGCCTATCTCGTTAGCCTACACTTATATACAAATCTGGTGTAGCCTATACTAGACTATCTCCTCAGCCTACACTTATATACAAATCTGGTGTAGCCTATGTGTGTCTATACTTGTAGCCTATGTGAGGCTATACTAGCCTATCTCGTTAGCCTACACTTCTATAAATATCTGGTGTAGCGTATGTGTGTCTATACTTGTAGCCTATGTAGGCTATACTAGCCTATCTCGTTAGCCTACACTTATATACAAATCTGGTGTAGCCTATGTCAGCCTATACTAGCCTATCTCGTTAGCCTACACTTATATACAAATCTGGTGTAGCCTATACTAGCCTATCTCCTCAGCCTACACTTATATACAAATGTGGTGTAGCCTATGTGTGTCTATACTTGTAGCCTATGTGAGGCTATACTAGCCTATCTCGTTAGCGTACACTTATATACAAATCTGGTGTAGCCTATACTAGCCTATCTCCTCAGCCTACACTTATATACAAATCTGGTGTAGCCTATGTGTGTCTATACTTGTAGCCTATGTGAGGCTATGCTAGCCTATTTCGTTAGCCTACACTTATATACAAATCTGGTGTAGCCTATGTGAGTCTATACTAGCCTATGTGAGGCTATACTAGCCTATCTCCTCAGCCTACACTTATATACAAATCTGGTGTAGCCTATGCGTGTCTATACTAGCCTATGTGAGGCTATACTAGCCTATCTCGTTAGCCTACACTTATACACAAATCTGGTGTAGCCTATGTGTGTCTATACTTGTAGCCTATGTGAGGCTATACTAGCCTATCTCCTCAGCCTACACTTATATACAAATCTGGCGTAGCCTATGTGAGCCTATACTAGCCTATCTCCTCAGCCTACACTTATGTACAAATCTGGTGTAGCCTATGTGAGCCTATAATAGCCTATCTCGTTAGCCTACACTTATATACAAATCTGGCGTAGCCTATGTGAGCCTATACTAGCCTATCTCCTCAGCCGAAACTTATATACAAATCTGGCGTAGCCTATGTGAGCCTATACTAGCCTAACTCGTTAGCCTACACTTATATACAAATCTGGTGTAGTCTATACTAGCCTATCTCCTCAGCCTACACTTATATACAAATCTGGTGTAGCCTATGTGTGTCTATACTTGTAGCCTATGTGAGGCTATACTAGCCTATCTCGTTAGCCTACACTTATATACAAATCTGGTGTAGCCTATACTAGCCTATCTTCTCAGCCTACACTTATATACAAATCTGGTGTAGCCTATGTGTGTCTATACTTGTAGCCTATGTGATGCTATACTAGCTTATCCCGTTAGCCTACACTTATATACAAATCTGGTGTAGCCTATGTGTGTCTATACTTGTGGCCTATGTGAGCCTATACTAGCCTATCTCCTCAGCCTACACTAAAATACAAATCTGGTGTAACCTATGTGAGCCTATACTAGCCTATCTCCTCAGTCTATACTTATATACAAATCTGGTGTAGTCTATGTGTGTCTATACTACCCTATCTCCTAAGTCTATACTTATATACAGATCTGGTGTAGCCAACGTGAGCCTATCTCCTCAGTCTACACTTGTATACAGATCTCGTGTAACCTATGTGAGCCTCTACTAGCCTATCTCCACAATCTATACTTATATACAGATCTGGTGTAGCCTATATGAACCTATACTAGCCTATCACCTCAGTCTATACTTATATACATATCTGGTGTAGCCTAAGTGAGGCTATACTAGACTATCTCGTTAGCCTATACTTATATACAAATCTGGAGTAGCCTATGTGAGCCAATACTAGCCTATCTCCTCAGTCCACACTTATATACAAATCTGGAGTAGCCTATGTGAGGCTATACTAGCCTATCTCCTCAGCCTATACTTTTATACAAATCTGGTGTAGCCTAAGTGAGGCTATACTACCCTATCTCGTTAGCCTATACTGATATACAAATCTGGAGTAGCCTATGTGAGCCTATACTAGCCTATCTCCTCAGCCTACACTTATATACAAATCTGGTGTAGCCTAAGTGAGGCTATGCTAGCCTATCTCCTCAGCCTACACTTATATACAAATCTGATGTAGCCTATGTGTGTCTATACTTGTAGCCTATGAGAGGCTATACCAGCCTATCTCCTCAGCCTGCACTTATCTACAAATCTGGTGTAGCCTACGTGTGTCTATACTTGTACCCTATGTGAGGCTATACTAGCCTATCTCCTCAGCCCACACTTATCTACAAATCTGGTGTAGCCTATGTGTGTCTATACTTGTAGCCTATGTGAGGCTATACTAGCCTATCTCCTCAGCCTATACTTATATACAAATCTGGTGTAGCCTATGTGAGCCTATACTAGCCTATCTCCTCAGCCTATACTTATATACAAATCTCGTGTAGCCTATGTGAGCCTATACTAGCCTATGTCCTCAGCCTACACTTATATACAAATAGTGTAGCCTATGTGAGCCTATACTAGCCTATCTCGTTAGCCTACACTTATATACAAATCTGGCATAGCCTATGTGTGTCTATACTAGTCTATCTCGTTAGCCTATACTTATATACAAATCTGGTGTAGCCTATGTGAGGCTATACTAGCCTATCTCCTCAGCCTACACTTATATACAAATCTAGTATAGCCTATGTGAGCCTATATTAGCCTATCTCCTCAGCCTATACTTATATACAAATCTGGAGTAGCCTATGTGAGTCTATACTAGCCTATCTCCTCAGCCCACACTTATATACAAATCTAGTGTAGCCTATGTGAGGCTATACTAGCCTATCCCCTCAGCCTATACTTATATACAAATCTGGTGTAGCCTAAGTGAGGCTATACTAGACTATCTCGTTAGCCTATACTTATATACAAATCTGGAGTAGCCTATGTGAGCCTATACTAGCCTATCTCCTCAGCCTACACTTATATACAAATCTGGTGTAGCCTAAGTGAGGCTATACTAGCCTATCTCGTTAGCCTATACTTATATACAAATCTGGTGTAGCTTATGTGAGGCTATACTAGCCTATCTCCTCAGCCTATACTTATATACAAATCTAGTGTAGCCTATGTGAGCCAATACTAGCCTATCTCCTCAGCCTACACTTATATACAAATCTGATGTAGCCTATGTGTGTCTATACTTGTAGCCTATGTGAGGCTATACCAGCCTATCTCCTCAGCCTACACTTATATACAAATTTGGTGTAGCCTACGTGTGTCTATACTTGTAGCCTATGTGAGGCTATACTAGCCTATCTCCTCAGTCTATACTTATATACAAATCTGGTGTAGTCTATGTGTGTCTATACTAGCCTATCTCCTCAGTCTATACTTATATACAAATCTGGTGTAGCCTATTTGAGGCTATACTAGCCTATCTCGTTAGCCTACACTTATATACAAATCTGGTGCACCCTATGTGTGTCTATACCTGTAGCCTATGTGTGTCTATACTAGCCTATCTCCTCAGCCTACACTTATATAAAAATCTGGTGTGGCCTAAGTGAGCCTATACTAGCCTATCTTCTCAGTCTATACTTATTTACAAATCTGGTGTAGCCTATGTGTGTCTATAGTAGCCTATCTCCTCAGCCTAAACTTATATACAAATCTGGCGTAGCCTATGTGAGCCTATACTAGCCTATCTCGTTAGCCTACACTTATATACAAATCTGGCGTAGCCTATGTGAGCCTATACTAGCCTATCTCCTCAGCCTAAACTTATATACAAATCTGGCGTAGCCTATGTGAGCCTATACTAGGCTATCTCGTTAGCCTACACTTATATACAAATCTGGTGTAGCCTATACTAGCCTATCTCCTCAGCCTACACTTATATACAAATCTGGTGTAGCCTATGTGTGTCTATACTTGTAGCCTATGTGAGGCTATACTAGCCTATCTCGTTAGCCTACACTTATATACAAATCTGGTGTAGCCTATGTGTGTCTATACTAGTCTATCTCGTTAGCCTATACTTATATACAACTCTGGTGTAGCCTATGTGAGGCTATACTAGCCTATCTCCTCAGCCTACACTTATATACAAATCTAGTGTAGCCTATGTGAGCCTATATTAGCCTATCTCCTCAGCCTATACTTATATACAAATCTGGAGTAGCGTATGTGAGTCTATACTAGCCTATCTCCTCAGCCCACACTTATATACAAATCTAGTGTAGCCTATGTGAGGCTATACTAGCCTATCCCCTCAGCCTATACTTATATACAAATCTGGTGTAGCCTAAGTGAGGCTATACTAGACTATCTCGTTAGCCTATACTTATATAGAAATCTGGAGTAGCCTATGTGAGCCTATACTAGCCTATCTCCTCAGTCCACACTTATATACAAATATAGTGTAGCCTATGTGAGGCTATACTAGCCTATCTCCTCAGCCTATACTTATATACAAATCTGGTGTAGCCTAAGTGAGGCTATACTAGCCTATCTCGTTAGCCTATACTGATATACAAATCTGGAGTAGCCTATGTGAGCCTATACTAGCCTATCTCCTCAGCCTACACTTATATACAAATCTGGTGTAGCCTAAGTGAGGCTATACTAGCCTATCTCGTTAGCCTATACTTATATACAAATCTGGTGTAGCTTATGTGAGCCAATACTAGCCTATCTCCTCAGCCTACACTTATATACAAATCTGGTGTAGCCTATGTGTGTCTATACTTGTAGCCTATGTGAGGCTATACCAGCCTATCTCCTCAGCCTACACTTATATACAAATCTGGTGTAGCCTACGTGTGTCTATACTTGTAGCCTATGTGAGGCTATACTAGCCTATCTCCTCAGCCTACACTTATCTACAAATCTGGTGTAGCCTATGTGTGTCTATACTTGTAGCCTATTCGAGGCTATACTAGCCTATCTCCTCAGCCCACACTTACATACAAATCTGGTGTAGCCTATGTGTGTCTATACTTGTAGCCTATCTGAGGCTATACTAGCCTATCTCGTTAGCCTACACTTATATACAAATCTGGTGTAGCCTATACTAGACTATCTCCTCAGCCTACACTGATATACAAATCTGGTGTAGCCTATGTGTGTCTATACTTGTAGCCTATGTGAGGCTATACTAGCCTATCTCGTTAGCCTACACTTATATACAAATCTGGTGTAGCCTATGTGTGTCTATACTTGTAGCCTGTGTGAGCCTATGCTAGCCTATCTCGTTAGCCCACACTTATATACAAATCTGGTGTAGCCTATACTAGCCTATCTCCTCAGCCTACACTTATATACAAATGTGGTATAGCCTATGTGTGTCTATACTTGTAGCCTATGTGAGGCTATACTAGCCTATCTTGTTAGCCTGCACTTATATACAAATCTGGTGTAGCCTATACTAGCCTATCTCCTCAGCCTACACTTATATACAAATCTGCTGTAGCCTATGTGTGTCTATACTTGTAGCCTATCTGAGGCTATACTAGCCTATCTTGTTAGCCTACACTTATATACAAATCTGGTGTAGCCTATGTGAGGCTATACTAGCCTATCTCCTCAGCCTACACTTATATACAAATCTGGTGTAGCCTATGTGTGTCTATACTAGCCTATGTGAGGCTATACTAGCCTATCTCGTTAGCCTACACTTATACACAAATCTGGTGTAGCCTATGTGTGTCTATACTTGTAGCCTATGTGAGGCTATACTAGCCTATCTCCTCAGCCTACACTTATATACAAATCTGGCGTAGCCTATGTGAGCCTATACTAGCCTATCTCCTCAGCCTACACTTATGTACAAATCTGGTGTAGCCTATGTGAGCCTATACTAGACTATCTCGTTAGCCTACACTTATATACAAATCTGGCGTAGCCTATGTGAGCCTATACTAGCCTATCTCCTCAGCCTATACTTATTTACAAATCTGGCGTAGCCTATGTGAGCCTATACTAGCCTATCTCCTCAGCCTAAACTTATATACAAATCTGGTGTAGCCTATGTGAGCCTATACTAGCCTATGTCCTCAGCCTACACTTATATACAAATCTAGTGTAGCCTAAGTGAGGCTATACTAGCCTATCTCGTTAGCCTATACTGATATACAAATCTGGAGTAGCCTATGTGAGCCTATACTAGCCTGTCTCCTCAGCCTACACTTATATACAAATCTGGTGTAGCCTAAGTGAGGCTATACTAGCCTATCTCGTTAGCCTATACTTATATACAAATCTGGTGTAGCTTATGTGAGGCTATACTAGCCTATCTCCTCAGCCTATACTTATATACAAATCTAGTGTAGCCTATGTGAGCCAATACTAGCCTATCTCCTCAGCCTACACTTATATACAAATCTGGTGTAGCCTATGTGTGTCTATACTTGTAGCCTATGTGAGGCTATACCAGCCTATCTCCTCAGCCTACACTTATATACAAATCTGGTGTAGCCTACGTGTGTCTATACTTGTAGCCTATGTGAGGCTATACTAGCCTATCTCCTCAGCCTACACTTATCTACAAATCTGGTGTAGCCTATGTGAGGCTATACTAGCCTATCTCGTCAGCCCACACTTACATAGAAATCTGGTGTAGCCTATGTGTGTCTATACTTGTAGCCTATCTGAGGCTATACTAGCCTATCTCGTTAGCCTACACTTATATACAAATCTGGTGTAGCCTATACTAGACTATCTCCTCAGCCTACACTGATATACAAATCTGGTGTAGCCTATGTGTGTCTATACTTGTAGCCTATGTGAGGCTATACTAGCCTATCTCCTCAGCCTACACTTACATACAAATCTGGTATGGCCTATGTGTGTCTATACTTGTAGCCTATGTGAGGCTATACTAGCCTATCTCCTCAGCCCACACTTATCTACAAATCTGGTGTAGCCTATGTGTGTCTATACTTGTAGCCTATGTGAGGCTATACTAGCCTATCTCCTCAGCCTACACTTACATACAAATCTGGTATGGCCTATGTGTGTCTATACTTGTAGCCTATGTGAGGCTATACTAGCCTATCTCGTTAGCCTACACTTATATACAAATCTGGTGTAGCCTATGTGTGTCTATACTAGGCTGTGTGAGGCTATACTAGCCTATCTCGTTAGCCTACACTTATATACAAATCTGGTGTAGCCTATACTAGACTATCTCCTCAGCCTACACTTATATACAAATCTGGTGTAGCCTATGTGTGTCTATACTTGTAGCCTATGTGAGGCTATACTAGCCTATCTCGTTAGCCTACACTTCTATAAATATCTGGTGTAGCGTATGTGTGTCTATACTTGTAGCCTATGTAGGCTATACTAGCCTATCTCGTTAGCCTACACTTATATACAAATCTGGTGTAGCCTATGTCAGCCTATACTAGCCTATCTCGTTAGCCTACACTTATATACAAATCTGGTGTAGCCTATACTAGCCTATCTCCTCAGCCTACACTTATATACAAATGTGGTGTAGCCTATGTGTGTCTATACTTGTAGCCTATGTGAGGCTATACTAGCCTATCTCGTTAGCGTACACTTATATACAAATCTGGTGTAGCCTATACTAGCCTATCTCCTCAGCCTACACTTATATACAAATCTGGTGTAGCCTATGTGTGTCTATACTTGTAGCCTATGTGAGGCTATGCTAGCCTATTTCGTTAGCCTACACTTATATACAAATCTGGTGTAGCCTATGTGAGTCTATACTAGCCTATGTGAGGCTATACTAGCCTATCTCCTCAGCCTACACTTATATACAAATCTGGTGTAGCCTATGCGTGTCTATACTAGCCTATGTGAGGCTATACTAGCCTATCTCGTTAGCCTACACTTATACACAAATCTGGTGTAGCCTATGTGTGTCTATACTTGTAGCCTATGTGAGGCTATACTAGCCTATCTCCTCAGCCTACACTTATATACAAATCTGGCGTAGCCTATGTGAGCCTATACTAGCCTATCTCCTCAGCCTACACTTATGTACAAATCTGGTGTAGCCTATGTGAGCCTATAATAGCCTATCTCGTTAGCCTACACTTATATACAAATCTGGCGTAGCCTATGTGAGCCTATACTAGCCTATCTCCTCAGCCGAAACTTATATACAAATCTGGCGTAGCCTATGTGAGCCTATACTAGCCTAACTCGTTAGCCTACACTTATATACAAATCTGGTGTAGTCTATACTAGCCTATCTCCTCAGCCTACACTTATATACAAATCTGGTGTAGCCTATGTGTGTCTATACTTGTAGCCTATGTGAGGCTATACTAGCCTATCTCGTTAGCCTACACTTATATACAAATCTGGTGTAGCCTATACTAGCCTATCTTCTCAGCCTACACTTATATACAAATCTGGTGTAGCCTATGTGTGTCTATACTTGTAGCCTATGTGATGCTATACTAGCTTATCCCGTTAGCCTACACTTATATACAAATCTGGTGTAGCCTATGTGTGTCTATACTTGTGGCCTATGTGAGCCTATACTAGCCTATCTCCTCAGCCTACACTAAAATACAAATCTGGTGTAACCTATGTGAGCCTATACTAGCCTATCTCCTCAGTCTATACTTATATACAAATCTGGTGTAGTCTATGTGTGTCTATACTACCCTATCTCCTAAGTCTATACTTATATACAGATCTGGTGTAGCCAACGTGAGCCTATCTCCTCAGTCTACACTTGTATACAGATCTCGTGTAACCTATGTGAGCCTCTACTAGCCTATCTCCACAATCTATACTTATATACAGATCTGGTGTAGCCTATATGAACCTATACTAGCCTATCACCTCAGTCTATACTTATATACATATCTGGTGTAGCCTAAGTGAGGCTATACTAGACTATCTCGTTAGCCTATACTTATATACAAATCTGGAGTAGCCTATGTGAGCCAATACTAGCCTATCTCCTCAGTCCACACTTATATACAAATCTGGAGTAGCCTATGTGAGGCTATACTAGCCTATCTCCTCAGCCTATACTTTTATACAAATCTGGTGTAGCCTAAGTGAGGCTATACTACCCTATCTCGTTAGCTTATACTGATATACAAATCTGGAGTAGCCTATGTGAGCCTATACTAGCCTATCTCCTCAGCCTACACTTATATACAAATCTGGTGTAGCCTAAGTGAGGCTATGCTAGCCTATCTCCTCAGCCTACACTTATATACAAATCTGATGTAGCCTATGTGTGTCTATACTTGTAGCCTATGAGAGGCTATACCAGCCTATCTCCTCAGCCTGCACTTATCTACAAATCTGGTGTAGCCTACGTGTGTCTATACTTGTAGCCTATGTGAGGCTATACTAGCCTATCTCCTCAGCCCACACTTATCTACAAATCTGGTGTAGCCTATGTGTGTCTATACTTGTAGCCTATGTGAGGCTATACTAGCCTATCTCCTCAGCCTATACTTATATACAAATCTGGTGTAGCCTATGTGAGCCTATACTAGCCTATCTCCTCAGCCTATACTTATATACAAATCTCGTGTAGCCTATGTGAGCCTATACTAGCCTATGTCCTCAGCCTACACTTATATACAAATAGTGTAGCCTATGTGAGCCTATACTAGCCTATCTCGTTAGCCTACACTTATATACAAATCTGGCATAGCCTATGTGTGTCTATACTAGTCTATCTCGTTAGCCTATACTTATATACAAATCTGGTGTAGCCTATGTGAGGCTATACTAGCCTATCTCCTCAGCCTACACTTATATACAAATCTAGTATAGCCTATGTGAGCCTATATTAGCCTATCTCCTCAGCCTATACTTATATACAAATCTGGAGTAGCCTATGTGAGTCTATACTAGCCTATCTCCTCAGCCCATACTTATATACAAATCTAGTGTAGCCTATGTGAGGCTATACTACCCTATCCCCTCAGCCTATACTTATATACAAATCTGGTGTAGCCTAAGTGAGGCTATACTAGACTATCTCGTTAGCCTATACTTATATACAAATCTGGAGTAGCCTATGTGAGCCTATACTAGCCTATCTCCTCAGCCTACACTTATATACAAATCTGGTGTAGCCTAAGTGAGGCTATACTAGCCTATCTCGTTAGCCTATACTTATATACAAATCTGGTGTAGCTTATGTGAGGCTATACTAGCCTATCTCCTCAGCCTATACTTATATACAAATCTAGTGTAGCCTATGTGAGCCAATACTAGCCTATCTCCTCAGCCTACACTTATATACAAATCTGATGTAGCCTATGTGTGTCTATACTTGTAGCCTATGTGAGGCTATACCAGCCTATCTCCTCAGCCTACACTTATATACAAATTTGGTGTAGCCTACGTGTGTCTATACTTGTAGCCTATGTGAGGCTATGCTAGCCTATCTCCTCAGTCTATACTTATATACAAATCTGGTGTAGTCTATGTGTGTCTATACTAGCCTATCTCCTCAGTCTATACTTATATACAAATCTGGTGTAGCCTATTTGAGGCTATACTAGCCTATCTCGTTAGCCTACACTTATATACAAATCTGGTGCACCCTATGTGTGTCTATACCTGTAGCCTATGTGTGTCTATACTAGCCTATCTCCTCAGCCTACACTTATATAAAAATCTGGTGTGGCCTAAGTGAGCCTATACTAGCCTATCTTCTCAGTCTATACTTATTTACAAATCTGGTGTAGCCTATGTGTGTCTATAGTAGCCTATCTCCTCAGCCTAAACTTATATACAAATCTGGCGTAGCCTATGTGAGCCTATACTAGCCTATCTCGTTAGCCTACACTTATATACAAATCTGGCGTAGCCTATGTGAGCCTATACTAGCCTATCTCCTCAGCCTAAACTTATATACAAATCTGGCGTAGCCTATGTGAGCCTATACTAGGCTATCTCGTTAGCCTACACTTATATACAAATCTGGTGTAGCCTATACTAGCCTATCTCCTCAGCCTACACTTATATACAAATCTGGTGTAGCCTATGTGTGTCTATACTTGTAGCCTATGTGAGGCTATACTAGCCTATCTCGTTAGCCTACACTTATATACAAATCTGGTGTAGCCTATGTGTGTCTATACTAGTCTATCTCGTTAGCCTATACTTATATACAACTCTGGTGTAGCCTATGTGAGGCTATACTAGCCTATCTCCTCAGCCTACACTTATATACAAATCTAGTGTAGCCTATGTGAGCCTATATTAGCCTATCTCCTCAGCCTATACTTATATACAAATCTGGAGTAGCGTATGTGAGTCTATACTAGCCTATCTCCTCAGCCCACACTTATATACAAATCTAGTGTAGCCTATGTGAGGCTATACTAGCCTATCCCCTCAGCCTATACTTATATACAAATCTGGTGTAGCCTAAGTGAGGCTATACTAGACTATCTCGTTAGCCTATACTTATATAGAAATCTGGAGTAGCCTATGTGAGCCTATACTAGCCTATCTCCTCAGTCCACACTTATATACAAATATAGTGTAGCCTATGTGAGGCTATACTAGCCTATCTCCTCAGCCTATACTTATATACAAATCTGGTGTAGCCTAAGTGAGGCTATACTAGCCTATCTCGTTAGCCTATACTGATATACAAATCTGGAGTAGCCTATGTGAGCCTATACTAGCCTATCTCCTCAGCCTACACTTATATACAAATCTGGTGTAGCCTAAGTGAGGCTATAATAGCCTATCTCGTTAGCCTATACTTATATACAAATCTGGTGTAGCTTATGTGAGGCTATACTAGCCTATCTCCTCAGCCTATACTTATATACGAATCTAGTGTAGCCTATGTGAGCCAATACTAGCCTATCTCCTCAGCCTACACTTATATACAAATCTGGTGTAGCCTATGTGTGTCTATACTTGTAGCCTATGTGAGGCTATACCAGCCTATCTCCTCAGCCTACACTTATATACAAATCTGGTGTAGCCTACGTGTGTCTATACTTGTAGCCTATGTGAGGCTATACTAGCCTATCTCCTCAGCCTACACTTATCTACAAATCTGGTGTAGCCTATGTGTGTCTATACTTGTAGCCTATGTGAGGCTATACTAGCCTATCTCCTCAGCCCACACTTACATACAAATCTGGTGTAGCCTATGTGTGTCTATACTTGTAGCCTATCTGAGGCTATACTAGCCTATCTCGTTAGCCTACACTTATATACAAATCTGGTGTAGCCTATACTAGACTATCTCCTCAGCCTACACTGATATACAAATCTGGTGTAGCCTATGTGTGTCTATACTTGTAGCCTATGTGAGGCTATACTAGCCTATCTCGTTAGCCTACACTTATATACAAATCTGGTGTAGCCTGTGTGAGCCTATGCTAGCCTATCTCGTTAGCCCACACTTATATACAAATCTGGTGTAGCCTATACTAGCCTATCTCCTCAGCCTACACTTATATACAAATGTGGTATAGCCTATGTGTGTCTATACTTGTAGCCTATGTGAGGCTATACTAGCCTATCTTGTTAGCGTGCACTTATATACAAATCTGGTGTAGCCTATACTAGCCTATCTCCTCAGCCTACACTTATATACAAATCTGCTGTAGCCTATGTGTGTCTACACTTGTAGCCTATCTGAGGCTATACTAGCCTATCTTGTTAGCCTACACTTATATACAAATCTGGTGTAGCCTATGTGAGGCTATACTAGCCTATCTCCTCAGCCTACACTTATATACAAATCTGGTGTAGCCTATGTGTGTCTATACTAGCCTATGTGAGGCTATACTAGCCTATCTCGTTAGCCTACACTTATACACAAATCTGGTGTAGCCTATGTGTGTCTATACTTGTAGCCTATGTGAGGCTATACTAGCCTATCTCCTCAGCCTACACTTATATACAAATCTGGCGTAGCCTATGTGAGCCTATACTAGCCTATCTCCTCAGCCTACACTTATGTACAAATCTGGTGTAGCCTATGTGAGCCTATACTAGACTATCTCGTTAGCCTACACTTATATACAAATCTGGCGTAGCCTATGTGAGCCTATACTAGCCTATCTCCTCAGCCTATACTTATTTACAAATCTGGCGTAGCCTATGTGAGCCTATACTAGCCTATCTCCTCAGCCTAAACTTATATAGAAATCTGGTGTAGCCTATGTGAGCCTATACTAGCCTATGTCCTCAGCCTACACTTATATACAAATCTAGTGTAGCCTAAGTGAGGCTATACTAGCCTATCTCGTTAGCCTATACTGATATACAAATCTGGAGTAGCCTATGTGAGCCTATACTAGTCTATCTCCTCAGCCTACACTTATATACAAATCTAGTGTAGCCTAAGTGAGGCTATACTAGCCTATCTCCTCAGCCTAAACTTATATACAAATCTGGCGTAGCCTATGTGAGCCTATCTCCTCAGCCTATACTTATATACAAATCTGGTGTAACCTATGTGAGCCTATACTAGCCTATCTCCTCAGCCTATACTTATATACAAATCTCGTGTAGCCTATGTGAGCCTATACTAGCCTATGTCCTCAGCCTACACTTATATACAAATCTAGTGTAGCCTATGTGAGCCTATACTAGCCTATCTCGTTAGCCTATACTTATATACAAATCTGGCGTAGCCTATGTGTGTCTATACTAGTCTATCTCGTTAGCCTATACTTATATACAAATCTGGTGTAGCCTATGTGAGGCTATACTAGCCTATCTCCTCAGCCTACACTTATATACAAATCTAGTGTAGCCTATGTGAGCCTATATTAGCCTATCTCCTCAGCCTATACTTATATACAAATCTGGAGTAGCCTATGTGAGTCTATACTAGCCTATCTCCTCAGCCCACACTTATATACAATTCTAGTGTAGCCTATGTGAGGCTATACTAGCCTATCCCCTCAGCCTATACTTATATACAAATCTGGTGTAGCCTAAGTGAGGCTATACTAGACTATCTCGTTAGCCTATACTTATATACAAATCTGGAGTAGCCTATGTGAGCCTATACTAGCCTATCTCCTCAGCCTACACTTATATACAAATCTGGTGTAGCCTAAGTGAGGCTATACTAGCCTATCTCCTCAGCCTACACTTATATACAAATCTAGTGTAGCCTATGTGAGGCTATACTACCCTATCCCCTCAGCCTATACTTATATACAAATCTGGTGTAGCCTAAGTGAGGCTATACTAGACTATCTCGTTAGCCTATACTTATATACAAATCTGGAGTAGCCTATGTGAGCCTATACTAGCCTATCTCCTCAGCCTACACTTATATACAAATCTGGTGTAGCCTAAGTGAGGCTATACTAGCCTATCTCCTCAGCCTACACTTATATACAAATCTAGTGTAGCCTATGTGAGGCTATACTACCCTATCCCCTCAGCCTATACTTATATACAAATCTGGTGTAGCCTAAGTGAGGCTATACTAGACTATCTCGTTAGCCTATACTTATATACAAATCTGGAGTAGCCTATGTGAGCCTATACTAGCCTATCTCCTCAGCCTACACTTATATACAAATCTGGTGTAGCCTAAGTGAGGCTATACTAGCCTATCTCGTTAGCCTATACTTATATACAAATCTGGTGTAGCTTATGTGAGGCTATACTAGCCTATCTCCTCAGCCTATACTTATATACAAATCTAGTGTAGCCTATGTGAGCCAATACTAGCCTATCTCCTCAGCCTACACTTATATACAAATCTGATGTAGCCTATGTGTGTCTATACTTGTAGCCTATGTGAGGCTATACCAGCCTATCTCCTCAGCCTACACTTATATACAAATTTGGTGTAGCCTACGTGTGTCTATACTTGTAGCCTATGTGAGGCTATGCTAGCCTATCTCCTCAGTCTATACTTATATACAAATCTGGTGTAGTCTATGTGTGTCTATACTAGCCTATCTCCTCAGTCTATACTTATATACAAATCTGGTGTAGCCTATTTGAGGCTATACTAGCCTATCTCGTTAGCCTACACTTATATACAAATCTGGTGCACCCTATGTGTGTCTATACCTGTAGCCTATGTGTGTCTATACTAGCCTATCTCCTCAGCCTACACTTATATAAAAATCTGGTGTGGCCTAAGTGAGCCTATACTAGCCTATCTTCTCAGTCTATACTTATTTACAAATCTGGTGTAGCCTATGTGTGTCTATAGTAGCCTATCTCCTCAGCCTAAACTTATATACAAATCTGGCGTAGCCTATGTGAGCCTATACTAGCCTATCTCGTTAGCCTACACTTATATACAAATCTGGCGTAGCCTATGTGAGCCTATACTAGCCTATCTCCTCAGCCTAAACTTATATACAAATCTGGCGTAGCCTATGTGAGCCTATACTAGGCTATCTCGTTAGCCTACACTTATATACAAATCTGGTGTAGCCTATACTAGCCTATCTCCTCAGCCTACACTTATATACAAATCTGGTGTAGCCTATGTGTGTCTATACTTGTAGCCTATGTGAGGCTATACTAGCCTAGTCTACACTTATATACAAATCTGGTGTAGCCTATGTGTGTCTATACTAGTCTATCTCGTTAGCCTATACTTATATACAACTCTGGTGTAGCCTATGTGAGGCTATACTAGCCTATCTCCTCAGCCTACACTTATATACAAATCTAGTGTAGCCTATGTGAGCCTATATTAGCCTATCTCCTCAGCCTATACTTATATACAAATCTGGAGTAGCGTATGTGAGTCTATACTAGCCTATCTCCTCAGCCCACACTTATATACAAATCTAGTGTAGCCTATGTGAGGCTATACTAGCCTATCCCCTCAGCCTATACTTATATACAAATCTGGTGTAGCCTAAGTGAGGCTATACTAGACTATCTCGTTAGCCTATACTTATATAGAAATCTGGAGTAGCCTATGTGAGCCTATACTAGCCTATCTCCTCAGTCCACACTTATATACAAATATAGTGTAGCCTATGTGAGGCTATACTAGCCTATCTCCTCAGCCTATACTTATATACAAATCTGGTGTAGCCTAAGTGAGGCTATACTAGCCTATCTCGTTAGCCTATACTGATATACAAATCTGGAGTAGCCTATGTGAGCCTATACTAGCCTATCTCCTCAGCCTACACTTATATACAAATCTGGTGTAGCCTAAGTGAGGCTATAATAGCCTATCTCGTTAGCCTATACTTATATACAAATCTGGTGTAGCTTATGTGAGGCTATACTAGCCTATCTCCTCAGCCTATACTTATATACAAATCTAGTGTAGCCTATGTGAGCCAATACTAGCCTATCTCCTCAGCCTACACTTATATACAAATCTGGTGTAGCCTATGTGTGTCTATACTTGTAGCCTATGTGAGGCTATACCAGCCTATCTCCTCAGCCTACACTTATATACAAATCTGGTGTAGCCTACGTGTGTCTATACTTGTAGCCTATGTGAGGCTATACTAGCCTATCTCCTCAGCCTACACTTATCTACAAATCTGGTGTAGCCTATGTGTGTCTATACTTGTAGCCTATGTGAGGCTATACTAGCCTATCTCCTCAGCCCACACTTACATACAAATCTGGTGTAGCCTATGTGTGTCTATACTTGTAGCCTATCTGAGGCTATACTAGCCTATCTCGTTAGCCTACACTTATATACAAATCTGGTGTAGCCTATACTAGACTATCTCCTCAGCCTACACTGATATACAAATCTGGTGTAGCCTATGTGTGTCTATACTTGTAGCCTATGTGAGGCTATACTAGCCTATCTCGTTAGCCTACACTTATATACAAATCTGGTGTAGCCTGTGTGAGCCTATGCTAGCCTATCTCGTTAGCCCACACTTATATACAAATCTGGTGTAGCCTATACTAGCCTATCTCCTCAGCCTACACTTATATACAAATGTGGTATAGCCTATGTGTGTCTATACTTGTAGCCTATGTGAGGCTATACTAGCCTATCTTGTTAGCGTGCACTTATATACAAATCTGGTGTAGCCTATACTAGCCTATCTCCTCAGCCTACACTTATATACAAATCTGCTGTAGCCTATGTGTGTCTACACTTGTAGCCTATCTGAGGCTATACTAGCCTATCTTGTTAGCCTACACTTATATACAAATCTGGTGTAGCCTATGTGAGGCTATACTAGCCTATCTCCTCAGCCTACACTTATATACAAATCTGGTGTAGCCTATGTGTGTCTATACTAGCCTATGTGAGGCTATACTAGCCTATCTCGTTAGCCTACACTTATACACAAATCTGGTGTAGCCTATGTGTGTCTATACTTGTAGCCTATGTGAGGCTATACTAGCCTATCTCCTCAGCCTACACTTATATACAAATCTGGCGTAGCCTATGTGAGCCTATACTAGCCTATCTCCTCAGCCTACACTTATGTACAAATCTGGTGTAGCCTATGTGAGCCTATACTAGACTATCTCGTTAGCCTACACTTATATACAAATCTGGCGTAGCCTATGTGAGCCTATACTAGCCTATCTCCTCAGCCTATACTTATTTACAAATCTGGCGTAGCCTATGTGAGCCTATACTAGCCTATCTCCTCAGCCTAAACTTATATAGAAATCTGGTGTAGCCTATGTGAGCCTATACTAGCCTATGTCCTCAGCCTACACTTATATACAAATCTAGTGTAGCCTAAGTGAGGCTATACTAGCCTATCTCGTTAGCCTATACTGATATACAAATCTGGAGTAGCCTATGTGAGCCTATACTAGTCTATCTCCTCAGCCTACACTTATATACAAATCTAGTGTAGCCTAAGTGAGGCTATACTAGCCTATCTCCTCAGCCTAAACTTATATACAAATCTGGCGTAGCCTATGTGAGCCTATCTCCTCAGCCTATACTTATATACAAATCTGGTGTAACCTATGTGAGCCTATACTAGCCTATCTCCTCAGCCTATACTTATATACAAATCTCGTGTAGCCTATGTGAGCCTATACTAGCCTATGTCCTCAGCCTACACTTATATACAAATCTAGTGTAGCCTATGTGAGCCTATACTAGCCTATCTCGTTAGCCTATACTTATATACAAATCTGGCGTAGCCTATGTGTGTCTATACTAGTCTATCTCGTTAGCCTATACTTATATACAAATCTGGTGTAGCCTATGTGAGGCTATACTAGCCTATCTCCTCAGCCTACACTTATATACAAATCTAGTGTAGCCTATGTGAGCCTATATTAGCCTATCTCCTCAGCCTATACTTATATACAAATCTGGAGTAGCCTATGTGAGTCTATACTAGCCTATCTCCTCAGCCCACACTTATATACAATTCTAGTGTAGCCTATGTGAGGCTATACTAGCCTATCCCCTCAGCCTATACTTATATACAAATCTGGTGTAGCCTAAGTGAGGCTATACTAGACTATCTCGTTAGCCTATACTTATATACAAATCTGGAGTAGCCTATGTGAGCCTATACTAGCCTATCTCCTCAGCCTACACTTATATACAAATCTGGTGTAGCCTAAGTGAGGCTATACTAGCCTATCTCCTCAGCCTACACTTATATACAAATCTAGTGTAGCCTATGTGAGGCTATACTACCCTATCCCCTCAGCCTATACTTATATACAAATCTGGTGTAGCCTAAGTGAGGCTATACTAGACTATCTCGTTAGCCTATACTTATATACAAATCTGGAGTAGCCTATGTGAGCCTATACTAGCCTATCTCCTCAGCCTACACTTATATACAAATCTGGTGTAGCCTAAGTGAGGCTATACTAGCCTATCTCCTCAGCCTACACTTATATACAAATCTAGTGTAGCCTATGTGAGGCTATACTACCCTATCCCCTCAGCCTATACTTATATACAAATCTGGTGTAGCCTAAGTGAGGCTATACTAGACTATCTCGTTAGCCTATACTTATATACAAATCTGGAGTAGCCTATGTGAGCCTATACTAGCCTATCTCCTCAGCCTACACTTATATACAAATCTGGTGTAGCCTAAGTGAGGCTATACTAGCCTATCTCGTTAGCCTATACTTATATACAAATCTGGTGTAGCTTATGTGAGGCTATACTAGCCTATCTCCTCAGCCTATACTTATATACAAATCTAGTGTAGCCTATGTGAGCCAATACTAGCCTATCTCCTCAGCCTACACTTATATACAAATCTGATGTAGCCTATGTGTGTCTATACTTGTAGCCTATGTGAGGCTATACCAGCCTATCTCCTCAGCCTACACTTATATACAAATTTGGTGTAGCCTACGTGTGTCTATACTTGTAGCCTATGTGAGGCTATGCTAGCCTATCTCCTCAGTCTATACTTATATACAAATCTGGTGTAGTCTATGTGTGTCTATACTAGCCTATCTCCTCAGTCTATACTTATATACAAATCTGGTGTAGCCTATTTGAGGCTATACTAGCCTATCTCGTTAGCCTACACTTATATACAAATCTGGTGCACCCTATGTGTGTCTATACCTGTAGCCTATGTGTGTCTATACTAGCCTATCTCCTCAGCCTACACTTATATAAAAATCTGGTGTGGCCTAAGTGAGCCTATACTAGCCTATCTTCTCAGTCTATACTTATTTACAAATCTGGTGTAGCCTATGTGTGTCTATAGTAGCCTATCTCCTCAGCCTAAACTTATATACAAATCTGGCGTAGCCTATGTGAGCCTATACTAGCCTATCTCGTTAGCCTACACTTATATACAAATCTGGCGTAGCCTATGTGAGCCTATACTAGCCTATCTCCTCAGCCTAAACTTATATACAAATCTGGCGTAGCCTATGTGAGCCTATACTAGGCTATCTCGTTAGCCTACACTTATATACAAATCTGGTGTAGCCTATACTAGCCTATCTCCTCAGCCTACACTTATATACAAATCTGGTGTAGCCTATGTGTGTCTATACTTGTAGCCTATGTGAGGCTATACTAGCCTATCTCGTTAGCCTACACTTATATACAAATCTGGTGTAGCCTATGTGTGTCTATACTAGTCTATCTCGTTAGCCTATACTTATATACAACTCTGGTGTAGCCTATGTGAGGCTATACTAGCCTATCTCCTCAGCCTACACTTATATACAAATCTAGTGTAGCCTATGTGAGCCTATATTAGCCTATCTCCTCAGCCTATACTTATATACAAATCTGGAGTAGCGTATGTGAGTCTATACTAGCCTATCTCCTCAGCCCACACTTATATACAAATCTAGTGTAGCCTATGTGAGGCTATACTAGCCTATCCCCTCAGCCTATACTTATATACAAATCTGGTGTAGCCTAAGTGAGGCTATACTAGACTATCTCGTTAGCCTATACTTATATAGAAATCTGGAGTAGCCTATGTGAGCCTATACTAGCCTATCTCCTCAGTCCACACTTATATACAAATATAGTGTAGCCTATGTGAGGCTATACTAGCCTATCTCCTCAGCCTATACTTATATACAAATCTGGTGTAGCCTAAGTGAGGCTATACTAGCCTATCTCGTTAGCCTATACTGATATACAAATCTGGAGTAGCCTATGTGAGCCTATACTAGCCTATCTCCTCAGCCTACACTTATATACAAATCTGGTGTAGCCTAAGTGAGGCTATAATAGCCTATCTCGTTAGCCTATACTTATATACAAATCTGGTGTAGCTTATGTGAGGCTATACTAGCCTATCTCCTCAGCCTATACTTATATACAAATCTAGTGTAGCCTATGTGAGCCAATACTAGCCTATCTCCTCAGCCTACACTTATATACAAATCTGGTGTAGCCTATGTGTGTCTATACTTGTAGCCTATGTGAGGCTATACCAGCCTATCTCCTCAGCCTACACTTATATACAAATCTGGTGTAGCCTACGTGTGTCTATACTTGTAGCCTATGTGAGGCTATACTAGCCTATCTCCTCAGCCTACACTTATCTACAAATCTGGTGTAGCCTATGTGTGTCTATACTTGTAGCCTATGTGAGGCTATACTAGCCTATCTCCTCAGCCCACACTTACATACAAATCTGGTGTAGCCTATGTGTGTCTATACTTGTAGCCTATCTGAGGCTATACTAGCCTATCTCGTTAGCCTACACTTATATACAAATCTGGTGTAGCCTATACTAGACTATCTCCTCAGCCTACACTGATATACAAATCTGGTGTAGCCTATGTGTGTCTATACTTGTAGCCTATGTGAGGCTATACTAGCCTATCTCGTTAGCCTACACTTATATACAAATCTGGTGTAGCCTGTGTGAGCCTATGCTAGCCTATCTCGTTAGCCCACACTTATATACAAATCTGGTGTAGCCTATACTAGCCTATCTCCTCAGCCTACACTTATATACAAATGTGGTATAGCCTATGTGTGTCTATACTTGTAGCCTATGTGAGGCTATACTAGCCTATCTTGTTAGCGTGCACTTATATACAAATCTGGTGTAGCCTATACTAGCCTATCTCCTCAGCCTACACTTATATACAAATCTGCTGTAGCCTATGTGTGTCTACACTTGTAGCCTATCTGAGGCTATACTAGCCTATCTTGTTAGCCTACACTTATATACAAATCTGGTGTAGCCTATGTGAGGCTATACTAGCCTATCTCCTCAGCCTACACTTATATACAAATCTGGTGTAGCCTATGTGTGTCTATACTAGCCTATGTGAGGCTATACTAGCCTATCTCGTTAGCCTACACTTATACACAAATCTGGTGTAGCCTATGTGTGTCTATACTTGTAGCCTATGTGAGGCTATACTAGCCTATCTCCTCAGCCTACACTTATATACAAATCTGGCGTAGCCTATGTGAGCCTATACTAGCCTATCTCCTCAGCCTACACTTATGTACAAATCTGGTGTAGCCTATGTGAGCCTATACTAGACTATCTCGTTAGCCTACACTTATATACAAATCTGGCGTAGCCTATGTGAGCCTATACTAGCCTATCTCCTCAGCCTATACTTATTTACAAATCTGGCGTAGCCTATGTGAGCCTATACTAGCCTATCTCCTCAGCCTAAACTTATATAGAAATCTGGTGTAGCCTATGTGAGCCTATACTAGCCTATGTCCTCAGCCTACACTTATATACAAATCTAGTGTAGCCTAAGTGAGGCTATACTAGCCTATCTCGTTAGCCTATACTGATATACAAATCTGGAGTAGCCTATGTGAGCCTATACTAGTCTATCTCCTCAGCCTACACTTATATACAAATCTAGTGTAGCCTAAGTGAGGCTATACTAGCCTATCTCCTCAGCCTAAACTTATATACAAATCTGGCGTAGCCTATGTGAGCCTATCTCCTCAGCCTATACTTATATACAAATCTGGTGTAACCTATGTGAGCCTATACTAGCCTATCTCCTCAGCCTATACTTATATACAAATCTCGTGTAGCCTATGTGAGCCTATACTAGCCTATGTCCTCAGCCTACACTTATATACAAATCTAGTGTAGCCTATGTGAGCCTATACTAGCCTATCTCGTTAGCCTATACTTATATACAAATCTGGCGTAGCCTATGTGTGTCTATACTAGTCTATCTCGTTAGCCTATACTTATATACAAATCTGGTGTAGCCTATGTGAGGCTATACTAGCCTATCTCCTCAGCCTACACTTATATACAAATCTAGTGTAGCCTATGTGAGCCTATATTAGCCTATCTCCTCAGCCTATACTTATATACAAATCTGGAGTAGCCTATGTGAGTCTATACTAGCCTATCTCCTCAGCCCACACTTATATACAATTCTAGTGTAGCCTATGTGAGGCTATACTAGCCTATCCCCTCAGCCTATACTTATATACAAATCTGGTGTAGCCTAAGTGAGGCTATACTAGACTATCTCGTTAGCCTATACTTATATACAAATCTGGAGTAGCCTATGTGAGCCTATACTAGCCTATCTCCTCAGCCTACACTTATATACAAATCTGGTGTAGCCTAAGTGAGGCTATACTAGCCTATCTCCTCAGCCTACACTTATATACAAATCTAGTGTAGCCTATGTGAGCCTATATTAGCCTATCTCCTCAGCCTATACTTATATACAAATCTGGAGTAGCCTATGTGAGCCTATACTAGCCTATCTCCTCAGTCCACACTTATATACAAATCTAGTGTAGCCTATGTGAGGCTATACTAGCCTATCTCCTCAGCCTATACTTATATACAAATCTGGTGTAGCCTAAGTGAGGCTATACTAGCCTATCTCGTTAGCCTATACTGATATACAAATCTGGAGTAGCCTATGTGAGCCTATACTAGCCTATCTCCTCAGCCTACACTTATATACAAATCTGGTGTAGCCTAAGTGAGGCTGTACTAGCCTATCTCGTTAGCCTATACTTATATACAAATCTGGTGTAGCTTATGTGAGGCTATACTAGCCTATCTCCTCAGCCTATACTTATATACAAATCTAGTGTAGCCTATGTGAGCCAATACTAGCCTATCTCCTCAGCCTACACTTATATACAAATCTGATGTAGCCTATGTGTGTCTATACTTGTAGCCTATGTGAGGCTATACCAGCCTATCTCCTCAGCCTACACTTATATACAAATCTGGTGTAGCCTACGTGTGTCTAAACTTGTAGCTTATGTGAGGCTATACTAGCCTATCTCCTCAGTCCACACTTATATACAAATCTAGTGTAGCCTATGTGAGGCTATACTAGCCTATCTCCTCAGCCTATACTTATATACAAATCTGGTGTAGCCTAAGTGAGGCTATACTAGCCTATCTCGTTAGCCTATACTGATATACAAATCTGGAGTAGCCTATGTGAGCCTATACTAGTCTATCTCCTCAGCCTACACTTATATACAAATCTGGTGTAGCCTAAGTGAGGCTGTACTAGCCTATCTCGTTAGCCTATACTTATATACAAATCTGGTGTAGCTTATGTGAGGCTATACTAGCCTATCTCCTCAGCCTATACTTATATACAAATCTAGTGTAGCCTATGTGAGCCAATACTAGCCTATCTCCTCAGCCTACACTTATATACAAATCTGATGTAGCCTATGTGTGTCTATACTTGTAGCCTATGTGAGGCTATACCAGCCTATCTCCTCAGCCTACACTTATATACAAATCTGGTGTAGCCTACGTGTGTCTATACTTGTAGCTTATGTGAGGCTATACTAGCCTATCTCCCCAGTCTATACTTATATACAAATCTGGTGTAGCCTATTTGACGCTATACTAGCCTATCTCGTTAGCCTACACTTATATACAAATCTGGTGTACCCTATGTGTGTCTATACTTGTAGACTATGTGTGTCTATACTAGCCTATCTCCTCAGCCTACACTTATATAAAAATCTGGTGTGGCCTAAGTGAGCCTATACTAGCCTATCTCCTCAGTCTATACTTATATACAAATCTGGTGTAGCCTAAGTGAGGCTATACTAGCCTATCTCGTTAGCCTATACTTATATACAAATCTGGTGTAGCTTATGTTAGGCTATACTAGCCTATCTCCTCAGCCTATACTTATATACAAATCTAGTGTAGCCTATGTGAGCCAATACTAGCCTATCTCCTCAGCCTACACTTATATACAAATCTGATGTAGCCTATGTGTGTCTATACTTGTAGCCTATCTCCTCAGCCTACACTTATATACAAATCTGGTGTAGCCTACGTGTGTCTATACTTGTAGCCTATGTGAGGCTATACTAGCCTATCTCCTCAGTCTATACTTATATACAAATCTGGTGTAGTCTATGTGTGTCTATACTAGCCTATCTCCTCATTCTATACTTATATACAAATCTGGTGTAGCCTATTTGAGGCTATACTAGCCTATCTCGTTAGCCTACACTTATATACAAATCTGGTGTACCCTATGTGTGTCTATACTTGTAGCCTATGTGTGTCTATACTAGCCTATCTCCTCAGCCTACACTTATATAAAAATCTGGTGTGGCCTAAGTGAGCCTATACTAGCCTATCTCCTCAGTCTATACTTATTTACAAATCTGGTGTAGCCTATGTGTGTCTATAGTAGCCTATCTCCTCAGCCTAAACTTATATACAAATCTGGCGTAGCCTATGTGAGCCTATACTAGCCTATCTCGTTAGCCTACACTTATATACAAATCTGGCGTAGCCTATGTGAGCCTATACTAGCCTATCTCCTCAGCCTAAACTTATATACAAATCTGGCGTAGCCTATGTGAGCCTATACTAGGCTATCTCGTTAGCCTACACTTATATACAAATCTGGTGTAGCCTATACTAGCCTATCTCCTCAGCCTACACTTATATACAAATCTGGTGTAGCCTATGTGAGCCTATACTAGCCTATCTCCTCAGTCCACACTTATATACAAATCTAGTGTAGCCTATGTGAGGCTATACTAGCCTATCTCCTCAGCCTATACTTATATACAAATCTGGTGTAGCCTAAGTGAGGCTATACTAGCCTATCTCGTTAGCCTATACTGATATACAAATCTGGAGTAGCCTATGTGAGCCTATACTAGCCTGTCTCCTCAGCCTACACTTATATACAAATCTGGTGTAGCCTAAGTGAGGCTATACTAGCCTATCTCGTTAGCCTATACTTATATACAAATCTGGTGTAGCTTATGTGAGGCTATACTAGCCTATCTCCTCAGCCTATACTTATATACAAATCTAGTGTAGCCTATGTGAGCCAATACTAGCCTATCTCCTCAGCCTACACTTATATACAAATCTGGTGTAGCCTATGTGTGTCTATACTTGTAGCCTATGTGAGGCTATACCAGCCTATCTCCTCAGCCTACACTTATATACAAATCTGGTGTAGCCTACGTGTGTCTATACTTGTAGCCTATGTGAGGCTATACTAGCCTATCTCCTCAGCCTACACTTATCTACAAATCTGGTGTAGCCTATGTGAGGCTATACTAGCCTATCTCCTCAGCCCACACTTACATAGAAATCTGGTGTAGCCTATGTGTGTCTATACTTGTAGCCTATCTGAGGCTATACTAGCCTATCTCGTTAGCCTACACTTATATACAAATCTGGTGTAGCCTATACTAGACTATCTCCTCAGCCTACACTGATATACAAATCTGGTGTAGCCTATGTGTGTCTATACTTGTAGCCTATGTGAGGCTATACTAGCCTATCTCGTTAGCCTACACTTATATACAAATCTGGTGTAGCCTATGTGAGCCTATGCTAGCCTATCTCGTTAGCCCACACTTATATACAAATCTGGTGTAGCCTATACTAGCCTATCTCCTCAGCCTACACTTATATACAAATGTGGTATAGCCTATGTGTGTCTATACTTGTAGCCTATGTGAGGCTATACTAGCCTATCTTGTTATCGTACACTTATATACAAATCTGGTGTAGCCTATACTAGCCTATCTCCTCAGCCTACACTTATATACAAATCTGCTGTAGCCTATGTGTGTCTATACTTGTAGCCTATGTGAGGCTATACTAGCCTATCTTGTTAGCCTACACTTATATACAAATCTGGTGTAGCCTATGTGAGGCTATACTAGCCTATCTCCTCAGCCTACACTTATATACAAATCTGGTGTAGCCTATGTGTGTCTATACTAGCCTATGTGAGGCTATACTAGCCTATCTCGTTAGCCTACACTTATACACAAATCTGGTGTAGCCTATGTGTGTCTATACTTGTAGCCTATGTGAGGCTATACTAGCCTATCTCCTCAGCCTACACTTATATACAAATCTGGCGTAGCCTATGTGAGCCTATACTAGCCTATCTCCTCAGCCTACACTTATGTACAAATCTGGTGTAGCCTATGTGAGCCTATACTAGCCTATCTCGTTAGCCTACACTTATATACAAATCTGGCGTAGCCTATGTGAGCCTATACTAGCCTATCTCGTTAGCCTACACCTATATACAAATCTGGTGTAGCCTATGTGAGCCTATACTAGCCTATCTCCTCAGCCTATACTTATTTACAAATCTGGCGTAGCCTATGTGAGCCTATACTAGCCTATCTCCTCAGCCTAAACTTATATACAAATCTGGCGTAGCCTATGTGAGCCTATCTCCTCAGCCTATACTTATATACAAATCTGGTGTAACCTATGTGAGCCTATACTAGTCTATCTCGTTAGCCTATACTTATATACAAATCTGGTGTAGCCTATGTGAGCCTATACTAGCCTATCTCCTCAGCCTACACTTATATACAAATCTAGTGTAGCCTATGTGAGCCTATACTAGCCTATCTCGTTAGCCTATACTTATATACAAATCTGGCGTAGCCTATGTGTGTCTATACTAGTCTATCTCGTTAGCCTATACTTATATACAAATCTGGTGTAGCCTATGTGAGGCTATACTAGCCTATCTCCTCAGCCTATACTTATATACAAATCTGGAGTAGCCTATGTGAGTCTATACTAGCCTATCTCCTCAGCCCACACTTATATACAATTCTAGTGTAGCCTATGTGAGGCTATACTAGCCTATCCCCTCAGCCTATACTTATATACAAATCTGGTGTAGCCTAAGTGAGGCTATACTAGACTATCTCGTTAGCCTATACTTATATACAAATCTGGAGTAGCCTATGTGAGCCTATACTAGCCTATCTCCTCAGCCTACACTTATATACAAATCTGGTGTAGCCTAAGTGAGGCTATACTAGCCTATCTCCTCAGCCTACACTTATATACAAATCTAGTGTAGCCTATGTGAGCCTATATTAGCCTATCTCCTCAGCCTATACTTATATACAAATCTGGAGTAGCCTATGTGAGCCTATACTAGCCTATCTCCTCAGCCTATACTTATATACAAATCTGGTGTAGCCTAAGTGAGGCTATACTAGCCTATCTCGTTAGCCTATACTGATATACAAATCTGGAGTAGCCTATGTGAGCCTATACTAGCCTATCTCCTCAGCCTACACTTATATACAAATCTGGTGTAGCCTAAGTGAGGCTGTACTAGCGTATCTCGTTAGCCTATACTTATATACAAATCTGGTGTAGCTTATGTGAGGCTATACTAGCCTATCTCCTCAGCCTATACTTATATACAAATCTAGTGTAGCCTATGTGAGCCAATACTAGCCTATCTCCTCAGCCTACACTTATATACAAATCTGATGTAGCCTATGTGTGTCTATACTTGTAGCCTATGTGAGGCTATACCAGCCTATCTCCTCAGCCTACACTTATATACAAATCTGGTGTAGCCTACGTGTGTCTATACTTGTAGCTTATGTGAGGCTATACTAGCCTATCTCCTCAGTCCACACTTATATACAAATCTAGTGTAGCCTATGTGAGGCTATACTAGCCTATCTCCTCAGCCTATACTTATATACAAATCTGGTGTAGCCTAAGTGAGGCTATACGAGCCTATCTCGTTAGCCTATACTGATATACAAATCTGGAGTAGCCTATGTGAGCCTATACTAGCCTATCTCTTCAGCCTACACTTATATACAAATCTGGTGTAGCCTAAGTGAGGCTGTACTAGCCTAACTCGTTAGCCTATACTTATATACAAATCTGGTGTAGCTTATGTGAGGCTATACTAGCCTATCTCCTCAGCCTATACTTATATACAAATCTAGTGTAGCCTATGTGAGCCAATACTAGCCTATCTCCTCAGCCTACACTTATATACAAATCTGATGTAGCCTATGTGTGTCTATACTTGTAGCCTATGTGAGGCTATACCAGCCTATCTCCTCAGCCTACACTTATATACAAATCTGGTGTAGCCTACGTGTGTCTATACTTGTAGCTTATGTGAGGCTATACTAGCCTATCTCCCCAGTCTATACTTATATACAAATCTGGTGTAGCCTATTTGACGCTATACTAGCCTATCTCGTTAGCCTACACTTATATACAAATCTGGTGTACCCTATGTGTGTCTATACTTGTAGACTATGTGTGTCTATACTAGCCTATCTCCTCAGCCTACACTTATATAAAAATCTGGTGTGGCCTAAGTGAGCCTATACTAGCCTATCTCCTCAGTCTATACTTATATACAAATCTGGTGTAGCCTAAGTGAGGCTATACTAGCCTATCTCGTTAGCCTATACTTATATACAAATCTGGTGTAGCTTATGTTAGGCTATACTAGCCTATCTCCTCAGCCTATACTTATATACAAATCTAGTGTAGCCTATGTGAGCCAATACTAGCCTATCTCCTCAGCCTACACTTATATACAAATCTGATGTAGCCTATGTGTGTCTATACTTGTAGCCTATCTCCTCAGCCTACACTTATATACAAATCTGGTGTAGCCTACGTGTGTCTATACTTGTAGCCTATGTGAGGCTATACTAGCCTATCTCCTCAGTCTATACTTATATACAAATCTGGTGTAGTCTATGTGTGTCTATACTAGCCTATCTCCTCATTCTATACTTATATACAAATCTGGTGTAGCCTATTTGAGGCTATACTAGCCTATCTCGTTAGCCTACACTTATATACAAATCTGGTGTACCCTATGTGTGTCTATACTTGTAGCCTATGTGTGTCTATACTAGCCTATCTCCTCAGCCTACACTTATATAAAAATCTGGTGTGGCCTAAGTGAGCCTATACTAGCCTATCTCCTCAGTCTATACTTATTTACAAATCTGGTGTAGCCTATGTGTGTCTATAGTAGCCTATCTCCTCAGCCTAAACTTATATACAAATCTGGCGTAGCCTATGTGAGCCTATACTAGCCTATCTCGTTAGCCTACACTTATATACAAATCTGGCGTAGCCTATGTGAGCCTATACTAGCCTATCTCCTCAGCCTAAACTTATATACAAATCTGGCGTAGCCTATGTGAGCCTATACTAGGCTATCTCGTTAGCCTACACTTATATACAAATCTGGTGTAGCCTATACTAGCCTATCTCCTCAGCCTACACTTATATACAAATCTGGTGTAGCCTATGTGAGCCTATACTAGCCTATCTCCTCAGTCCACACTTATATACAAATCTAGTGTAGCCTATGTGAGGCTATACTAGCCTATCTCCTCAGCCTATACTTATATACAAATCTGGTGTAGCCTAAGTGAGGCTATACTAGCCTATCTCGTTAGCCTATACTGATATACAAATCTGGAGTAGCCTATGTGAGCCTATACTAGCCTGTCTCCTCAGCCTACACTTATATACAAATCTGGTGTAGCCTAAGTGAGGCTATACTAGCCTATCTCGTTAGCCTATACTTATATACAAATCTGGTGTAGCTTATGTGAGGCTATACTAGCCTATCTCCTCAGCCTATACTTATATACAAATCTAGTGTAGCCTATGTGAGCCAATACTAGCCTATCTCCTCAGCCTACACTTATATACAAATCTGGTGTAGCCTATGTGTGTCTATACTTGTAGCCTATGTGAGGCTATACCAGCCTATCTCCTCAGCCTACACTTATATACAAATCTGGTGTAGCCTACGTGTGTCTATACTTGTAGCCTATGTGAGGCTATACTAGCCTATCTCCTCAGCCTACACTTATCTACAAATCTGGTGTAGCCTATGTGAGGCTATACTAGCCTATCTCCTCAGCCCACACTTACATAGAAATCTGGTGTAGCCTATGTGTGTCTATACTTGTAGCCTATCTGAGGCTATACTAGCCTATCTCGTTAGCCTACACTTATATACAAATCTGGTGTAGCCTATACTAGACTATCTCCTCAGCCTACACTGATATACAAATCTGGTGTAGCCTATGTGTGTCTATACTTGTAGCCTATGTGAGGCTATACTAGCCTATCTCGTTAGCCTACACTTATATACAAATCTGGTGTAGCCTATGTGAGCCTATGCTAGCCTATCTCGTTAGCCCACACTTATATACAAATCTGGTGTAGCCTATACTAGCCTATCTCCTCAGCCTACACTTATATACAAATGTGGTATAGCCTATGTGTGTCTATACTTGTAGCCTATGTGAGGCTATACTAGCCTATCTTGTTATCGTACACTTATATACAAATCTGGTGTAGCCTATACTAGCCTATCTCCTCAGCCTACACTTATATACAAATCTGCTGTAGCCTATGTGTGTCTATACTTGTAGCCTATGTGAGGCTATACTAGCCTATCTTGTTAGCCTACACTTATATACAAATCTGGTGTAGCCTATGTGAGGCTATACTAGCCTATCTCCTCAGCCTACACTTATATACAAATCTGGTGTAGCCTATGTGTGTCTATACTAGCCTATGTGAGGCTATACTTGCCTATCTCGTTAGCCTACACTTATACACAAATCTGGTGTAGCCTATGTGTGTCTATACTTGTAGCCTATGTGAGGCTATACTAGCCTATCTCCTCAGCCTACACTTATATACAAATCTGGCGTAGCCTATGTGAGCCTATACTAGCCTATCTCCTCAGCCTACACTTATGTACAAATCTGGTGTAGCCTATGTGAGCCTATACTAGCCTATCTCGTTAGCCTACACTTATATACAAATCTGGCGTAGCCTATGTGAGCCTATACTAGCCTATCTCGTTAGCCTACACCTATATACAAATCTGGTGTAGCCTATGTGAGCCTATACTAGCCTATCTCCTCAGCCTATACTTATTTACAAATCTGGCGTAGCCTATGTGAGCCTATACTAGCCTATCTCCTCAGCCTAAACTTATATACAAATCTGGCGTAGCCTATGTGAGCCTATCTCCTCAGCCTATACTTATATACAAATCTGGTGTAACCTATGTGAGCCTATACTAGTCTATCTCGTTAGCCTATACTTATATACAAATCTGGTGTAGCCTATGTGAGCCTATACTAGCCTATCTCCTCAGCCTACACTTATATACAAATCTAGTGTAGCCTATGTGAGCCTATACTAGCCTATCTCGTTAGCCTATACTTATATACAAATCTGGCGTAGCCTATGTGTGTCTATACTAGTCTATCTCGTTAGCCTATACTTATATACAAATCTGGTGTAGCCTATGTGAGGCTATACTAGCCTATCTCCTCAGCCTATACTTATATACAAATCTGGAGTAGCCTATGTGAGTCTATACTAGCCTATCTCCTCAGCCCACACTTATATAGAATTCTAGTGTAGCCTATGTGAGGCTATACTAGCCTATCCCCTCAGCCTATACTTATATACAAATCTGGTGTAGCCTAAGTGAGGCTATACTAGACTATCTCGTTAGCCTATACTTATATACAAATCTGGAGTAGCCTATGTGAGCCTATACTAGCCTATCTCCTCAGCCTACACTTATATACAAATCTGGTGTAGCCTAAGTGAGGCTATACTAGCCTATCTCCTCAGCCTACACTTATATACAAATCTAGTGTAGCCTATGTGAGCCTATATTAGCCTATCTCCTCAGCCTATACTTATATACAAATCTGGAGTAGCCTATGTGAGCCTATACTAGCCTATCTCCTCAGCCTATACTTATATACAAATCTGGTGTAGCCTAAGTGAGGCTATACTAGCCTATCTCGTTAGCCTATACTGATATACAAATCTGGAGTAGCCTATGTGAGCCTATACTAGCCTATCTCCTCAGCCTACACTTATATACAAATCTGGTGTAGCCTAAGTGAGGCTGTACTAGCGTATCTCGTTAGCCTATACTTATATACAAATCTGGTGTAGCTTATGTGAGGCTATACTAGCCTATCTCCTCAGCCTATACTTATATACAAATCTAGTGTAGCCTATGTGAGCCAATACTAGCCTATCTCCTCAGCCTACACTTATATACAAATCTGATGTAGCCTATGTGTGTCTATACTTGTAGCCTATGTGAGGCTATACCAGCCTATCTCCTCAGCCTACACTTATATACAAATCTGGTGTAGCCTACGTGTGTCTATACTTGTAGCTTATGTGAGGCTATACTAGCCTATCTCCTCAGTCCACACTTATATACAAATCTAGTGTAGCCTATGTGAGGCTATACTAGCCTATCTCCTCAGCCTATACTTATATACAAATCTGGTGTAGCCTAAGTGAGGCTATACGAGCCTATCTCGTTAGCCTATACTGATATACAAATCTGGAGTAGCCTATGTGAGCCTATACTAGCCTATCTCTTCAGCCTACACTTATATACAAATCTGGTGTAGCCTAAGTGAGGCTGTACTAGCCTAACTCGTTAGCCTATACTTATATACAAATCTGGTGTAGCTTATGTGAGGCTATACTAGCCTATCTCCTCAGCCTATACTTATATACAAATCTAGTGTAGCCTATGTGAGCCAATACTAGCCTATCTCCTCAGCCTACACTTATATACAAATCTGATGTAGCCTATGTGTGTCTATACTTGTAGCCTATGTGAGGCTATACCAGCCTATCTCCTCAGCCTACACTTATATACAAATCTGGTGTAGCCTACGTGTGTCTATACTTGTAGCTTATGTGAGGCTATACTAGCCTATCTCCTCAGTCTATACTTATATACAAATCTGGTGTAGCCTATTTGACGCTATACTAGCCTATCTCGTTAGCCTACACTTATATACAAATCTGGTGTACCCTATGTGTGTCTATACTTGTAGACTATGTGTGTTTATACTAGCCTATCTCCTCAGCCTACACTTATATAAAAATCTGGTGTGGCCTAAGTGAGCCTATACTAGCCTATCTCCTCAGTCTATACTTATATACAAATCTGGTGTAGCCTAAGTGAGGCTATACTAGCCTATCTCGTTAGCCTATACTTATATACAAATCTGGTGTAGCTTATGTGAGGCTATACTAGCCTATCTCCTCAGCCTATACTTATATACAAATCTAGTGTAGCCTATGTGAGCCAATACTAGCCTATCTCCTCAGCCTACACTTATATACAAATCTGATGTAGCCTATGTGTGTCTATACTTGTAGCCTATGTGAGGCTATACTAGCCTATCTCCTCAGTCTATACTTATATACAAATCTGGTGTAGTCTATGTGTGTCTATACTAGCCTATCTCCTCAGTCTATACTTATATACAAATCTGGTGTAGCCTATTTGAGGCTATACTAGCCTATCTCGTTAGCCTACACTTATATACAAATCTGGTGTACCCTATGTGTGTCTATACTTGTAGCCTATGTGTGTCTATACTAGCCTATCTCCTCAGCCTACACTTATATAAAAATCTGGTGTGGCCTAAGTGAGCCTATACTAGCCTATCTCCTCAGTCTATACTTATTTACAAATCTGGTGTAGCCTATGTGTGTCTATAGTAGCCTATCTCCTCAGCCTAAACTTATATACAAATCTGGCGTAGCCTATGTGAGCCTATACTAGCCTATCTCGTTAGCCTACACTTATATACAAATCTGGCGTAGCCTATGTGAGCCTATACTAGCCTATCTCCTCAGCCTAAACTTATATACAAATCTGGCGTAGCCTATGTGAGCCTATACTAGGCTATCTCGTTAGCCTACACTTATATACAAATCTGGTGTAGCCTATACTAGCCTATCTCCTCAGCCTACACTTATATACAAATCTGGTGTAGCCTATGTGTGTCTATACTTGTAGCCTATGTGAGGCTATACTAGCCTATCTCGTTAGCCTACACTTATATACAAATCTGGTGTAGCCTATGTGTGTCTATACTAGTCTATCTCGTTAGCCTATACTTATATACAACTCTGGTGTAGCCTATGTGAGGCTATACTAGCCTATCTCCTCAGCCTACACTTATATACAAATCTAGTGTAGCCTATGTGAGCCTATATTAGCCTATCTCCTCAGCCTATACTTATATACAAATCTGGAGTAGCGTATGTGAGTCTATACTAGCCTATCTCCTCAGCCCACACTTATATACAAATCTAGTGTAGCCTATGTGAGGCTATACTAGCCTATCCCCTCAGCCTATACTTATATACAAATCTGGTGTAGCCTAAGTGAGGCTATACTAGACTATCTCGTTAGCCTATACTTATATACAAATCTGGAGTAGCCTATGTGAGCCTATACTAGCCTATCTCCTCAGTCCACACTTATATACAAATCTAGTGTAGCCTATGTGAGGCTATACTAGCCTATCTCCTCAGCCTATACTTATATACAAATCTGGTGTAGCCTAAGTGAGGCTATACTAGCCTATCTCGTTAGCCTATAATGATATACAAATCTGGAGTAGCCTATGTGAGCCTATACTAGCCTATCTCCTCAGCCTACACTTATATACAAATCTGGTGTAGCCTAAGTGAGGCTATACTAGCCTATCTCGTTAGCCTATACTTATATACAAATCTGGTGTAGCTTATGTGAGGCTATACTAGCCTATCTCCTCAGCCAATACTTATATACAAATCTAGTGTAGCCTATGTGAGCCAATACTAGCCTATCTCCTCAGCCTACACTTATATACAAATCTGGTGTAGCCTATGTGTGTCTATACTTGTAGCCTATGTGAGGCTATACCAGCCTATCTCCTCAGCCTACACTTATATACAAATCTGGTGTAGCCTACGTGTGTCTATACTTGTAGCCTATGTGAGGCTATACTAGCCTATCTCCTCAGCCTACACTTATCTACAAATCTGGTGTAGCCTATGTGTGTCTATACTTGTAGCCTATGTGAGGCTATACTAGCCTATCTCCTCAGCCCACACTTACATACAAATCTGGTGTAGCCTATGTGTGTCTATACTTGTAGCCTATCTGAGGCTATACTAGCCTATCTCGTTAGCCTACACTTATATACAAATCTGGTGTAGCCTATACTAGACTATCTCCTCAGCCTACACTTATATACAAATCTAGTGTAGCCTATGTGAGCCTATATTAGCCTATCTCCTCAGCCTATACTTATATACAAATCTGGAGTAGCCTATGTGAGCCTATACTAGCCTATCTCCTCAGCCTATACTTATATACAAATCTGGTGTAGCCTAAGTGAGGCTATACTAGCCTATCTCGTTAGCCTATCCTGATATACAAATCTGGAGTAGCCTATGTGAGCCTATACTAGCCTATCTCCTCAGCCTACACTTATATACAAATCTGGTGTAGCCTAAGTGAGGCTGTACTAGCGTATCTCGTTAGCCTATACTTATATACAAATCTGGTGTAGCTTATGTGAGGCTATACTAGCCTATCTCCTCAGCCTATACTTATATACAAATCTAGTGTAGCCTATGTGAGCCAATACTAGCCTATCTCCTCAGCCTACACTTATATACAAATCTGATGTAGCCTATGTGTGTCTATACTTGTAGCCTATGTGAGGCTATACCAGCCTATCTCCTCAGCCTACACTTATATACAAATCTGGTGTAGCCTACGTGTGTCTATACTTGTAGCTTATGTGAGGCTATACTAGCCTATCTCCTCAGTCCACACTTATATACAAATCTAGTGTAGCCTATGTGAGGCTATACTAGCCTATCTCCTCAGCCTATACTTATATACAAATCTGGTGTAGCCTAAGTGAGGCTATACGAGCCTATCTCGTTAGCCTATACTGATATACAAATCTGGAGTAGCCTATGTGAGCCTATACTAGCCTATCTCTTCAGCCTACACTTATATACAAATCTGGTGTAGCCTAAGTGAGGCTGTACTAGCCTAACTCGTTAGCCTATACTTATATACAAATCTGGTGTAGCTTATGTGAGGCTATACTAGCCTATCTCCTCAGCCTATACTTATATACAAATCTAGTGTAGCCTATGTGAGCCAATACTAGCCTATCTCCTCAGCCTACACTTATATACAAATCTGATGTAGCCTATGTGTGTCTATACTTGTAGCCTATGTGAGGCTATACCAGCCTATCTCCTCAGCCTACACTTATATACAAATCTGGTGTAGCCTACGTGTGTCTATACTTGTAGCTTATGTGAGGCTATACTAGCCTATCTCCTCAGTCTATACTTATATACAAATCTGGTGTAGCCTATTTGATGCTATACTAGCCTATCTCGTTAGCCTACACTTATATACAAATCTGGTGTACCCTATGTGTGTCTATACTTGTAGACTATGTGTGTTTATACTAGCCTATCTCCTCAGCCTACACTTATATAAAAATCTGGTGTGGCCTAAGTGAGCCTATACTAGCCTATCTCCTCAGTCTATACTTATATACAAATCTGGTGTAGCCTAAGTGAGGCTATACTAGCCTATCTCGTTAGCCTATACTTATATACAAATCTGGTGTAGCTTATGTGAGGCTATACTAGCCTATCTCCTCAGCCTATACTTATATACAAATCTAGTGTAGCCTATGTGAGCCAATACTAGCCTATCTCCTCAGCCTACACTTATATACAAATCTGATGTAGCCTATGTGTGTCTATACTTGTAGCCTATGTGAGGCTATACTAGCCTATCTCCTCAGTCTATACTTATATACAAATCTGGTGTAGTCTATGTGTGTCTATACTAGCCTATCTCCTCAGTCTATACTTATATACAAATCTGGTGTAGCCTATTTGAGGCTATACTAGCCTATCTCGTTAGCCTACACTTATATACAAATCTGGTGTACCCTATGTGTGTCTATACTTGTAGCCTATGTGTGTCTATACTAGCCTATCTCCTCAGCCTACACTTATATAAAAATCTGGTGTGGCCTAAGTGAGCCTATACTAGCCTATCTCCTCAGTCTATACTTATTTACAAATCTGGTGTAGCCTATGTGTGTCTATAGTAGCCTATCTCCTCAGCCTAAACTTATATACAAATCTGGCGTAGCCTATGTGAGCCTATACTAGCCTATCTCGTTAGCCTACACTTATATACAAATCTGGCGTAGCCTATGTGAGCCTATACTAGCCTATCTCCTCAGCCTAAACTTATATACAAATCTGGCGTAGCCTATGTGAGCCTATACTAGGCTATCTCGTTAGCCTACACTTATATACAAATCTGGTGTAGCCTATACTAGCCTATCTCCTCAGCCTACACTTATATACAAATCTGGTGTAGCCTATGTGTGTCTATACTTGTAGCCTATGTGAGGCTATACTAGCCTATCTCGTTAGCCTACACTTATATACAAATCTGGTGTAGCCTATGTGTGTCTATACTAGTCTATCTCGTTAGCCTATACTTATATACAACTCTGGTGTAGCCTATGTGAGGCTATACTAGCCTATCTCCTCAGCCTACACTTATATACAAATCTAGTGTAGCCTATGTGAGCCTATATTAGCCTATCTCCTCAGCCTATACTTATATACAAATCTGGAGTAGCGTATGTGAGTCTATACTAGCCTATCTCCTCAGCCCACACTTATATACAAATCTAGTGTAGCCTATGTGAGGCTATACTAGCCTATCCCCTCAGCCTATACTTATATACAAATCTGGTGTAGCCTAAGTGAGGCTATACTAGACTATCTCGTTAGCCTATACTTATATACAAATCTGGAGTAGCCTATGTGAGCCTATACTAGCCTATCTCCTCAGTCCACACTTATATACAAATCTAGTGTAGCCTATGTGAGGCTATACTAGCCTATCTCCTCAGCCTATACTTATATACAAATCTGGTGTAGCCTAAGTGAGGCTATACTAGCCTATCTCGTTAGCCTATAATGATATACAAATCTGGAGTAGCCTATGTGAGCCTATACTAGCCTATCTCCTCAGCCTACACTTATATACAAATCTGGTGTAGCCTAAGTGAGGCTATACTAGCCTATCTCGTTAGCCTATACTTATATACAAATCTGGTGTAGCTTATGTGAGGCTATACTAGCCTATCTCCTCAGCCTATACTTATATACAAATCTAGTGTAGCCTATGTGAGCCAATACTAGCCTATCTCCTCAGCCTACACTTATATACAAATCTGGTGTAGCCTATGTGTGTCTATACTTGTAGCCTATGTGAGGCTATACCAGCCTATCTCCTCAGCCTACACTTATATACAAATCTGGTGTAGCCTACGTGTGTCTATACTTGTAGCCTATGTGAGGCTATACTAGCCTATCTCCTCAGCCTACACTTATCTACAAATCTGGTGTAGCCTATGTGTGTCTATACTTGTAGCCTATGTGAGGCTATACTAGCCTATCTCCTCAGCCCACACTTACATACAAATCTGGTGTAGCCTATGTGTGTCTATACTTGTAGCCTATCTGAGGCTATACTAGCCTATCTCGTTAGCCTACACTTATATACAAATCTGGTGTAGCCTATACTAGACTATCTCCTCAGCCTACACTGATATACAAATCTGGTGTAGCCTATGTGTGTCTATACTTGTAGCCTATGTGAGGCTATACTAGCCTATCTCGTTAGCCTACACTTATATACAAATCTGGTGTAGCCTATGTGAGCCTATGCTAGCCTATCTCGTTAGCCCACACTTATATACAAATCTGGTGTAGCCTATACTAGCCTATCTCCTCAGCCTACACTTATATACAAATGTGGTATAGCCTATGTGTGTCTATACTTGTAGCCTATGTGAGGCTATACTAGCCTATCTTGTTAGCGTACACTTATATACAAATCTGGTGTAGCCTATACTAGCCTATCTCCTCAGCCTACACTTATATACAAATCTGCTGTAGCCTATGTGTGTCTATACTTGTAGCCTATGTGAGGCTATACTAGCCTATCTTGTTAGCCTACACTTATATACAAATCTGGTGTAGCCTATGTGAGGCTATACTAGCCTATCTCGTTAGCCTACACTTATACACAAATCTGGTGTAGCCTATGTGTGTCTATACTTGTAGCCTATGTGAGGCTATACTAGCCTATCTCCTCAGCCTACACTTATATACAAATCTGGCGTAGCCTATGTGAGCCTATACTAGCCTATCTCCTCAGCCTACACTTATGTACAAATCTGGTGTAGCCTATGTGAGCCTATACTAGCCTATCTCGTTAGCCTACACTTATATACAAATCTGGCGTAGCCTATGTGAGCCTATACTAGCCTATCTCGTTAGCCTACACCTATATACAAATCTGGTGTAGCCTATGTGAGCCTATACTAGCCTATCTCCTCCGCCTATACTTATTTACAAATCTGGCGTAGCCTATGTGAGCCTATACTAGCCTATCTCCTCAGCCTAAACTTATATACAAATCTGGCGTAGCCTATGTGAGCCTATCTCCTCAGCCTATACTTATATACAAATCTGGTGTAACCTATGTGAGCCTATACTAGCCTATCTCCTCAGCCTATACTTATATACAAATCTGGTGTAGCCTATGTGAGCCTATACTAGCCTATCTCCTCAGCCTATACTTATATACAAATCTTGTGTAGCCTATGTGAGCCTATACTAGCCTATGTCCTCAGCCTACACTTATATACAAATCTAGTGTAGCCTATGTGAGCCTATACTAGCCTATCTCGTTAGCCTATACTTATATACAAATCTGGCGTAGCCTATGTGTGTCTATACTAGTCTATCTCGTTAGCCTATACTTATATACAAATCTGGCGTAGCCTATGTGTGTCTATACTAGTCTATCTCCTCAGCCTATACTTATATACAAATCTGGAGTAGCCTATGTGAGTCTATACTAGCCTATCTCCTCAGCCCACACTTATATACAATTCTAGTGTAGCCTATGTGAGGCTATACTAGCCTATCCCCTCAGCCTATACTTATATACAAATCTGGTGTAGCCTAAGTGAGGCTATACTAGACTATCTCGTTAGCCTATACTTATATACAAATCTGGAGTAGCCTATGTGAGCCTATACTAGCCTATCTCCTCAGCCTACACTTATATACAAATCTGGTGTAGCCTAAGTGAGGCTATACTAGCCTATCTCCTCAGCCTACACTTATATACAAATCTAGTGTAGCCTATGTGAGCCTATATTAGCCTATCTCCTCAGCCTATACTTATATACAAATCTGGAGTAGCCTATGTGAGCCTATACTAGCCTATCTCCTCAGTCCACACTTATATACAAATCTAGTGTAGCCTATGTGAGGCTATACTAGCCTATCTCCTCAGCCTATACTTATATACAAATCTGGTGTAGCCTAAGTGAGGCTATACTAGCCTATCTCGTTAGCCTATACTGATATACAAATCTGGAGTAGCCTATGTGAGCCTATACTAGCCTATCTCCTCAGCCTACACTTATATACAAATCTGGTGTAGCCTAAGTGAGGCTGTACTAGCCTATCTCGTTAGCCTATACTTATATACAAATCTGGTGTAGCTTATGTGAGGCTATACTAGCCTATCTCCTCAGCCTATACTTATATACAAATCTAGTGTAGCCTATGTGAGCCAATACTAGCCTATCTCCTCAGCCTACACTTATATACAAATCTGATGTAGCCTATGTGTGTCTATACTTGTAGCCTATGTGAGGCTATACCAGCCTATCTCCTCAGCCTACACTTATATACAAATCTGGTGTAGCCTACGTGTGTCTATACTTGTAGCTTATGTGAGGCTATACTAGCCTATCTCCTCAGTCTATACTTATATACAAATCTGGTGTAGCCTATTTGACGCTATACTAGCCTATCTCGTTAGCCTACACTTATATACAAATCTGGTGTACCCTATGTGTGTCTATACTTGTAGCCTATGTGTGTCTATACTAGCCTATCTCCTCAGCCTAAACTTATATAAAAATCTGGTGTGGCCTAAGTGAGCCTATACTAGCCTATCTCCTCAGTCTATACTTATTTACAAATCTGGTGTAGCCTATGTGTGTCTATACTAGCCTATCTCCTCAGCCTAAACTTATATACAAATCTGGCGTAGCCTATGTGAGCCTATACTAGCCTATCTCGTTAGCCTACACTAATATACAAATCTGGCGTAGCCTATGTGAGCCTATACTAGCCTATCTCCTCAGCCTAAACTTATATACAAATCTGGCGTAGCCTATGTGAGCCTATACTAGCCTATCTCGTTAGCCTACACTTATATACAAATCTGGTGTAGCCAATACTAGCCTATCTCCTCAGCCTACACTTATATACAAATCTGGTGTAGCCTATGTGTGTCTATACTTGTAGCCTATGTGAGGCTATACTAGCCTATCTCGTTAGCCTACACTTATATACAAATCTGGTGTAGCCTATGTGTGTCTATACTAGTCTATCTCGTTAGCCTATACTTATATACAAATCTGGTGTAGCCTATGTGAGGCTATACTAGCCTATCTCCTCAGCCTACACTTATATACAAATCTAGTGTAGCCTATGTGAGCCTATATTAGCCTATCTCCTCAGCCTATACTTATATACAAATCTGGAGTAGCCTATGTGAGTCTATACTAGCCTATCTCCTCAGCCCACACTTATATACAAATCTAGTGTAGCCTATGTGGGGCTATACTAGCCTATCCCCTCAGCCTATACTTATATACAAATCTGGTGTAGCCTAAGTGAGGCTATACTAGACTATCTCGTTAGCCTATACTTATATACAAATCTGGAGTAGCCTATGTGAGCCTATACTAGCCTATCTCCTCAGTCCACACTTATATACAAATCTAGTGTAGCCTATGTGAGGTTATACTAGCCTATCTCCTCAGCCTATACTTATATACAAATCTGGTGTAGCCTAAGTGAGGCTATACTAGCCTATCTCGTTAGCCTATACTGATATACAAATCTGGAGTAGCCTATGTGAGCCTATACTAGCCTATCTCCTCAGCCTACACTTATATACAAATCTGGTGTAGCCTAAGTGAGGCTATACTAGCCTATCTCGTTAGCCTATACTTATATACAAATCTGGTGTAGCTTATGTGAGGCTATACTAGCCTATCTCCTCAGCCTATACTTATATACAAATCTAGTGTAGCCTATGTGAGCCAATACTAGCCTATCTCCTCAGCCTACACTTATATACAAATCTGATGTAGCCTATGTGTGTCTATACTTGTAGCCTATGTGAGGCTATACCAGCCTATCTCCTCAGCCTACACTTATATACAAATCTGGTGTAGCCTACGTGTGTCTATACTTGTAGCCTATGTGAGGCTATACTAGCCTATCTCCTCAGCCTACACTTATCTACAAATCTGGTGTAGCCTATGTGTGTCTATACTTGTAGCCTATGTGAGGCTATACTAGCCTATCTCCTCAGCCTACACTTACATACAAATCTGGTGTAGCCTATGTGTGTCTATACTTGTAGCCTATCTGAGGCTATACTAGCCTATCTCGTTAGCCTACACTTATATACAAATCTGGTGTAGCCTATGTGTGTCTATACTAGCCTGTGTGAGGCTATACTAGCCTATCTCGTTAGCCTACACTTATATACAAATCTGGTGTAGCCTATGTGAGCCTATACTAGCCTATGTCGTTAGCCCACACTTATATACAAATCTGGTGTAGCCTATACTAGCCTATCTCCTCAGCCTACACTTATATACAAATGTGGTGTAGCCTATGTGTGTCTATACTTGTAGCCTATGTGAGGCTATACTAGCCTATCTCGTTAGCGTACACTTATATACAAATCTGGTGTAGCCTATACTAGCCTATCTCCTCAGCCTACACTTATATACAAATCTGGTGTAGCCTATGTGTGTCTATACTTGTAGCCTATGTGAGGCTATACTAGCCTATCTTGTTAGCCTACACCTATATACAAATCTGGTGTAGCCTATGTGAGGCTATACTAGCCTATCTCCTCAGCCTACACTTATATACAAATCTGGTGTAGCCTATGTGTGTCTATACTAGCCTATGTGAGGCTATACTAGCCTATCTCGTTAGCCTACACTTATATACAAATCTGGCGTAGCCTATGTGAGCCTATACTAGCCTATCTCCTCAGCCTACACTTATGTACAAATCTGGTGTAGCCTATGTGAGCCTATACTAGCCTATCTCGTTAGCCTACACTTATATAGAAATCTGGCGTAGCCTATGTGAGCCTATACTAGCCTATCTCCTCAGCCTAAACTTATATACAAATCTGGCGTAGCCTATGTGAGCCTATACTAGCCTATCTCCTCAGCCTAAACTTATGTACAAATCTGGCATAGCCTATTTGAGCCTATACTAGCCTATCTCGTTAGCCTACACTTATATACAAATCTGGTGTAGCCTATGTGTGTCTATACTTGTAGCCTATGTGAGGCTATCCTAGCCTATCTCGTTAGCCTACACTTATATACAAATCTGGTGTAGCCTATACTAGCCTATCTCCTCAGCCTACACTTATAATCAAATCTGGTGTAGCCTATGTGAGCCTATACTAGCCTATCTCCTCAGCCTATACTTATATAAAAATCTGGTGTAGCCTATGTGAGCCTATACTAGATTATCTCCTCAGCCTACACTTATATACAAATCTGGTGTAGCCTATGTGAGCCTATACTAGCCTATCTCCTCAGCCTATACTTATATACAAATCTGGTGTAGCCTATGTGAGCCTATACTAGCCTATCTCCTCAGCCTACACTTATAAACAAATCTAGTGTAGCCTATGTGAGCCTACACTAGCCTATCTCCTCAGCCTATACTTATATAAAAATCTAGTGTAGCCTATGTGAGCCTATACTAGCCTATCTCCTCAGCCTACACTTATATACAAATCTAGTGTAGCCTATGTGAGCCTACACTAGCCTATCTCCTCAGCCTATACTTATATAAAAATCTAGTGTAGCCTATGTGAGCCTATACTAGCCTATCTCCTCAGCCTATACTTATATAAAAATCTAGTGTAGCCTATGTGAGCCTATACTAGCCTATCTCGTTAGCCTATACTGATATACAAATCTGGAGTAGCCTATGTGAGCCTATACTAGCCTATCTCCTCAGCCTACACTTATATACAAATCTGGTGTAGCCTAAGTGAGGCTATACTAGCCTATCTCGTTAGCCTGTACTTATATACAAATCTTGTGTAGCTTATGTGAGGCTATACTAGCCTATCTCCTCAGCCTATACTTATATACAAATCTAGTGTAGCCTATGTGAGCCAATACTAGCCTATCTCCTCAGCCTACACTTATATACAAATCTGATGTAGCCTATGTGTGTCTATACTTGTAGCCTATGTGAGGCTATACCAGCCTATCTCCTCAGCCTATACTTATATACAAATCTGGTGTAACCTATGTGAGCCTATCTCCTCAGCCAATACTTATATACAAATCTGGTGTAGCTTATCTGAGCCTATACTAGCCTATCTCCTCAGCCTATACTTATATACAAATCTGGTGTAGCCTATGTGAGCCTATACTAGCCTATCTCCTCAGCCTATACTTATATACAAATCTGGTGTAGCCTATGTGAGCCTATACTAGCCTATCTCCTCAGCCTGTACTTATATACAAATCTGGTGTAGCCTATGTGAGCCTATACTAGCCTATCTCCTCAGCCTATAGTTATATACAAATCTGGTGTAGCCTATGTGAGCCTATACTTGCCTATCTCCTCAGCCTATACTTATATACAGATCTGGAATAACCTTTGCGAGCCTATACTAATCTCTCCTCAGTCTATACTTATATACAGATCTGGTGTAGCCAACGTGAGCCTATACTTGCCTATCTCCTCAGTCTATACTTATATCTCAGCAAAGTTGAAGCTATTTAAAACAACCACTATTTTCTGTATAATTCATAATTGTTTGCACATGAAAAGTGCAGTTCAAGATGGGTACTGGTCTTCTCTCTACAGTTCAAAAGGAGCAGCGTGAGAGTTGTTTCACGTCTTTTGCAACCTTGCCATGGCAATCAGAAGTACTGGAATCCATTGTTACAGGGATGAAATCATGTTTTGTATTACGACTCGCTGTTCAAAAGAGAATCTCTTGAATGACGCTCCACCAAGAAAGGTAAAGATCATTCAATCCACAAGGGTCATGGCAACAATTGTCTGGGATTCCAGAGGAATTCTCTTAGTGGGATTTCAAAGAAAAGAATACCATTGTGGATGCATATTATGTATCAGTGCACACTGTAGCAACTGCAAAGGCTGCAGTACAGGAATGTGGTTTCTGAAACTGGCCACCCACTGTACAGTGCAGATCTAGCCTCCACTGGCTACTACCTTCTCTCCAAAGTAAAGAAAGATCTTAACAGAAGGAAATTTGAATAATAATACCAATAACAACAAGAAGAAGAACAAGTTAAAGCTGCATAATGGGATGCTTTGCCAATAAAGAAACAGATTACTTTTTCAAAGGCATAGAGTTGTTAGTCCACAGTTATCAAAAGTGTACTGAAATAAAAGGTGATTATTTTCAAAAACAGCATTGTTGTTTTATTTTCCCAAATTAAAAAAAGTTTTTGGAACCTACCTCTACAATTTTATCAGTCAACACTTGTTAACTTGTTTTAGTGGTGTTTAATGCCCCTTTGAAATACAGATGGCAACACAAACAATGGACACCAGTGATACATAAAATTGAATAATTGGAAAAGGATTATTTGGGAAGGAAGCGTTCCAGGCCTAAGTTTAGAAATCTCCCTGGCATTTACTATTAGTTAAGAAAAACTAAGGAAAACTGGGAGAAAACCTTCAGCTAGGATGGTCCTGGTAGGATTTGAATTGCAGACCTCCCAATGACAGATCTGTACTTTAACATCTCAGCTACCTGTGTCAGTAAGAGGGTAAGAGGATCTTGGGTTTTTAATGCCTTTTATGGTGAATGAATTGTTACATAGTTCTAAGATAGGTTTACTACAGTAAATGTTTTATAGGGAACTTGAGTTGCTTAAATGTTTTGAATTATTCATAAGTCATAGAACAATAACTGCATTTCTGTAATATTTAAGAAACCAGTGAGTTACTGATAGTTCCTAAAATGGAGCAGAAGAAACAAAATGCCGCATTAAGAAAGAGTACGGTGATATACAGCACAGATCTAAAAAGCAAAGATGTGTACTAAGCATTATGTGCAGTGTAGTTTTCTGTATTGCTTCAATAGATACCAACAACGAAAGGTAGTCTGGGATTTGTGAAAACATTTGTTTGAAGTATTTGTTAACTTATAAATTGAGAAGTGAGAACCCGGGTCTGTGTCTAAGTATTGAGCTACTTTGTCATTTTATATTAAATAGCTCCAAAGGCTTATAAATTTGCAATTTTGCTTTTTTTGAATTTTACTGTGAAAAAATTATGACTAGCAGCTGCGACTAAAGAAGATAGATGGAAGCAATACGGGACAACTTCTCTTTTTTCCTTACTTTACTTTCTCTCTCTCACTCACTCTCACACACTCACACTCACTCACACACACTCACACTCCGTCTGTCTCTTTCTTTCTGTTTTCTTCTTTTTCCTTTTTTGTTTCTTTCTTCTTCTTGGGAGTTCACATACACACAACCACATTGGCTTATCATAAATTCCATATTATGCTGCTATGGATTTCTCTATTTCTAGCATATCATTTCTGGGATACAAATCACTACTAAATCACTAGAAAATTAAATAAAATGAATAAAAATTACCCAAAATGCAACTGAATTAACCATTTGCAAAAATATATTAATACATAAAAAGCAGACCCAACTAATCAATAACACATATTCAATAAACAGTTAGTGGATCACAGTTTATAACCGAGGCTATAAGCCTGTGAAATATTTCAAAGGTAATCTGTTACAATTGTGAAGTTTGAGTGTAAGACCATTTGAAATGTTCAGCTCCTCCGGGCCCGAAGGCTGCGGTCCAGAAGGCATGGTAGGTACCAACGCCTTATTATTTTACCATGATGTCAACCTTAAAGAAACTGAGTCCTGTCTTCTACAGTTAACTACTATGCCCGACTACAAAGGGAAGCCATAGAAATCTACAAACACAAAGACAGCTTCAATCGCAAAGAAGAAATACTATGTGTACATAAAGCATGGATACCGGTTTTAGATAAACTTTCAGACACACACGACAGTTGTAATAAAACCCCACCTACAACTGGCCAATCACTACCGTAGCCAGCACAACAATGCCCCGCCCACCCCCACCCATATAAATAACCTTAATGGACAATAACAGTCATTACTTCTACTACTTCTCTGCTTCCACATTCAAACTCTGACCAGTGCAGACGGAGGATCATGTTACCCTGATGATGCCAAGCGGAGTACTTGGCAAGACGTTGGCATCTATCACACCCTCCAGACCACGGCCCACAAGCCTGGAAGAACCAAACATTTTGAATAGTCAAGACACCGGCCGTGAAAGCCTAAATACATATATTTGAGTGTAAGATTCATTTATTGTTATGTTTTAGTATTATTACACTTCATTGTGTTTTCCCAAACAGTTGTATTTGGAGATAGTAGTTGAAATTCTCTAAAACAAGTACAATATGCTCATATCAAAACGTAGATATTTCAGTAAAGCAAAGTGTGATGTAACTATAAGAAAACATTTTTCATATACAGAAACATTCTCAACAAATAGGATTGCTTCAATGGATCACAATAAATACATGTTCTGAAACATCAGTATTGCATCTTCAGTATTCCCTTCCATAACATCAAAATGCCCCCTTGTAAAAGTTGGATAGAAACTTATGATTCTCATCTCACAAAATACTGATTTTATTGCTTTTAGAGATTTCATGCACAGAATGAGTCATCCATTTAACTCCACACCAAACTCCATTTTGAAAATTCCTTCTCCTAAAATGTACAAAAAAGAACATTTCAAAACTTGATTTTAGTAATAAAACATTTTCGTACATATATATTTAAAGTTAAAGTTAATGATTTGATTAAGTATCTTCTGTTAGTTTGTTTCACGATTCTTTTACTTATGTGCATCAGCATAAAATGAACAAAGAAAGGGAGGACAAATATTTTCTACTTTTTTGAGGGTTGTGTAGGGAAACATTAATAGCTACTAATACTTAACTTGAAAGAAAAGGTTAAACAGATTTATTGACTAACAAATGTTAAAACAGCTTTTTCCTGAAGGAAAGACATTCCTGCTCGAGGACATTCTCAGTATCAGAAATAACCAAAACAAATTTAGTTCCTAGCAAAATCAAACACAATCTCAAGCATCACATCATTACTCAGGGTGCACCAGTATGGGCTAGGGCAAAACAACTAGATCCAAAGAAAATGCAAATAGCAAAGCAAGAATTTCAATTTATGCTGGATAATGAAATAATTTGGCATTCTAACTCCTCATGGGCTAGTCCATTTCATATGGTTTACATGGCACACTATGACCATGTGGTGATTACAGGAAATCCAACAACAAAACTATTCCAGACCGTTACCCTGTACCCAGAATTAAAAATGTTTATTATATTTTGAAAGGAAAGAAAATATTTTCGAAAACAGAGCTTTAGCATACTTTCAGATACCTATAGCTGAAGAAGATAAGCCAAAAACTGCCATAATCACACCATTTGGCTTATTTGAATTTAATGTTATGTGTTTTGGACTTCAAAATGTACCTTCAACATTTCAACGTTTTGTAAATGAAATCTTACATGGGCTAAATTTTGTATTTCCTTTTTTTGGTGACATTGATTGTTGCTTCTAGTTTCAATGAACATCGCAATCACCTCAAGCTGGTACTGGGTAGATTATCAAAGTACGGCCTAAACATCAACATCTCAAAGGCTGTCTTTGGAGTGTAGGAATTAGGATTTCTTGGCTACTGGATAACTTCAGAGGGAACTAAATCACTTCCATAAAAAGTGCAAGCGATCTTAGACTTCAAGCTACCTTCGAACATTTCTTGGTATTGTTAACTATTACAGGTGATATCTAAAAAATGTTGAAATAAAAGCCTCTCTTCAAGATTATCTTACAGCATCCAAGAAGAAAGACAAAAAATAAATTCAATGGGCTGAGGCAGCAAAAGCAATGTTTGAAAAGTGCAAACAAGGTATAGCACACTGTGCATTACTCACATTTTCAGATCCTTATCTGCCACTAGGGTTGGGCACAGTGCATCAGATATTGCCATTGGTTCCCTTCTGCAACAACTGAAGAATGAGCAATGGAGACCAATTGCATTCTTTTTGCATAAGCTAGACAACACATAGAAGAATTATAGTACTTATGACCGAGAGTTATTGGAAATCTACCTATCAGTAAAAAAGCATTTTCTAGAAGGGAGAAACTTCACAGTTTATACATATCAGAAGCCTATTACCTTTGCTTTTAAGCAAATAATGAGAAAGCTTCATCTAGACAATTGAGACTTCTACAATATATATCACAGTTCTCCACAGATATTCACCACGTTAAAGGAAAAGAAAATATTGTTGCCGATGGACTTTCTAGAACAGAAGAAATGTCGGTTACTGATTATGAAAAAATAGCCAAAGAACAAATGGAAGATGAGGAACTGCATGAAAATATGATGCTCTATTAACTCTTGTACTAACCATTCTTAAAACTCTTAATTCTATATCTTCTTCATATTAGTTGAGATAAACATTTCCAGAAAGTATCTTATTGCTTATCTTCTTGTAAGTGCAAGGGAATATGGGAATACAGTACGTAGGCTTTGAGCGATAGCCAAATCTTTTAAAGCTTTTAAATTTTGTTCTCTTTGCATGGCTAACATAAAAAAATGAATGGTGATGTTCCATTTGACAGCTCCAAAACTTACACAATTAACAAGAATTTCTCCGAAATGGTTCACTCTACAAAAAATTTTATTTAGAAATAAGTAGTGTATTTTAGCAAGATCTACAAGTTTTGTATAGTAAGATTCGGTCTATCTCTTATGGTTTACCAGTTATGCAAAAGTCTTCCAGAGTAAATAGGACTTCATGGGCTATAGCCAGAAAATTCAAGATATACACTTCATTTGTCATAAAAATATTTCAAATATATAGCATTTTAATCAAAGTTGTTAGAGCCATTTTCAAGAAAATCAAAATTTTTGAAAAATTTTCCTTGTAAGGGGTAGTTTAGGGTGAAGCAATTTTCTTCAAAATCTTCGTGTCGCATCCTTGAAAGACATTAAGCTTAAATAACAACTTTGGTTTTTAACCGACTTTTCATTTTTGAGTTATACTGTCCACAGACGCATCCACACGCACACACACACCTGCAATTTCTATCTCTGGGGTAGCTTAAAGCATGAAGTGTACAAGACAAACCCACACCTCTGGAAGAATTATAACAAAATATGCACCAGGAAATTGTGAGCATTTCTCAATGTTCTACGGCAAATGATGGATAGTTTCCTCAAGAGGTGCCAAAAATGTATGAACAACGATGATGGCCAGTTTCAATATCTTCTTTAATAACGTTGGTAAGTAAAGCGTTTAAAAGTAGTTTTAAAACTGGTGTATGTTTTCATCCGTGCTGTTCTATGACAGCAGCAGTCAGTGACAAGCATAAGTTCGGAGTCTTTTGGATCACCCGTTACATATTATAGCAATAGCATTGGTGTGGTGATGGTGGTGATGAGCAATAGAGCCATGAGTTGCAAGAAACTGAATACTGCAATTGTCAATGCTGGTGCAGAATTGTGACTATGAAACTCATATTTCTCAAGCATATATCAGAGTTAATAGTTTTAATTTCTACAGATTTTTCCTTTTTTTTTGGGGGGGGGGGGCGAAGAGGGGGGGATAATACAAGATATAGCATTCAGTTGTCTGCTTGGCTTGCAAGCCAATTGACTGTTCTCGGCAGAGTTGAAATGAATCCTAGGCAGCTACCTAACCCTTTAACTATCTCAGGATTTTCTGTGGATGAAGGCAATTGATAAGCAAATACTATTAAACTGACCCATTTTCAATAATGAATCCTTATGCTGCAGCAGTTAGCGAACGTGTTTCTTCTTTCTGTCACCTTTTTTCTATTACAATTTTTTTTTTTTTAACACCAAGTCTAGTTCCCTCATTTATTACACTAATAGACCTAAACAGCACACAGTTTTTTCTTTTTTTTTTTGAAACCCATGCACCAATTTCTGTATGTCCTCTTGAGAGCTACAACCTTAAACTTTGGCTGCCTCCAAGCAACAGCTAGAATCAGGCGCAGAACACCAAGTCAGTGTTGCCAACTTGTTTCACTTGGTAACTATTACAGTATAACTGGGTATATATTCCCTTACAGTCCATCACTCTGTTATATGTATTTCTCTAGTACATCTTCGAGACTACCTGCAACTATCTTTCAGAGGTATATTGGAGGATAACCAAGCAGTCAAAAGGGTTTTTAATTTTTATAAATTATTCATCCTTATCTCTAGCTTTTGCCATGATGTTATATTTATTGACTTTATGTGTGAGTTTCACTAGGATTTTTACTTTGTATTTATCTTTATCTCTGGCCCTTATCGTGATTAGTTCAGTATATTAAGCTGCATCTTTAAGTTGCATCATATTCCTTTTTGTAATTATGCTTATCTCTGGCCTTTGCCATGATCAGTTTTATAAGGATGCTTATGACAGTAGCTTTGCACCCTTAAATATTCATCATCGTTGAACCACTACTAGTAGTAGTAATGTATTGTTGCATGGTTGCCACAGCCTAGCCTAAGTTAGAATATCCTTCAGATAGTGTTCCGAATTTGTGTTGTTTACCCAAGTTCATTCTGTTAAATGAACATTAAAAACAGAAAATGGTTGCCAAGAGTGGGAGAAGTTAAATGTTTACAATGGCTTCCATGGCCGCTATCCATACTGATACCGATAAGCAAACTTCCCTTCTTAGATGTCCTCGTGGAAATGGTTCCCAAACAGTTCAGTGTTCAGTATATTGAAAACCGACTCATGCTGATAGATACGTAGATGTTATCCATCATCCATCATCTATAAAACGGGCTATGGCCAATACACTATTCTGTCGGGCCTCTCAGATATATGATGCGGATCTTTCAATACATAAGAAGTTGAGGATCTGTGAAATATTGAGAACTAACAGTTATTCTTCTAAAAACATACATGATTTTATTAGTCATGAAAAGAAATAAAAGCAATGTACACATAAGGACCCCATTCCCGTATACAAGGTGTAACCAATAAAATTGCAAAAATTCAACAGAAACAAAATATTGCTACCTGGTACAGTACAGTAAAGAAAATAGTTCTCTGCCAACTGTAAAAGACAAAAGTGATACACTCCTTAATTCCGGGGTGTATGATATAAGGTGTGATTCAGGCCAATCCTACATTGGACAAACAAGATCCATGGCTACTAGAAGAAATGTATTCAAAGTTTTAAACTTAATCAACCTGAAAAATCCGCTCTAACAGAGCATGCTATTGACACCCGTCATCACTGATTTCAACAGAGTAAAAGTTTTGGCTATTTGTGACAACTATTCTCACAGAATAATACTTGAGAGCATAGAAATTTTAAAGCAAAAAAACAATTTGAATCATGACAACAGAAAAGCCTTAAGTTCTACCTGGCACACTCTTTTGTTAACTAATGATGTCACTGGTCCTCTCACCACAAATAGAAATACTGGTAGGAGGGGCGAAGAAAGCATAAATCAGGATGTACAGCTGCTTTTCTTCTTATGTAGCCCAAGAAGAAGCAGGCCACATGACCTGCACAATGTCAGCAGCCAATGCTTAAATGACATGGCCTACACCATAAAACCTAAGAAAAATAAGAGTTAGAGGAGTTGCAACTGAATTGTTAAAAAAATTCCTGAAATAAATCTTAGTAAAAACAAACAATTTAGGTAAATGTTTTGTATTGACAGTTTGTTTATTTGTGATTATTTTTATGTCAGTTAAAAAAGGAAAAAATTGAAGCTATTAACAGTGAAGCAACAAGATTCTAAAGTAAGAACAAATTAGAAATTAAAAACTTCACTTATCTTAGTAATGTTGATATTCTTTTTCTTTTACTAAGATAAGTGAAGTTTTTAGTTTCTAATTTGTTCTTACTTTAGAATTTATGTCAGTTATTCTAGTTTCAGCTGCTCTTTCTGTAGTTCTTTTAAGATTAGTTTGTATACTGTTGCGAATTTTGAAATTTTGTTCATTTATTTGCTTTATGTTATTCTCAAATGTAAGCGATTTTGAGAAAAACTATTTATAAAAAGATGGAAATTGCAGTGTGACAAAGTGGAGACATTGGCTGAGAAAGTTTGGGGACCACTACTGTATGGGATGTGCAAACACATGTCTTTTTCTAAATAGGCCATCTTTTTTTAGTTGGTTGCCACAGGTAGCCTGTGCAGCAACAGTATTGAATCAGAACTTTGTTTAGAGCTTGGTATTGGTCTGTTTTTTAGGTACAGTGTTACAGCACATCCACAATTTTCACATTGCCTAGGATGGCCTTACATGAAATTTTGAGAAAGATTTGCAGCCGTTTGCCATTTCTTGAAAATGTTGCTCTCATATTTGAACTTGCTCTCTGAATAATTTCTGCATCCTAAAATATGATTATGTGACAATCAAATATGTAACAATTAAAATAAATGTATACTTTTACCCATGTAGATATTTATTCAAAACAGGAACTTATTAGTACAGTATATCATATTAAATGCCTTTTCTTACTTCTCTGCTGTCCTAAACCAGTTTTCTTATTTTAATCAGCACTGATATAGCTTACCCTGATGAGTATATCTTAAAACACTAAAGCCCTTCTGCTTGTTTATAATAATATAAAAAGTTCTTCAAAAAATATTGGACCTTTGTAATAAAAGTTACTTATAGGTTCAGTTGATATGAGCATTCAGTCTATAAAATATAAGATTAATTTTAAAAAGTTTTGGAAATGAATCCGAATAAATGGCAAACAATATGCATGTAACATTTGTCCAGAATGTTGCACTGGGCAAATATCAAATATATTATCAATCTCTGATGGAGGGGAAATGAAATGCATATGATAATATAAATATTCATCTTTATCTGAGAAAAATGTGTTAACGTTTGTTAACGTTAAGTGTATTCAAATTACATTATATGAATTTATAATCTGTGAAAAATGCTTCCCTGCATTAGGCCAAGATGGGAGTAAAGTAACAACTATGGCACTAATGACGAGCTTTCAGTTTGTACCTCTGACAGGAAAGTAGATTGTACATAATGTTAATTTCCCCTATTAATTAAAATGATAAATAGATCATCATTATTTTCCAAATGCACTGTCATTCATATCACAATTTTTCCATATATAAATTGAGTTTTAAGTACAGACTACAGTAATAAATTATTCACAGCACTTTCTATCATTAGGTTTCAAAGATATGTTCATCAGAAGCTGCTTCTGCTGCCACCAAAAATTCAGACTCTTTAAAACTAAACACAATAATCCAAATGTTACTTGAGAATATTCTGTAATTTTTTTTATTAAACCACTAAACCTGCCAATTCACCTTTCACTCCTTGAATCTGAATTTCAAAATTTCTAAAATCATAAAAAGTAACCACTTCAGATCAACCAAATTCACATGAGTTAAGATTTTAGAATTTTTATTATAATTATTAAGTTAACAAATGCCTTCACTCAAACATGCATTGGCTTAATAATACTTTATTATCAAAGTGTTTAAATGCACATCTTTAAAAGACTTCCCAGAAAATAATTATCATTGGTTGTAAACCTCTGTTTACTCTTCCAAACTATTTGATAACTATATGTATATTATTTTTAAACTAACAAAAATCACAGGTAACAGTCATTGCATATACATATACCTACAAATATCACTGGTAACCATTATCTTCATAAAGTACACAATGAGAAATAAACTATGTAACATAAGTAACTTAAAAGTCTCACACAGCACTTTCTGGTCGTTTGCATTGCACACACTTTATGCCAAAAATAGGCAGAGGAAAATCCATGTCTTTTTCCCAACTTAAACAATTCTGTTTACTTAGTTCCTCTTTAGGCAACATTTGCCAACATCGAGTTCAGATCAATAACATTCACATTTCCTGGTAAAAGCAACATTTCCTTTATGGATAACTGCATATCAACATTGCAATCTTTTGTGCCTACTACTACTACTTTGTAGGACATTTACAGGCTAGGACAACCATATTTCTAATACACAATAAAATCTATATTGTTTTAAAGCGTAATTGTTTAGAAGACTTAAACCAGCAATGGCAAACCTTTCCTGCCTAGTTTGCCAAACAAAACCAGGTATTGTATAGTAGGCTACTATTTCATTTCTTTCAAAAATTGTTACTAAACTCTTCTTTGACTTCCTCCAAATAACTTGTTAAACTAGTGTATTATTTAATTAATAATTGGATCATCTCTGAGTATACTGGAATGCTTACTCCATTATTTTGAAGGTACCATGGAAATTATATTTAAAACTGCTAAGTATTAAAAGAAGATAAGAAAATACATACATTGTACAATAATAACAATTCCATTGTACTAAGTGCAATACACTTGTTTGTTTGGACTAAAAGCAATATTGCTAGTGGACTTAATAAAATATCACAAGCTATATTTAGTATGAAGGTTGTTACAGAGTCTTAATAGTATGGTATTTGATTTTAACATCCTTTTAATACATTAGGTCTATAGTGATAATGAATGGAATGCACTTCAAATAATCCTGATATTTGCTTATCTGAGATTTGGCAAAATATGTCAAATGAGAATAAGAGGAGGCCTCACAAACAGCTTTATCTAATAAAATCACTTCAACTGTGACTTGAATCTGGGCGCTCTACAGCTGGACGGACATGATATTCCTACATCATGGAAGTGGGCATATTATTCTATAACAGATCAACATTGAGTCAGCATTATTCAAATCATCAAATGTGCGAAAGACAAGTACAACAATTGCTCATTAAGTGATGGAGCATCAAAGGAAGAATATCTGCAAGGGATGGATTTCTATAACTTACTGATACAAAAGAAGCAAATGAGAGAAGAAAAATGAGACATCTAGTAAGAGTTTTTAATTAAAATAATGTGTTATCGAAGACCATAAAACCAGCTTAATAGTAAACATGTAACTAAAACTATTATTGAACCTAGAAACGGATGGAACATTTGGAAATGGTTATGGGAGGAAGTGCATTTCTTTATTATCTGCTCTTTAAATAGAAGACTAGAAGACATGTCCATGTAAACCACTGTTTAAAAAAACCTGGTATACTTACATGGGCATGAGTTACCTACTGGAAACAGCTTTATTTATAAAGAAAAGCATGTAATTTTCAAAACAATGGAAATGTTCATACACAGTTTTACAAGAAATAATCATTCACTTATCTCCACTAGAACTAAGTTATGTAAATATGGAGTTTTACATTCCAGTATAAAGATCTTTTTGCAGAAACACTGTTTCTATATTGTAGATGAATATTTCAAATTTAATAAATACCCTTATGTATACTTTACTTATATTGTATTATATTTCTTCTTTTAATCTCGTATATATTTAATAATTGCTTGAGGTGTTAATATTAATTACATTGTGTAATTATTTATTGTAAACAAGCTTTGATGTATTTCATATATAAAATAATTACTTTTGACATGTTATGTATCAGTGCACCCAAACACAATATCTGATTTAAAAGGGCTAATAAAATTTAAATGAATGGAATTGAACATACATACAAAAAATCTCAATTATAAGATTAACCACAATACTTGTAGGAAAATTATATAAATAGTAACACTAATGCTGGGTTGCAAGTAAACTGTCATATAAGTAGCTACTCCTTTCTTTAATTAATGACTGTGTAAACAGCCTTTCTCCAGCAGGACATGAGGGCATGTATTCCGTCAGTAAAAATCTTTACTCTCCCTGCAAAGTCATTTTCACTGTGTGAATCACCTCATCATCTCTGAAATGTCTTACATGAATGGCATTCTTCAGTGGTCCAAACAAATGAAAATCTGAGGGAGCCAAATTGGGACTATAGGCTGGATGGGATAACACTGTTTGGCTCAAAGTGTGCAAGACGTTTCATCACCTGTCACAATCTGGGACAAGAAGGCCTCCCTGTCAGCTTCAAAGTATTGCAACAAATCAGAAGCAATGTCTTTTCTTTGGGATTTGTGATCGACAGTAATATACCTAAGAACAGATCTTGCACACACTTTGAGCCAAATAGGGTTGGACAGTGTTAACCCATGCAGCCTATAGTCCCGATTTGGCTCCCTCAGATATCCACTTTTTTGGGCCACTGAAGAATGCCATTCGTGGAACACATTTCAAAGACTATAAAGAGGTGATTCATGCAGTGAAAACCTGGCTCAGCAGGCAGAGTAAAGACTTTTATTGACAGGGAATACCTGCCCTTGTGTCTCGCTGGAGAATGGCTGTGGAACTTGAAGGTGATTATGTAGAAATACAGTGACCAGCAAAAATATAATTCTTTCATATATGTAAAGATCGATTTTGTGGAATAAATACTTTTGGAGAAAAAATATGATGCATTATTTATTGGGCAATCCTCATATAATGAAGAACAGAATAGAAATACAGCACTTTCCGGCATAAAACTATAATTCTATACACACATCAATCGACAATAATACATACAGCAATAGTTTTTATTTACTTGTATTTCAGGATGTCATAATATGAAAAAATTAAGAGGAAACCATGCAATGAAAACAATAATGATGGCCATTCACTGTTTATAGATCACAGATTCTACCTATAGTGATACTCAATTGATTAGCATTATAGATCGGTCTTGCAACTCATTTCAGAGGCAAATAAGCACTTTAGTGCTAATGAAACCTGTAAGTGCATTCTTGAAACCCAGCATAATTGTAACTTAGTGGTCTATGTGGCATATCATACAAACACAGCTCAATCTGCCACACAATGTCTATCATATCACAGGTTCACCATTCCTGGTCTAAATCTAAAAGCATCATATGTATAAGAGAAAAGGGAAAACTGCATGTGCACAGCAGAAGATTGTATCAAAGCTCCAAGATTTTCCTTTCTTCTCTTTGAAAAGCACTCTCTTTAAACCAAAACCTAAATTCCAGAAACTAACAGCCTGTTTGTGTATGGCAAGGATCATTCATTCTCAATTCAATTACAATTCACTGCAGCTATATGCTTATTTTGTTTATCTTTATTAAGTCAAAATTTCACTCTTTAACTCCCTCACTTCCTGTTCTTGAAAAACAAAGATAAATCACAAGATAAAAATATTGATATAGTTACAACTGCCCACATTACGATATGTAAGGCATGAGTTTCATTAAATATGTTCAGAAAATACTTTTAGACAAGGCAAGAGGTTGGTATTTTTTGGTAAAAAATTTTGTCAATCTACAATACAACTTTGTTTATTTAAAATACCCTCTGATGTCCCTTGAATGCATTGCATAACACACTGAATGTTTATGTTTACATAGAGTAGGAGTTCTAGTGCAAAGAAGCAAGATATACATTTTCCCATTGCATGCTTGAACCTTTACTTGGAGCTTCCCTACATAACTATTTTAAAAATGGATGTATTCTGGACTATAAAATGCTATATAACAAGCTTTTGTTCCAAGCACCATATTTTTAACTTTTATTGTGAATAGTTATGCACCCCTGCCCTTATATAATGTAAGATACAAACAAACATGATAACCCAACAAGCAGGAATGTACACTTGATTTGGTGACAGTGGCTATCATCGCCAATGTCACATCCTCCCTGTCAAGCTGTAGCAGCTCCCAAGGAGACACATCCCACAGTTTGAGAACTACTGCTATATAAATGCCTAGTACGCATAGAATGCAAGGAAATTTTCTATGGTGCAGAAATATGCTATGAGGGCTCTTTTTTTTTCCAGCCTCCAAGGCCACCAGATGGTGCAAGTAGGATGTGGGGAATTGCACGGTGTGATTGGCTATCTCTTTGCCACTATCAAGGTGAACTGATTAGTTAAGGCTTGACTACGGACACTTAAAGGTGTGCAAATTATGCAATATTATGTTTCTACAAAAAGAAGGGCATAACGTAGTGCAAATTCACCACAATATGAGCCATATGCATGGTAAAAAGTTTGAGTAATGGCAAGGTGCAGCAAATTTAGAGATGGCCGAAAAAATGTTCATGATAAGGATGTCAGGGACAGAAGTGTATGTAAACCCTCCCTACAGCCCAGACCTAGCACCAACTGACTTCCATCTTTATTCACTTAGAAAAACTGTCTGGGGAGACAGTATTTCCACTCCAATGATCTTAAGAAGACCATGCAGACTAATTTAAGAGACAAATGGCAAGTTTTTTGCTGTGAGTATTATTAAGCTGGTGCATAGGTATGACAAAGTTTTCGGTCTTCATGAAATTACTTTAGAATGTAACTTATGAATGTAGTGAACTTTTACAAATAAAACCACTTTGCTATTCACATTGGTTTTGATTTCATGTCCTATTGGAGGTTGAAAAAATAGCCCTCACGTGTTTTTTTTAAAAAACATATATATATATATATATATATATATATATATATATATATATATATATATATATATATATATATGCATCTCTCAGGAAAAATAAATAAAAACTACTCAAAAACTATTTTTAAAAATTGAATGGGTTATTTTTAAACATTGAGCAGATATCAAACTTTATTTTGATATATTGGAAGACATGCTTTGGGATTGAAATGCAAATGAACCTTTTGAATTTGTCTCAAAATGGCTTAGATACACCAAGTTTAGTGAATTACTGTCCTGTTACCATCAACTTAAGCACAAAACTTTAAAATACAGCATGAAAAAAAATTTAAAAATACCATCCCCTGTCATTAAAGCCTGTCATTCGATCATGCCTAATCAAGTATGTACTGTACAAAAGCTGAAGAATGAAAAGTCTTTCACAAAAGCACATTATCTGCTGCCTTAAACCAAAGAGTATTTAGTGGAGAGAACATCTAAATAAATTTTATAAGAGCTCGTTATTTTTATATAAAACAACACAAATTCTGTTTATGAACATCTAGCTATGGAATTACTCTTATATTTGCATATAGCTCAGCAGTCCAGCTACCTTTCGTTAACCTGTCCAAATTGCTCATTTTACATACAAACAAAAATAACATTTATCAACATTAATATGAGCATATTAGCTTTCTTCTCTTTCAACACTCCAGAGAACACTTACTGAGCTAGACTCCGGCATCATATGTCTCTCCCCTTCCATTTTATACTCAATTATACAAAAGTTCATCAAATTCTGTTTATGTTAAGCAGGTTGTTTTTGGAATTTGCCATTTCGAAATAATGGTGCTATAGATTGGAATGATTAGAAAAACATTTTCAGCAGATATCCATGTCCAGAAACATTCAATTTCTATACTAAAAGTAAAACAATTTCAAATCAAATACTTCTGCAGCTTCTGCTGCCTTTGATTATTCACTGACAGGTGCTCAAGAGATTCATTAACAAATTAATCAAGGTTTGTTAGAACCAATTAAATGAACCCTTTAATGCCTGAATTATTTTGCTATGTATGCCGTTCTTCCTCTAATTCGATACCGATTTAGATTAGGCGGTCTGGGAGACCTTCAGCCTGCTGGGTTGGATAGCCATGATCGTTAAGGCAACACGTAGTGCACTGGCCATGCACTCAAACCCTGAGGTCGTGAGTTTGAGTCTCGGCAACCGCTTTCAAATGTCCCTGTGGTAAAGGACGGGGAGGGCCCACGTAAAATAATCGGTGTGATGGCACGCGTGGATGATGACGGGGTATCATTTGACTGCGGTTGCATGGATTTTGCTTCTTTTCTTTAAAAAAAACACTACAATATAAATTGTAAAAAAAATAATTTTTTACAATTCAAACCGTCTCAAATATGTATTTTTAATTGGTGACAGACAGCATAACAAGAATATAGCAGAAAAAAAGTTAAAACTAGTACAAATAGGAAAAAACGCCTATGTATCTTATAAGACACACCAGGCATGAAAGGGTTAATATAGATATTTCATCTAGCAGTGCCAAGCAATTTAAACACTTTATTTGAAATTAAAGCAGACTCAAACAGATTTCTATTCAAAATGCTACCCAGTCAGTGCTAGCCAAGAGTCTTGGATCTGCAATGAGAATTTCCAACAGACTATGAATTGCAGAAGTAAATGAAAATGTATTAAAAATTAGATATTTTATTTTGTATTATCATTAGGAAATTATTAGCTCATACTGCAATCACCGACGTATAGTATAACCTCGTTAACACAAACCCAAAAGGACCGTAAAATCAAGAGCTAGTGTTAAAAAAATTTGTGTTAAGTGAAAAACATGCATATACATGTACAGTATCATAATCATGCATAATACACTACAGCATTAATTACTTTGCAGTACTGTAGACTTATAACATTATAAACTGAGTGCAAAAGTACAAATACTTGCAAATTATATGATTTTCTTGGAAAAAATTCAAGCCACTGACATTCATGGGAACAAAAAGTATCTTGTAATTTCACAACCAATTGTAACTAAAGCATCTGTAAACCCAGCAGTGATGTCAGATGTTTGAAATTGATACAGCCAATCAGCAGAACAGCTGAAGTCTTCAATGCCTATATTTTTGATCTCATTTGTTTTTGACTAAGTCATAGGGCCACTTAAAGGTGTGTTAGATACACACATATGATTGAACCATTCTAGCAGTAATGTCTCTATCTTCATACTTGAGCTACAAAGTTGTTAAGGTTTATTTCTGGAACCTGAAGCAGCAGCATTAATGAGTTTTTGTTGATTCTTAATTATCGTAGATAAACTAGATTTGGGAATTTCAAACTACTCTGCAATTACTGTTTTCTATGTACCACTGTCCACTTCATCTAGAATCTTAAACTTTACCTGTACATTTAGAGCTGTCTGTTTCCTCTTTGCCATGTTTCGCATGCTACTGTTTGTAGATTTTTATTCCGTATTCTAACTCAATTTAGCTGCAACTAAAAGAACACTTGGCATCAAATATATTTCTAAATGTTAATGTACACACTATTAAATTTATTTAAATGTACTGTGCACACTGATTGCTGGGGTGATAATCGTAAATGCCAATCTACAATATGTTAGAAATGAGTCAACAATGTTATCTTTGTAGTTACACTTCTTGCATTCATTTTGGAAAAAAATTAACACTTAAAAATACTGCAACATTGGACTGTGTTACAATAGTAACTTGTAAGTTGTAACTGTGTTACAATTAAATTTAATTATGCTAAGGACTGAAAAAGAGTTTGTAATTTGCCTTAACTGAAATTCGTGTTAACTGATAAAACTTCCCATAAGAACTAATGTGTTCCAGCCGGGGCCAATAATTTTTTCGCACTAACCATGAGTTTGTGCTAACAAAGTTATACTGTATATTAGCAACCAAAAGGCTGCTACCTGAGTTATCACAGCTAAGATAACTCATACAAAGTTGAACCAAACTTAAAAAAGTCAGCACATGGCCATAACTCAAATGTTTCCATAGACGACAAAATGAACAAGGAATGTCAGATATGATTTGAAAAAGAATGTGAAATGTGGGGCTTCTGAGAATCTGTAACTTAAAATATGATAGTATTTGCAAAAATGTAAACTTTTCAATATGGTATGCCATATCTAAGGGCACATGCAGAGGGGGCCTCAAACTATTGAAACAGAAGCACTACAATCTCATTTTTTCCCCTATAATTAGCTCTTTTACACTTACATGTTTAGTATACTACACCGTACCAATTAATAAACAGGTAAATAAAAATACTATATATATTAAAACATTGGTATATATTATGGGATGACAGGGAATTTAATTCGCAATTTTGAAGAATTATTAAGCATTAGGTTGGTTTTTTTTTTAATTTAAAAGGTGAGTCAACTAATAACACTGAACAACACTTACAACATAGTTTTCCGGGACGCATTTCGAAGGTTAACTTTCCTCCATTATCAACCAGACAATAACTGGGTTTCCATGGTGCGGATGGTGATGCTTCTTCTGGTAACGGTTCAATGAACTTACTGAAAATGACTTTCTGAGGAATGTCGAAATTAAATACTCGGTTTCTATTTTTTAAAATGAAGATTTGTTCCCATGTGGACAGTTCTTGTTTTCCGGTTATGTGTTTGAGAAGTTTCGGTTCTAGCTTTATGTCATGATTTTTTGTCCAAAAGTGAAATGCAACTGCTGATTTTTGTAATTGTTTACTCTTAATGTTCCTAACGTGTTCCTTGGATCTAATTTCTAAATTTCTTTTGGTTTTTCCTATGTATATTTCATCACAATCACTGCATTCAATTTGGTATATGCCAGATTTTTTGTTAGGTGGAATAGCATCTTTGATGTTTGAAAGTAGTAGGATTTTTATGGAGTAATGGTTTACTGGTGCTAGCTGAATGTTGTATTCCTTGAACACTTTTTTAAATTTATCAAAGGCCCACGGATGATATGTGAATTTTTTTAATATCATTTTTGTTTTTGCTGCTGTAAGAGTTGTAGTTTCTTTTAATAATTTTTTCTTTTCTGCTCGTTTTACCTTTTTATCTACTAATTCTTTGGGGAAGCCGTTTTTTTGTGCTATTATTTTGTAATATTCTGTTTTATATTCTTCTGCTGAAAGAGGGATGTTCACCAATCTACGTGATAAACTATTGAAAATTGCTTGTTTGTGGCTTCTTGGATTGTAACTATTAGCTTTTATGTAGTTGTCTGTCTGCGTTGGTTTTCTGTGAATACCGAAATTTATTCTATCCTTGTTTTTTATTAATTTTATACCTAAAAATGGTAATTTATTATCTTTTTCTACTTCCACTGTGAAATTTATACTTTTGTCCTGTATGTTCAGAAGTTTTAATGTGTCACTGATTATAGACAGTTACGTGATTCCAATGTTCTTTCTTTACCCCATCCTGATTACCTCAGATAACTTTCTCAAACCCTCAGTCCTGATAGAATTAATATGAACTGTGAAAATATAAATGCATGCACGCTTCTTCCAGTGCAAAAATGCTGTAAAACATGTTATTATTCCGTATGAATTGCTTGGAATGTGGGCCACACGTTGTGATGTCATAAATCATCAGGCCTGTAACACAGAGATGGCCTTGCTCTGACACACCTCATTCAGTGGCGAGTATGGCTGTTTCATGAGGAGTGGTAGAGAGAATTTGTTGCAAGTTACAAAAAGAGGAAAGTTTGCTGTTTAATATGCAGATTTCAATTTGCCAATATAAATGCCACTTTCATCAGAAGCATAAATCAAACTTACAGATATTTATTTACAATCTCAAAAGGTACTTTCTGAATACTCGTATTTGTAAACATGTAAAAGGGACAATATGATTCCACTTTTTAGGGGTTTAGTTTCTTATTAGTTTATTTAATATAAACTATTGCATTTTGTGTTTCAAATTTTGAACATATATAAAGTTTAAAACCAAAGAATTTATTATTTTGACCAATAGTATTAAAATATTTTGATGGCTAAACAGCAATGGAATATTACTGCTTTATTTATTGTGAAAGAGAAACAATTTAGTTTGTTAATCATAAGAAAGCGTAAGGACATTACATGCATAAGATAAAAGAAGGTTATAAACTGTAATTTGCCTAGCCACAGTAATAATTTTGTATGTAAAATATGTTTAATATAAGTAACATAGTTAATAACAGTGAAGAGATTATCACTACCATGCAAGAGGAACAAAACCACCACTGCACATGTTATATGCAAACAAACTTCTTCACTCTGCAAGAGAATGTGGGTTGGGTAAGGCAGGTTCAATCACTACCTATCCTCTCGTGTTCATGCCTTCTGTAGAATGTCATCTGTCAAACAACATAACTAATGCAACACTATACTTCAGAACTGACTTAAAAGATAATTAAATTTACTAAGTCATAAACCACATTATAACTTAGGTATAGAGTGAGAAAAGCACTTTTTTAAATGTTGCAGCAATCTCCAATTTCTACCTTATTTGTCTACACTCACTATGAGTTGTTTTGGCATTGCTTCCTCGTTCATGTTTTCAAACGCCTTACTGAGGACAATGAAAAATGAAAACAGACAACAAACCTATGGAAATTAAGTAAAAATTGAAGCTATTAACAGTGAAGCAACAAGATTCTAAAATAAGAACAAATTAGAAACTAAAAACTTCACTTATCTTAGTATGTTGATATCCTTTTTCTATTTTACTGACCCAGGGGTTTCAAGCTATATCCAGCTCATTCTCAAAGTCATATAAACAAAATCGTTGCCAAGCTACAATCTTTTATTTTTGTGAAAAACAATTATTCATATTCAATTTTTTATTTACCAATCTCTGAAAACAATCTATGGATTGTATTTTTAAATTTTTGTTTTCAGAGATTGGTAAATAAAAAATTGAATATGAATAATTGTTTTTCACAAAAATAAAAGATTGTAGCTTGGCAACGATTTTGTTTATATGACTTTGAGAATGAGCTGGATATAGCTTGAAACCCCTGGGTCAGTAAAATAGAAAAAGGATATCAACATACTAAGATAAGTGAAGTTTTTAGTTTCTAATTTGTTCTTATTTTAGAAACCTATGGAACTTTCAATTTTACAGCAACTTCTTCTTTCCCTGATTACCCTCCCCTTATGTAGGACTTACAAGTCAGTACCTAAGGTCAGACACCTGTTGGGCAGCAGAGGGGCCTCTGGACCAGACAGAGTGAAGACCTGGAAGCAGGTGGTCAGCCAAGCTCCAGGTATGATAGTGAGAAAGAAGATGGTATGAAATGCAGGCGAAATGGATGATTGGAAGCAATGGTGGAATGAATGGTGGGGGGAAACTGGAGAACCCAGATAAAACCCGCCTGAATGCTGCTTCGTCCACCACGAATACCACATGCGGGTCCCGCCTAGGCGAGCGGTTTAACCACTCAGTCATGGAGCCACAATTATACTTCCAGACTCAGGGAAGGATGTGGAATAATCTTGGCTGGAGAAAAATTCCTACCCCCCAGCTGGGAATCGAACCCGGGACCTTACATGGACAAATCTCTAATAGACACAGATTGAAGGTGTAATGATTTTGTCTTTCTGTTATCTTGCTTCAGCATTCCCCCACTTCCCAAACACACCCTCTGTTCTAAATTCTAAAAGAGTTTTCCGGGCTGATTTGCCGTGGTCTGCTGGAGTAACTTGGTCCAGACGTTTCGTCCACTACTGCGGTGGACATCATCGGTGGCGTGGTCGAAGTCTTCTTGGTGAAGGTACTGTTGCGTCTGAGGCGTTGACTGTCTGGGATGCGAATTTATACACGGAGGGGTCTTCTCTGATTGGCTTGGGGCTCGCTGAGGCAGTGCGGTTGGTGGGAGGGGGCTAGCTGCATCTCGGGCGCTACTAGACTCTGATTGGTTTGTGTTGCTTGACTGTCTGTGTTGTTTAATGTTATCGATGACGAGGTACCAAGTTTTGTTGAGCTTAAGGGCTTCCTCTTTCCTATTGAAGTTATTGGCATGTTTATAAATTTCTATGGCTTCGCGCTGTAGTCGAGCATGGTAGTGTGAGATGTTAGATAGAATGCTGGTGTCCTGAAACTTGATGACATGTTCCCCCTCCGCTTCTATAGCATGTTCAGCGACCGCTGACTTTTCAAATTGTCCAAGACGGCAGCATCTCTTGTGTTCATTTAGTCTGGTGTTGATACTACGTAGCGTCGTACCAATATATACTGCACCACACGAGCAGGGGATCCGGTATATGCCAGCCGAGGAGAGGGGGTCCCTCGGGTCCTTGGCTGAGCGTAGTAAACGGTTGAGCCGTCCAGGAAGGCCAGCTGGACGTGCTGGTCAGCAGGAAAGACAAACGGCAAACTTGGACACACGGTGTACCGCAAGCCTACTCACACAGACCGTTATCTCAACAAAACCTCCAACCACCATCCGAGACACAAACAAGCTATGATTCAAACTCTCCTACACCGCGCTTCCCGTATTTGCAAGCCTCATCTGCTACCACAAGAGCTGGACCATCTGGAACTAGCCTTACAAGCCAATGGCTATTCTACACAAGAAATAAAGAGAGCCTTCCGACCACCCAGACGGCAGCCGATCTCTGCTAAGCCGATCCCACCTAGGAGCAAAGGCACGGTATTCCTTCCTTATGTTCAAAACGCCACCGACAGGATTGAACGCCTCCTGCTACGCCATAATATCAAGACGGTTTTCAAGCCTACAAGAGAGCTCAACAGTTTACTACGCTCAGCCAAGGACCCGTGGACCCCGTCTCCTCGGCTGGCGTATACCGGATCCCCTGCTCGTGTGGTGCAGTATATATTGGTATGACGCTACATAGTATCAACACCAGACTAAACGAACACAAGAAATGCTGCCGTCTTGGACAATTTGAAAAGTCAGCGGTCGCTGAACATGCTATAGAAGCGGAGGGGGAACATGTCATCAAGTTTCAGGACACCAGCATTCTATCTAACATCTCACACTACCATGCTCGACTACAGCGCGAAGCCATAGAAATTTATAAACATGCCAATAACTTCAATAGGAAAGAGGAAGCCCTTAAGCTCAACAAAACTTGGTACCCCATCATCGGTAACATTAAACAACACAGACAGTCAAGCAACACAAACCAATCAGAATCTAGTAGCGCCCGAGATGCAGCTAGCCCCCTCTCACCAACCGCACTGCCTCAGCGAGCCCCGAGCCAATCAGAGAAGACCCCTCCGTGTATAAATTCCGCATCCCAGACAGTCAACGTCTCAGACGCAACAGTACCTTCACCAAGAAGACTTCGACCACGCCACCGATGATGTCCACCGCAGTAGTGGACGAAACGTCTGGACCAAGTTACTCCAGCAGACCACGGCAAATCAGCCCAGAAAACTCTTTTAGAATTTCGAACACCGGCCGTGAAAGCCTACGCCTACTCACATCCTCTGTGTTCACACCTGTTGCAGCCATCACCCACCACTTTCATTCATGGAGAATAATTGTTCATTTTATATACATATATAATAAATAGAGCAACACAGCACATTCTGAAGTAATAATCTAAAGTAAGTCTTTTAGAGTCAAATTCTTGATTTTCAGCTAGGACACCTACATAAAACAGAATGGCATGGGCATCTGATCCACGTTCACATTCATACCTTCTACCTGGCTGAAGCACAAATAAACAGACAATATTGATGTGATTAATCCAGTATTTTCTGCCTCATGAAAACTGTGCTTTTTATCTATGTTTTTCTTTAATGACATTCATTGAAAGTTACGATGCTGCAGATCTTTTGGGTTACCTAAAATGGAAAAAAAAAGCATGTTTCCTTTCAAGGACTGTCAGTTTACCTTAATTTTCACCCATCCTTTTTATAAGAGGTAAATAATTACTTAGATACTGCGTGGAATTATAAGTTTCTAACTTTAACAAAATATACATACATATATATTCATATACACATACATAGAGAATTGGAATTTTTTTTTTACTATTTCTAAAAATTTTGTTAACAAAATATAACTTTATGATGAGTTTTCAGTGGTTGACATGTACGAGAAACTGAAAAGATACAAACAGATACACCATAATACAATTAACAATTATGCTGGGCACTGTGTGTTGGGACACATGCTCTTCTTGTTTAACATATTTTTTTATTACTTTACTTATTTTGCAGACATTCAAGTATAGGCCCCCATATAATTCACAAAATACCTGCACATAAAAAGCTTATACAACATTGAGAAATTATGTTTACGCTTTGTGCTCAATCACAAGCTTCAAAGCTTCAGTTTGTATACATCATCAGGAGGATATGGTGGCACTTGACATCCAACTAGTTGAACTATTTGACGTGCTGTCCAGCAGCCCCATGCAATGCATGTCTCCACACAGTGTCCAGCAAATACAGCTGCTAGAAAACCAGCTACAAATGAATCCCCTGCTCCTGTCGTATCTTTGACCTTTCTTGCCTCAAGGACAGGAACAACATAATTAATTGTTGTACTATCCTTGCCATAGACACAAAATACAGGATCTTTGCCATCAGTTACAACTACAACTTTATCAAGTTTCTGGAGGTGTGGAAAAATAACAGGCTCAGGCTGTTGAGATTCATTGATGGGAGGTTTTATTTTTTGCAAAGCAACTGCTATATCTTCCACTGTGCTGAAACCTAAATTCATGGCTTCACTGAGTGCCCTGTATTCTTCCTTGTTACCAAATAATATATTGCAATTTTTTACCATATGAGATACTTCGTTAGGAAATTTTTTGCAAACATAGACTGCATTGATACTAAAAGCAAATGTAATTTTCCTTGTTTGACAAAATTGCAATACTTCACATGCAGCAGGAAAACTGTGAGTAATAAAAAAACTTTCAATGTAGACTATTTCTGCTTTCCCAAGGAGTTCTATGTTTCCAGGAGCATTAAGATGAGCTGGTTCATAGATGTTAGCAGCACCCAAACAGGCAACTAATGATCTATCTTCTCCACTGATGATTGTAACACAACTTCCAGTTGGATGATCATCATGAAATGTATACCTGCAATTTAAGATTTGCTTTCTGACTTCATCAAAAATTTGTGGCAGATAATTGTTGAAGTTATAGAAAGGGTCAGTTAAAAGAGTTTTTTTGTGCCTAAAGAAATATTTGTAGCTATTATATTTTTATAACATTGTGCTAAATATAATTTTATGAAACTACAGATATTAAGAATAATAAAAATTGTTTAAGAAGAACAATGAAATTGGGAAAAGCAGTTATCACATCATGCACTGTAACAGTTAGCTATTCAAGTTTAGTTACTTTTTTCTGACAGGACTGAAAAAGTTTGTACTTCTGTTAGCCAAATTTGTATCTTCCCTAATTCAGTGAGTGAGTTGTGTTTAAGGGCCTGTCGACAACTAGGTCATTAGGGCCTGCTTCCCTAATTCAGTGTCGTAAATGAATCACTTTAGAAAGTTTATTGTATGTCATGCTGAAAACATGTTGTAAATTATACATAGCTAACTAACCCTATAGCGCAACAGGCCTTTCTGGGCCAAGGCCTACCATCCAGACGCTGTATCCCTCATCTCTGCCTATCATAGATGTCATGAGGGGGTGCAGTACTGGAAATGGGATGCGATTAGTGTTCCAGTCCCTCCCAGCTAGTTACGTGCTCTTTGCAACCAGAATTATACATAGCATTGAAAACAAAAGCATTAGAATACAAACAGGTCAAAGGATTTTGACCACAAACTACACTCACTTTGCCTGTGTCAAAAGTGAAAGTTCCTTTTCCAACAGTATTTCTCAAAGTTAATGGCCTACCCCATGTCACCCCTTTTTAAAGGGAATATAATACTGCATTGCTTTCTAATAACTGTTAACCACTACCAATAGGAAGGTTGCAAATGATGCTTTAGCACTGTAATATGTGCTGTCTGAGAATAAATTTGTGGATTCTTGAAAACAATGGTAATTCTAAGCAAATTTGGGAAACAAAAATGAACTGTAGTTTTCTAATTAAATGCAAAGAAACAAACAGGTTAAAACCAAACAGCTTGGCCTATTTATTATATACTCACATGTGGGAGCAAAACTAAGAATTTGGATACTTGTCATAAATTTGTAGGAGGAAAGCATTATTTTTACCAAGTTACATAAGTAAATACCTTCTTTCCCACATGACATTCTTCAGTCATTTACTTAGCCCAGTGATGCATCTGCACATGACAGTTGGATTAAAACAATCCATCATATTCATCTGAATGTGTTTCATCATTCCACAACTCACCTGGTCTGCACCCCCGATTCTTCCACCAATTTTTGGAGCAGTTTTCCATCCTCATCATTACCTAAACCTCCAAAGAAGACAGAATAATTGGGACGGTTCAGCAACCACTGAAAGATCCTAAGTGTGTTTTGTGCTGCACCCCCTGGATGAAATTCCACTTTATGACTGTAAACAGATTAAATTCCCTTGTTTATAAAGAAAGAAGTAATGAAGCTTGACTTAAATAGGCTAAACATTATCAAGATCTTCTAATATGTAAAACAAAAATCTCATGAACTGCATTAATATGAGAGGTAGAACTGGAACTTAAAAATTCAATGCCACAACTGGAATTTGAACCACAGACCTTCCACTTACCAGGCGGCTGCTCTAACCATTGAGCTATTGTGACAAACTGCCAGAATGGCATTAAATTCTCAAACCAGTTCTGTCTGGTAAGCGGAAGGTCTGTGGTTCAAATCCCAGTTGTGGCATTGAATTTTTAAGTTCCAGTTCTACCTCTTAAACTTTGCCCATACATGGCTTGTGTGTTTAAAAACACCAACTGTAAGTTTGTTGGCATAAATAAATAATGCATTAATATGACTTTCTCCACTCACTCCTCCACAAACCATTCCTACAAAAAGCCTATTCTTCTATTTCTTGTTAATATAGATAAGCACTCATTACTCATTTGTACATTTCATTGCAGGTATAAGAAGAATACCTTAAGCTAAAGCAATAACTCAAATCTTTTCACAGCCAGTCGCTATGTGGCGGCTTTGAAGAGCTATTATTTTGCATAAATATTAAAAAAAAAAAGAATAGTTATATGCAGTTGAAAAAAGTATTAAGTATTTGAAAATTCAAACCAATACAAAAGATATCTCTGAAGTAGTTCATGCCACAAAAACTTTTGACATGAATTGTGTGCTTTAATAAGATCTACACTGATGTAGGCTCTCACTGTTGCACTCTGTTAGTACATTTATCGGTAAAACTGTAGGAGTACGGCGTCACGTGGTTCATTGACAGTTCTACTGTCATGGACTGACAACGGAAGAAGATGGTGCTGCAAGGCAGAAATATCTGTGCCAACTTAACATTGTACAACTCGCTAAAACTACCAACCACGCATCACAAAATAGCCAATACAATGAACTACTATTATTTATTATTGTTGTTGTTAATACTGCGTAATCTGTAATAACATTACTGTCTTATACAACCTCAATATTATTAATTACTTCATTATTATTGATTGTTATGATTATCACTATTGTTGTACTATTGTGTAATACTGTGTAATCTGTAATAAAACTACTCTATTATACCTCAATATTAGTATTATTAATTAGTTAATTATTATTTATTATTGTAATATTGCATAATCTGCAATAAAATTACCGCATTATATAACCTCAACTAAGGATTTTCGTACCTTTGATCATTGTAGTCATCTGTGAAAATGAGCAACAAGTTCAAGTTTATTTATTTGAGTATTGTCCTGGTGCCAGTGCATAGGGCCCAGCTTACAGGCTAGAATACACATTATATTATAGTTGATATATACATTTTGCGGGTTTGGCAAAAATCCATACGGTGACCAGCTTTATGTCACCATGGTGCCTGTTGTGGTAATTTTCACTTTTTGAATTGTACTAAAACTTGAAGCGTTCATGTGCTTCGATGAGCCACAATATCTCTTCCTGCGTACAATTTTTCATTTTCAAACGTATGTAGAATACAGATTAAAACCACAACCGCACCACACAAGAACTTACGTCACATCACTTAATTACAAAACAATAATAACTCTAAATAAGAACAAGAAATAATGTTAACAAGTTGGTTGGCAACATTTGGATGCTTCTGCAGATTTCAATCTTCCAGCATTGGTAACACATATGTCACCGAGTTAAAGGACATGTACCTCATAACAACACTCTTCAGTCACAACACAGCTGCCTATCGACCACGTGACGCCGCACTCCTACAGGATAATCCATTTATCCTCCAGGCTTTGATGCCATTGTCCATTAGCTTACATTTTAAAACCTAGTGCTTCGTCCTGCGCTATGGTGGACATCTTTAGAGGAACTGCTGAAATCTATCAGTATTTACAGTTATACTAATTCATCTAGAAACTTCACGATTGTTTAACATGAGGCACAGTTTTTGAGGGGAGTGAGAACATCTGGGAGGAGCAAGGTCCTGCGATTACTAATTGTCTGTTCATCAAGAACAGATGTTCTTGTTAGTATGTCCAGCTAAGACAGGAATCCTTGTGCGATTTCATCTAGGACCTTTCTTTTTTACTTTCTCTACTGGTAAGTAGGGGAAGTATTGTATTCCACCCAAAAATTTGATGTCAAGATTTTTTTATTTGGGTTGTTGTGGTAGAATAATATTTGGTTATGAAATAATATTCTGTCTATCTCCTGTGATTTATCAATTCAATCACCAGTTTGAAGAAGGGAATAATTCCAAAAACATGTTTTTTGGGAAATCGGAAAAAAACTTCCTAGTGTGTTTATTTTTAGTTCAACGTAATTTTACCTTATGTAAGAAAATGTTTATCTCTTTATTAGGAAAGAGGCTGGTATGCTAGCAATTACTTTAATTTACTTCTAACCCAGTAATTAGGACTATAATTAATAGGATTTAATTCCTTCTTAAAACTGTTAACATTTTTACTATAATGAAAGAACAATAAGTATCAAAAAATTACATATATTTGAAATTACAAAAGTACTTTAATACTAGTTAAAATGAACATACACTGAATAGCATTACAAACAGAAATTATCAAGAACATATACTTGTAGTAATATCTATACAATATGTTCCATTATGTTTTTACAAAATGTACTCTTCAATCCCCCTCTTCACTTTATGTTTCTGATTCTTCTATTAGCTATTTCAAAACTTCTTCATAAAACATTTTCTTGTCATGAGGAATATATACAATGATTTTTCTGATGCCATCCATTTTCAACCTGGCAATAGGAATTTTACTGTTGTAGGATTTGTATGTTGGTAGTTCAGGATGCATTGCTGTTTTCAAAAGCAGGAAACTTTCTTTCATTAATCCATATATGTAGTCTTATTTACAGACTTGCTTACAGACTTTCTGGTTCTCTTATAAAACTGTGGCTACCATCGTTTAAAGTCAAGCACATCATCTAAAGTAACCTTTGATACTAAAAATCCCAATCTTTTAGAAGTTTTAATCATTCCCTCATACTCCTCAGGAGTATAAATCCTGTCCTTTCTTCTGATCCTCTGTTTGGCTACTCCAAAATTGTGTTCATACTGTAAAAATGACTGACCAAGCATAGGGAAATACTGATAGATTTTTCTTGAAGTGCCCCATCAAAACCAAAGAAGGTAAAAATCTCATAACTGTGTGTTCCTGTTTTGTCCTCTGCAGGCATCACTGAGCACATGAAGCTCTGCGATAGCTAGATCCATCTTCCAAATACTCATCCACAGGAAGCTGCAAACCTCATGTGGTCCTCGCTTTGTATCTCCTTCATACATCCAGTTTTCTTAAGTAGAACATCTCTTGAACTGGCATTTTTGGAAGTGGGAGGTTTTGCATGAAGTCAAGTACAATCACTCCCACTGTATCATTTTCCTTATATCAGCTTGTTACTTCCTGTTGTTTCTTGTAAAACTTTTTAGCCTGGCGTGTATCATTTTTTTCTGCCATTTCATTTTTTAGCATTTTCGTTTAAGAAGGGGGACCTATTTTCATTTCAAGTTCCTCACAAGTAGAGCAAACATCAATCTGGGGCCTTCCAAATCGGTACCCATGATTTTCATTATAATATTGACGATAGAAATCGTACTTAACAATATTAGCAAGGTCAGGATGCTCGTCACAGAATAATTCATGTATTATTTTAACATTAAGATCTGCGCTCAGATACTTGACTGTTTTACAGCAATGTGATTCCTTAAGTGGAAATAGCTGAATATGTTCATCGATCTTGTTAATTATTTTTTGGGGAGGGGCTCTTGCATGATTCTGATGCTTCCCGCGCAAATCTACAGGTGATTTTCCAGCAGAAATTAGTGATGTTAGCCTGAAGAGCTTTATTTTTTACTGCATTAAGGATTAAGAAAGGTGTTTTGCATACCTTTACTCTCTCATTGGTCACTAGTACAAAATATGTGAAACTGCTGTCTCTACGTCTTGGTGTTTCAGTCTTGGAGCGCCTCCTGGCTACATCATAATGTTGTATCAATCCCATCAGAAATGTGTCTTGCTTATTTTTTGTCCGTCCAGAATAAACGATATCTAAAAATGACTCTTTGCTTCTGTTGAAAACTTACGGGTGCATTTCTCTTTGCACAAACAATGTAGCAGTGTATTGGATTTGGCTGGGACAGTTTTTCCTGTTGCACTACTAATGTATTCCTTGCTGAGAAGTCGTCTTTTCTGAACTTCATTTTTATACAGATGCGTGTTTTAACTCCCTTCTTCTTTCTGTATAAGTTTTCAACGACATTTGCACAGTTTTCATCATTGGAAGTAAAGACATTTGAAAACAAACAGCCTCACTTATACGTGTTTCTCACAAGAATAGTGCAGCAATACACTTCTTATTATTGCAACAACTGTAAAACTGCACTTTCAGACTCTTAGTATTTGGTGCCATCTATGGACGGAGAGATTAGGCTGAAGAAGGAAATGAATCCGGGAGTTGTTCCCTTGTTCAAACTAACGAATATTACTTGGACTTATAACATCGTTGTTATTTGGTTTTCATTTCCTTCTTTCTCCTGACACATGCCTCTAGGCGCATAGATATGATTTTTAACAGAAACTCATTTTTCAATTTTAAACTGGTGATTCAATTATAATGGAAGAGCAAAAAATTTACGAACCAGCTCTGCAGTGTTTTGTCTGGCTGCATCGTAAGTGCTCGTTGCTGTCTGGCACTATCATAGAAATGCATGGATGAAACTATACATTTTTAAAACTACTTGTGCTACTTACTTACCAACTTTATGCAAGGAGGTGCTGAAACTGGCTACCGTCATTGTCCATACATTTTTGGCACCTCTTTAGGAAACTATCCATCACTTGCCATAGTTCACATTGAGAAATACTGGCAATTTCCTGATGGATATATTGTTTTAATTCTTCCAGGGTGTGTGGGTTTGTCTTGTACTCTTTATGTTTTAAGTTACACCAGAGATAGAAATTGCAGGGAGTTAGGTTGGGGGACTGAATGGGGCACAAATCTCTATTAATAATTCTGTCCTGAAACATGCATTCAATTGTTCCCTTCAAAAGATTCTCTAAAAAAGAAGGGGGAAAATTGAATTCATATATGTACAGGCGTCAATTGCTGACTCAAAAAAATTGACCCTGTAACTCAGAACCTAATATTGTTCATAAAGTTCCCTTTCATTATAAAAAATTGATGTCTGGTGAGCCATTAGTGGATAAAGGTTTTTCAACAGCTCCAATAAGCGATTTCTATCTCTGGGGTAACTCAAAGCATAAAGTGTACAAGACAAACCCACACACCCTGGAAGAATTAAAACAAACTATCTGGTGAAAATTGCCAGCATTTCTCAATGTGAACTACAGCGAGTGATGGATAGTTCCGTAAAGAAGTGCCAAAAATGTATGGACAGTGACCAGTTTCAACATCTCCTTTCATAAAATTGGTAAGTAAAGCCTTTAAAACTAGTTTTAAAAATGCTGTACGGTTTCATCTGTGCCTTTCTATGATAGCAGCAGACAGCAACAAGTGTGGAGGATGAGACAGGCAAAACACTGTGCAGCCGTTTCAAAGGTCTTTTGTTCTGCAGATACTAATAGGGCTTCACAGAAAATTCATGAAAATGGCTTAAACATATGGTACTTCAATCAACATTGTTACAGCTCAATTTAATTTAAAAGGTGAGTTAATTAATAACACTGTCCGGTTGATAATGGAGGAAAGTTAACCTTCGAAACGTGTCCCGGAAAAATATGTTGTAAGTGTTGTTCAGTGTTATTAATTAACTCACCTTTTAAATTAAATTAATTACAACAACACTGTTTTCAAACTTCTATGAAAGGAAGATTGTTACAGCTATTTTTTAGAAAATAAAACATTTCCATGTAAAGGGCAGTTTGAAGCGAGGGAATTTTCTTCAAAAAATTTGTCAAATCCTTGGAAAGCCCTAAGTTTAAATACAAGTTTTATATTTGACCAATTTTTGATTTTTGAGTTATCTAATCACAGATACAAACTCCAACCTTTTTCTACAAAAAAGGTATTTAATAGGGAAAGTAAAAATAACTGATTAGCAATTGTTTTCACAGAACAGTCAATATGATCTTAGAACATAAAGCCGGCATTTAAATGCTGTTCACCAAGGCAACAGAGTGAAGCCTGGAAGACATAAATCAAATAATAAGTTGAAGGTTATCATTAGGAACACAAGTGAATCAGTTTAACTACCTCTATAATGTATGTATGGCAGCGCCGTGGCCGAGCGGTTAGCGTGCTCGCCTACCACCTAGGCGGCCCGGGTTTGATCCCAGGGACCCGCATGTGGTATTCGTGGTGGATGAAGCGGCGTCAGGGCGGGTTTTCTCCGGGTGCTCCGGTTTCCCCCGCCATCTCATTCCACCGGTGCTCCATCTTCATTCCATGTATCATCAGTGTCACCGCCTGCGGTGCCGTAGTAGTAAAAGCGGGCGTTAAACACTACAACAACAACTCTATAATGGATCTAATTAACAATATTGCTTTTAAGCTACCTATATTGGAAAGGCTCAATAATGTTAGAACAGACAATGCCTTAAAATTTTACAAAGCTCTTGTCATCCCTTTACTACTCAAGGCCTGAGTTCCAAATTGTAGTCTCTAGCAAAATAACAAAATCTTGGATAGAAATGGAAGATATTTTTGTTTGTTAAAATCACACTTTGGGTGCTGTCATGGCTGAGCAGTTAGACCATTCACTTACCACCTAAATGGCCAGGGTTTGACCCCAGAGACCCACGTATGGTATTCAAGGTGGACGAACAGGCATCTGGGTGGATTTGCTCCATCACTCATTCCACCGATTGCTCCATCATCACCTTTCCAATCATCCATTTTGTCTGCATTTCATATCATCCTCTTCCTCAGTATTATACTTTGTACTGGGCTAACCACCCGCTACCAGGTCTTCAGTCTGTCTGGTCCATAGGTTCCTCTGCTCCCCGCCAGGCATCTGACCCTAGGCATTGGTTTCTAAGTCCTACATAAGGAGAGGGTAATCAGGTAAAGAAAGAAAAGGAGAAAATCACATTTAAAGTACTGTTCTAATAATTTTCAGAAGCCTTTAAACAACCTGTTTCTCACAAAATACTGCTCTCATTAATGTTTTATAAGTTCATTGAATGAGTATTTAAACAATAATCACAGTTAAAATTTTCTTTTTTAATTCTTGTTAATTTTCATTTGATTTAATGTTAATGTTTTACAGCAAGCAAGATGGCTACACTGTAATGTATGAGGCTCACATTTGGGAGGTCGTAGGTTCAATTCCTGTGGTCAACCTTCCTGACCCATGGGCTTTTCAGGGGTCTCCCTGGGTCGACAGACAAAAGCTGGGAAAGATAATTACATCCCCCAAATTTCCTGTCCTTCCATTTTGTTTCTTTAATCATTTAATTTATCCTTCATCCCATTGGTTCTTTCAGAGTCGCAAGTGTCAGCAAAGGCATTATGTGCAGCTTGGCAGGGATGATGCATGCCATTGTTGTCCATGGGATATGGGTAGAATGGGGAGGGGGGGGTGCGGTATCTGGGGACGTTGGACCCTGCACCTAGGTGCCCCTCAGTTAGCACCAGAAGACCTAAAGACTTTGAGGTGTCATACTCGGGAAACCTTAGAGACATATGTCAATGTTTGTGTCATTAGTCTGGATCTGGCTGCCCGGTATCTTCTCTCACCTCATGCTTCCTCCCAGGGGTACCCCCTTGGGGCATAGGTACAATAAGCTAGACTTCAGTGCCATATCTCTCCTATTCCTAATGCTTCACTATTTTTGTAAAATGAAAACAGTTAATTTGTGAATTAATTATAACTCTAACATACCATATGGTACAAAAGGATTATTTTTTTTTTCTTCTAGGGGACTAATAAACAAACACAAACAAAACCATTGGCCAAGTACATTCTATTATACCAAAGAAAATCCTGAAATTCCTAAAGAACTTATAATTTTAAAAAATTTAAGTATATAATTCTATGACTGCTTCCTAATTTCTGTGACAGAAGGAATAATAAAAAATGAGCAGTCCCATAGTTGAAGTTCCATGTTAAGGGAGCATGATCTTATACCTGGTGCATTTCCTTTCCCAAACATGGTGTGTAGATATCATCAGATATCTTGTCTTTCAAGAATGCAACACAAAGATTTTGAAGAAAATTGCTCCACCCTAAACTACCCTTTACATGGAGAATTTTTTGAAAATTTTGAGTTTCTTGAAAATGGCTCTTAACGATTTTGATTAAAATGACATATGTTTAAGATATTATGACAAATGAAATGTATATTTTGAGTTTTCTGGTTATAGCCTATGTAGTCCCATTTACTCTGGATGACTTTTGAATAACTCATATACTGTAAGTGATAGACAAAATCTTACTATAGAAAAAATATTATTGGCTAATATTCGATTTCTGACAATGAGGTCCTTAGTCCTCTTACTCTCCAATATTTTTCACTGATGGATGGGCCGCTGAAGTGGCCGGGCGGGTTTGAGGGTGGTCTTGGTCCATTTCCTCTTGCAGGTCGCACGGAGGACGGAGTGGTGGAGAGTATGTCCCAATTCTGTTCAAATGTTTTGCCGGACAGTCGTGTCCCGTGATCGGCCTGAGGGCTGCAGCTGCCGTTTTTTGAGTATACTCGGGAATTACTGTTTGAATGTTTGGTGGTTCTCATCTTTTATTTTATTTTTTTTCATAGTAATATTTTGCAATTTTTTTGAATTGCAGCTATTTGTACCAAAGTTACATTTGTTGTTTCATCAATTTCATTTTCTGTTGCAATTATTTCTTTATTTATTACATTTTCCATTTTACATAAACTAACGCATTTCATTTTTACATAAACTAACTTCTTTCTCAACTTCACATGAGTCGATTTCTTGGTTATGCATTTATTTTTTCAACCTCTCCATCTCTCTAACTTCTCTATAAAACCTTAACCCCTAACATGCTGACCTGTCATGGCATGTAATACGTCCTCTGATTGGTAATCAGAGGATATGGTCGGTGAATTTATTTTGATGATAATTCTCCCGGTCAGGTCGGTGAGACCCATACACCAACGACAGGTGCGGTCCTCCAGACATTCTGGGGATTGTAAGAGAGCGATGTGACCACCAAAACATAAAAATATGGTGCTCTCTAAAAAGCAGTTACATTTACTGCTAAGTCTCTTCAATATTTATTGAAAAATATTGGAGAGCAAGAGGATTAATGACTTCATTGTCAGAAATCCAGCATTAGCTAACAACAACAGATATCATCAGTGTCCACTATCTGTGGTATGATATGTATGGTAGCCGCAAAATTTAATGGCAGCTGATAGTGGACTATTGCTATTCCTTTTTCTGTTGTTCAAATAAATTTTGTGGGTGCAAATGATTTATATCATTGACTTTACAGTATGATTTCACAGCATGTTTAACTATACAAAACAGCAAGCCTATGACTGGATTTAGTATCGAGCCACCCCCATCAAATTTTGTGATAGCTATAGTACAAACGGATGTTAAAACACTATCAGGGGTCCCAATACTAGGCGCAGACTTCATGAAAACAATATTTTAAATACTAGTTCCCCTACCTACGCTGAAAAGAATGAAGAAGTAAAAATGTGATATATTCAACAATTTTCAAAGCATTTTAATCTAATTTCTAATGCAAAATGTTCCTATTTACATTATTTTTTGACATCAAGAGATGATGGTGATATAAACTAATCTTCTTTAAAAACCACAAGACAAAAAGAAAAACCTGCCTGCAGTGTAAGAGGTCCTGGTTCAATTCCAGGCTGGAAGGGTGGGAATTTTTCTTTGACTAGGTGTGTGTGTGCGTGCACACATGCGTGCATGTATTAAGGTTTTATCCATCTCTTACACTTTATCAATTGCACAGAAGTCTTAAAAATGAAGAGGATTTCACAGGCTGTTCATAGAGAATTCAAGATATACATTTTATTTGTCATGTAATTAGTTCAAATATGGAATTTTCACCAAAAATGTTTAGGTCTATTTTTGAGACAATCTAAAATAACAAGAGAGTTTTCATGTAAAAGATAGTTGGGGTATGGAGAGTTTCTGAAAATCTTTGTGCTCTAGCCTTGGAGGATTCTGCACTGGTACTTAATCAACTTTTTCATTTTCAAGTCTCTCTCTCTCTCTGCATTATCATACAAATCAATCAGCATTAGAGTTGTAGTGTTTAATGCCTGCTTTTACTACTACGGCACCGCAGGCGGTGACACTGATGACACATGGAATGAAGATGGAGCACCGGTGGAATGAGATGGCGGGGGAAACCGGAGCACCCGGAGAAAACCCGCCCTGACGCCGCTTCGTCCACCACGAATACCACATGTGGGTCCCTGGGATCGCGGCATTAGAATGAATTATCTGCATACAATGACAGGCAATAATGTACTGCAATCTCAAAAATTAATGCTAGTGTTCCAGTTCAACTATGTAAATATTATTGGGAAGTCGTACAAAAATGGAGGGAGAGTGAGTGAGTGAGTGAGTGAGTGAGTGAGTGAGTGAGTCAGTCAGTCAGTAAGTGAGTGTGGGGTTTCAGGGTCCATCAACAAGGTCATTTGGGCCCAGAAAAATGGCAAAAATCCTGTTAGAAGAGCATTATTAACAACAATACCATTTTATGTGTGTATTATTAACAAGTTAAGACTCAATGTGTGACTCCCTTAATTTACAACTCATGCTACCAATGGAAGCAATGTATTCTACCGAAACTTGGATATAAATTTCACCAAGGCTTACCATATTATTTTTAACTTACAATTAAAATTGTGCATGTTGGACTTTGTAACAGTGATGTGCACTAACGACTTAGTTAATTATTGAGTAGATTAACATCATGGGCAGTCGACTAGGAACTGAGGATGAGAGCAAATAGTTCTAGAAACACGTTTTCCTTAATAAATAATGTGACAAAATTACAAGATCAGTCCAGTTGCTTTTCTATCACTATAGTTTGTTTCTAAACTTTTGCACAAAACCACAGTTCTCTTCTACTGACGTTAACAAGTCTACAGTTTTTCGTGATTTTACATCTCACAACCATTTTCTTCTTGTAGACTTGACTCGCTCCTTTCACTGTCTCTCTTCACTTTCTCTTTCTCTCATATACTAATTCTGACAATACAATCACTTAACACTCATTAAAACTTCTTCACTTCAAGGCAACATATCTCTTACAGCTGTCTCACACTCACTGACATACTGGCCAACTCATGTCTGTAACCGTAACTCCTCTAGCCAACTGCCTTGTCTCCTTATACAGTGGGGATGATGTCACTTGGTCCTTTCTGAAACTTCTACAAACATGCCAGCCTCTCGAAGGTTCCAGCAATTCTTTAAGCACTGCACTCATTGTTGTTAGGCATGCATACACAGTCACGCGAGGCAGCCTGACTTTGAGCATCTTTGTTTGCTCACCGGCCTGGTATGTGGTGTGAAGTAGCTTAGCCCAGACCATCCTTGTTGTGCACTGCACCCGGTGTCACAATAACTAAGTAATGTAGTGACAAAAATCGGTTCATAAAAATTAAATTGCCATGTTATGCTTATGAAACATAGGAAACACTGTTCCAAAATGTAGGGCATTAGATAAACTGAGCATCCAAATTAAACATGCAACTAAGTATATAAAGCATAGGCCTGCATGTACTTTATATTTTCATATAATAAAATAATGTGTTTGAATAAAACACAAATAACACTATCAATTGACTTCAAGTTAAAAAACTTGCATGCCTCGCTGAGGAAATGATCTTAAACCATCAGACTTGTGTAAAATAATATAATTATGTAATTGTTTAATGCTAAAGTTTATAAAACTATACTTCACTGCAACATTACCTTGACAAAGATTGGTAATTTATTTTTATTATCTGTCCATTGTGTAGATATTGAAGAGAAAACCATCTTAACATTATACAAATATAAATGGCATGCACAGAAAAAAATCATACGAATGAAACACATCAAATTTTTTTTGCACTGCAGGAGCTTATTGCCATGAATAAACTCCTACCTCAAATTGTAACTAAGCAAAAATACAGGATGTAGCATATGTAGCCTGACACTTGCTATGTACTTATTACAGGCACTAAACAGTGATGAAGTGTAATTAAAATGTGTATAGGAAGTAGATCCTCATGGAACATTCGAAGTGTGGAAATGCAGCGACAGTGTGGTTTGCTGGTGGAGACATTCATCAGACCAGGCCCCAGTCATCAGCCCATCTACTCAATTTTCAATGTGTTAGATGAAACATTATCTGTTCACAATGCTCCAAAATCTGGTTGGGCCCAGATCAGCATGCACAGCATTTTGTAGCAAGTTCGAAGAAGTCAATCATACAGCATTTCCTTAAGTTAGGAATTTCGGAGGTGTCTGTTCAGGATGTTGAACACACTTCAAATGAAGTCACATCACCCAGAATTACTGCATTACTTACTGGAGGATGATCCCAACACATGCCTGCAGTTTTGTGAGGTACAAGAGTCACTAAGTGTCAAGCTGTTTATGCTACACCTGTATATTGTGAGTGATGTAATGAATTAAAGAATCACTTTTTATATGAATTGTGTAATATACAATGGATGTATGTGAAAATGTCAACAGGCAAAGCAGAGTGAATGTGCTACATCAATTCATATATAAATGATAGGCATTCACATTCATTTGTATTATATATAAGGTGAATCAGGGCTGGCTACAGGTGAAATTATTGCATAAGTAGTGCCATAAGGAACATTTTTGGAGTGGAATTTTTAATTTGTGGAATACAAAACTATTGAAGTAAATTAAGATAAGAAATATAAACACATTTATTATTATTTTTAATTGAATACTGTAATTGATAATACAGTTTGTATCTTTAAGTCAGTTAATCTAAATGTGCTGTAGTAAGGAAGATAATCTGAAGTACAACTCATACCATATGGTATGTGGCATATCAAACGACAATTTTTGAAAATTTATTTAGATCTATAACATTATAGGTGTAAAAGCTCAGAATGTATACATTATACATTTACTATATATTGGTCTACTTAAACAGATACACCACCAAATACACCACTTGCAAATATTTTTATTTGTAATTTTTTTGCTGTAAATATTACAATTTCCTTTATTGGTTTTAACCTTCCAATTATATTTTGAAAATTGTCTTGTCTATCAGTATCACAATAATTATCACAGGAGCTATAAGACAGCTGCTTTACAAATCTATAAAAAAGGAACTAAATCAGGCCTGGGAATTGGTACTCTATGAGCGCAGCCACTCACTGCCCTGCAGTGATAACTGTAAAAAAAATGAGGGTCGCTCAAGCCATTTCCCAAGTTTCCCAGGGCTGAACTAAACAGTTGATACTGAGCTCTCACAAAGATTGTGTGGGCGGATGGTTGTTAATTGGGGTGGGTGGGGCAGGGGGTGAATGTGCCATACTCTTTGGAGGAATGGGCACTTCTGAGGTGAATTAACTATATTTAGATTATCCATTCACAGCTTTCATCATCTAATTTGTAAAAACAAAAATTATCATGACCCAACCACGTGTGTGTGAACTGTGTAACGAAGCCTGTGAACGATATCACATAGAACTATGTAGAAAAAGAGTGAAATCTATAAATGAATATGTACCATTATTATTGTGTAGTTGGGTTAAATTGCACTAGCAGAACACATTTAACAGCAGAACTTTCTCCCTACATAATTTTCCTATTTATTTATTTATTATCATGGTATAAAATTATGAACTTCTCCATTCAATAGTCATTTATTACAATTTTACTCCTCAGGAGTCAGAATGTAAGTGATGTTATGATACTAATGATGCAGCCTTGGATTAGTCAGTGGGTACGTATGCTGCTACTAAGTTCAGAAACACATCAATATTGGCCTAGGTTCTAAATTACCTGTTTTGTAAAATTTCTGTAAAAGGCATATCTCTGGAAATTAAAATAAAGTTATCAGTGGTAACACGGAAACATAACTTCAGTACTTCAATTATTACTTACAAGATGCTATTATATGGATTATTTTATGTTGGCTTATAACTTCTACCAGCCATTTAGGGAGAGAGAAAATCCATGAGGATAGCTACCTATAAATTAGGGTTACCAGAAGGTACAGCCTACTTACCAATTTAGCTAAAGAAACAATTTTCAGTTTATCTATTAGGTTCTGTAAAGATATACAGCAATATTTTTAAAATGTTTTAATAAAAAGAACGTTTTTAAGTTTTTGTATATTTTATGAACAGTTGTAATACGGCACAGCTTTCCTTTATGTTTTCAACTTTATTGAAATCTAGAGTTACATATTCACAGTATATAAGTGGTAGTGTAGGATACAATTTGTTTAATTTTTTTCCAACCTACAATATCTTCACACAATCCAGTTTAATGTAGGTCAGAAATTTATCTGTTGATCATAATTTTTATCTCAGAGCAGAATTGCTGGTCATACAGAGGTTATTTAACATCCAGTCACTAAAGACCTTTCAATTAATATATAGGCACTTACTTTCATTTTTCTTGGAGGAAGTCACAAATTTTCACACCTCAGTATTGAGGCTTAATGAGAGAATTTAAATCCATTTCAATTTGTATGAATCCAAAGTAAAAATTCTACAAACAATGAGCCAACACCTGCCCTTGCAGCAATGAAATAGTTGTCAGAAAATCTTACGTTGTTTCACCCTAACGGAACATGGTTGAGCCCATTTTCAATGTTGATAAATGCTGCACTGTATTTTACTTGGGTAGCTAAAATATTCAAAATTGAATTAAGAAAGAATGAAATAACATACATGAGGTACCTAGTAGTGTCACATCTGCTTTATTTCTGCAACTGTTTTATTACAAGATGGTATAAGCAGTAGGGACTTGGTACACTAAGTGAAATATAAATAAAACCCCTATGTTACCAAATACACATTTTAAATGTATATGCTGTTCCATTAAATTAAGGACAAATAACCACTACTTCATAGCTCCTACTCCTTTTTTTTCTCATAAAAATAAATGACCAAGTATTAGTTTGAAATATGACATTAAATCAACCCTCTTTTACTACACATTTTCAAAGTTAGTAATTAGGTAATATACAAACTCATTCAGTTAACAGTTTAAATTTCTGTACAATTGACCAACACAGAAGTTTCTAGTTATGTAAGTAACATTGTATGTTAATGTTTGTATCTGGTGTTGACGGTCTTAAATTTCGGCATTTGTGCGTGAAACGTTTCAGTTCTAAAATGTAGTCTCCTCAATGTTACCTACTCATGACAGTTTTAAATGTGATATGGCAAAAATCACATTTTTGCGAGAGCTTTTATTCATTGTATAATACTAAAAATAGCGCATGACATTTCAGTTAGATAAGGTAAGCTCGATAACACCCTTACGTTGTGTAGGTTAGGTTATGTCAACTAAACATTGTTTGGATTCCTAATCATTGTTATCAACTCAAAGGACATTATACGATAGTACTATCCACGTGCTTGATTTTATCTCTTGTGAGAGTATCTTAAAACGACAGTTATTATACAATTAAAAAATTAACTGATATGGTACCAATTAACCTTATACCTAAGAATTGCGTACATCTGCATGCAGTATTCTTGTATGTACAATAAAATGAAGTTTACCTTTCACGAATTTCTTCAAAAAGCTCAGTTTTGTTGGGAACTTCTAATATGCCGTTGGCTTTTAGCCCGTATTCTTCGAGTATTCCGGTGTTGGTAATTGTGGTACATAAGTCGAGAAGAGGGTTCCCAAATCCAGCCAAAATTGGTGGCTTGTATCTCTCTATTAGGTTCTCCAATTGGGCTTTTTGAGTACTGGCAGTAGCTCCCATGCCCACACACTTATTTCACGAATGCAACCAAGTAATTACGACTAGCTATTGTTTATCAAGAAGGGTGCGATTCATCCTTAAACATTCATTGAATCTGACGTCCATACGAACTGCTGCGACTGGAAACACTGATACTCCGGATGGCCATGTGCTTGAAACGAAGAACACCAAGGACTAAATATGGTCCTCTGGATATTAATATCGCTGCACTTGCAGTACAGTGCGGAACATTTAAAATGCACAAACTGGCGTGTTTGAGTCACGATTTAATCGCAGCACTGGATTGATTTTTGCTTTGTGTGTGGGTGGGCAAAGAAGAAAGATAATGGCAATAAAATACGTACTTTAGGTACATAAAGATAACGTCCTATTAAGTCTAAGGAAAATATACGGAAGATAAAAACAAAACTCTATACAATATATACCGTAGACCGATTGGACTACGGTTTTTCCGTTGAAAACGTCACACAGTTGAAGTTTAGTAGGTACATAAGTCACGTTGTGCAGGCAGGGTGGCCAGGGCTAGTGGTCTGTGGTGGTAGCCCTTTGGGTCAGGTAGGTACCTACTTAAAATGGAATTTTGCAACGGTTCTTAAAACTGATGCGACTGTCGCCTTTTGGGCGATGTTTGTCCCGAAAAACGTGATTTCTGCGCGATGAATATCTATTTTTATGTTTTTTTAGCATTATTCAAACCATTGTACAAAGAGTGTCAAAGAAAATCTCACTGCACCTCGCGCCTACGTCATATTATTTATCGTTTTCGAAGCCATGACTATTTCATTGGTTGCTTTAGGCCACGGTGCAAAGGTGATCCACTCCTGCTAAATAACCACAACAAAGGGTACAAAATGGTATGTTTATGCTCTAGATCATATTGGCTAAAAGAGAAAAAGGTAAAGTGAGTACATTCGGTTTACCATACAGAACTCTTTATAATTATTGGTAGCAGTACATTATTGCTAGTGCAGAACATGCCTTTGAAGGGGTTAAAATGTAAGGGGAAACATGATGAGCACCAGGTCAGTGAAATATATGATGTTAATGTGTGAGAAGGTTATCAGGGGGCAGGCGCGGATCTAGAAATATTGGATAGGGGGGGGGGCGGTTCCGGTCCATTACCACTTCAGAATAATTAAATTCATGCTCAAACTTGCCTAGATAAATAGTTAACTGAAAGAAATAATGTTTAATCTACCAGCTATCACCTATCTAGGAAGAAGACTGTAACCACTACAGGCCCACCGATCAAATGTTTACAAACTACTCCTATTATGGATATGACATTCGAACATTCGCCTAATTGACATCGTCATTGCGCAAATCTTAATTCACAAAGTGCCCTATATCAAGTTCGTCGCAATCATTAAATGCAGTTGTTAATGAAATCTGCAATTCAATGTCATTGCTATAATGGCATTTGCAATAACTGTAATACAATCACTGTCTCTTGTTCTCTGACTTCAGCACACGTGCTTTTCACTTTTAAATCTGTAGCTTGATCATTATTAGATTTTTCACCATTTTCTGTTACAACAATTGTCTCCGACTTCAAGACACGCCTTTTTAATAAACTGTAACAAATTCGTTTGAATTTTGCTTTTCGACATCTTAAACTTGTGGCTGTTATAATCACAAGGAAAGCTCGAACACAGAACTGGACATTTCACGATCACTCCACTCCGGCACTGTCTAACACCAAGCTTACACCGCCAGTGTTACTGAACTAATACATCGGCAATGACAGTTTCGAATTAACGAAGCGTATACCTATGTATTGTTGATAGCTTCTTTCCGCTTTACCGCCTTGTCGCTTTCCCATTCTTAAAGTCTGACGTTCCTCTCCGTCGGAGACGTCGCCTTTAAGACCTATAAGATCTCGTGTTTGGTGTCCGGACTAGCTCTAGCAAGAGGTCCTAATCTACAGGGTATGCGTGAGTTGTGGTAGGAATGGAACCAAACGAAGAATTAACGAACATTTAACTTTATTGGCAAATTTCCAGATTTGTAGAGAACTGCCAACGATATTTAAATAGAGTGTAACTTTGTAACTTCAACTACAACGTTATAACACTTTAACTTTGTCATCTTTTAGCAACCGCCGAATTATGTATACGCGCTAGCTTACGTACTAATCTCAAAATTGCATGCGCGTTCTCTCGGCTCGATTCCAGACGAGTGTATGTTGCGTTGCATTTTTTTTTTTTTTTTTTTTTTTGTGAGCAACACGAAGGAAGCGATTTCCATTGGCTAACTTTAGAGAACGTCATGGTAAGATAGGAATCAGCCCGCGGAATCACTATGGCTTCGTACAAACAACAATTGTAACCTTATCACTAGAGCCCGGATTTTTATGTAATATCAAGGTGCGAAATATGTACATATTTATGTAACAAAAAAACATCAAAATATGTAATGAAATATCTAATATCAACAAAATATGTAAAATTGTTTAATAATCTAAATGCTAAGATTACAACCTCAAATCTAAATGCAGACTTCAAATTAACCCAGAATTTTGTAATTTGATGGGTCTGTAAGTACATAAATTAATTACAATTAGTTAAAATGTCCTAAATATAGAATTAATTATAGGGAAAATGTTTTGTTGTATGCAGAATTTAACTAAAATTTATGTTCAAGTAGGTGATCACGAAATAAAAATGTGTTTTGGATTATGTTTATTAAACTTACTCATTTCACATAATTATTTTACTTAAATAATGTTGACGCAATGTTGAAATACTGAACCAATTTATCAATGAGTGAAACAATGAATTCAAAATAATTAAATTTTATAATGAAGATGCATTTTCAGTTTTCTATCTCTTGACATACAATGAACAACCAGGCATTTTCATTTTGAGTCTTTTGCTTCTTTCAACGTACAGTGAATAACCATATACTTCTCCATATTTTCAGGGGCCATTGTTTGTCTCCTAAGATTAGAAGGACTTTCGGAATCTAGTTTTCCTACTACTAAATTTGCTATGTACCGACCTATGTCATCTGTAGTTTCATCGACGGCAAACCAAATACAGGAGTCTCCAATTTCATTCCGTATATGAGCAACTGCTTCTCCATAACAAACATGAAAATACTTTTTCCTCAGAGTAGATTCGTCTGGAATAACTTTCTTGCAATATTTTTTAGAAAGGAGCGAAATAGAGGAATTTGAAGTTAATGCCACGAAATATTAGCTGCAACCACTGCACTGCACAAGTCTTTAAAAATCATTTCCGGACAGTTCCTGTTGAATTTGTGTCAACAGAACTTTCTTTCTAGAAGACTGTAGGTGTCTGTTGCGTATGCGAAGAACACTTTTGATATGTTGTTCCAATTGAGGTTTCATGGAACAGCCAATTCTTTTACCGCATGCTTGACAGACTATTACTTTTCCGTCGATTGTAAAGGCGCTATCTAATTTCACCCATGAATTCAATTTACAGGATAGCGAGGGCGCAACTGGTAAGACTTGCAAGAAATTATAACTGCAGTATTACCATATAGCCTCGCTATATTGATGGTTGTCCAGCGGCTCACTTTATTTCATCGCAGTTATTATAATATTACAAGATGCCGACTACCGCGACAATGGTAACAATCAATTTCTCCAGTTCTTGTAAATCCCCAAAGCGCTACGAGAAACGTGACACTGGAGGTCAACATTGTCGAGCAGCACCTGCTTTGATATAAACGGACAACAATCAGAACGAGGCGGTTATTATAGCATTCTTAATTTAACTTGCATCCTATTTCGCAGATTGATTTTTGTTGCTTTCAGCAAAACTTGTAAAAACAGTAGTTTATAATGTGACTACAATCTTTTTTTAAAAAATAACAAAATTGTAACGAAACCCAGAAAATATGTACGTTTTATGTAACGTCGTTAAAATATGTAGAAACGTGCAAAATATGTAAAAATATGTAAAATAAAAATTTGTAAGGTAGTCCCAAATGACGTAATTCGCCAACATTTTTACTTCTCATTGAAATATTATGCAGGATTTAAAATATGTAATTACATAAAAATCCGGGCTCTACTTATCACTCATTTAAATCTGCCTAGGCTTCCATTCTTGAGACTTTAATCTATCCAGCTTTATTACGTCTTCCCTTTAACTAGTTACTAGAATCTTCTTTTGTTTCTTTCTGTTATCAACTACATATATTCACATTATAATTTCGGTTTCAAGTCATCGGCAAAGAACAGCAAACGTTTTTCTCGGGATCTAGATTTAATTTACACTTATTAAAATCGTCTGCGGCGACAAAAATCAAAAGCTGAATAGTTTAATGTAGCACGTGAAATGCTATGTAATGCTCTGTAATATGGAATAAGGCATAATACTTATGTATTAGCATTATTATTCGTATTATTATAACAGCTAGTAGAGGTCGCAGCGTTGCTCGCACTGTTGTCTTTTATCGTGGACACATTTCCGTAATTCTCTCTTTCTCGTTTGCTTCTTCTCTTCCTCCTCATTTCATTCTCCTTCACTTCTCCTTCTCGTTTTTCTCTCCTTACTTTCTTCTTTTCATGATTACCCTCCCCTTATGTACGACTCACAAGCCAGTGCCTAGGGTCAGACGTCTGTCGGGAAGCACAGGAACCTATGGATCAGACAGAGTTAAGACCCGGAAGCGGGTGGTCAGCCAAGCACCAGGTATGGTAGTGAGGAAGAAAATGAGATGAAATGCAGGCGAAATCGATGATTCGAAAGGTAATAATGGAGGAATTGGTAGAATGAGTGGCGGAGGAAACCGAAGAACCAGGAGAAAACCCGCCCAGACGTCACTTCGTCCACCACAAATACCACATGCGGGTCTCTGGGATCGAACTCGAGCCATCTAGGTGGTAAGGGAATGCGCTAACCGCTCGGCCACGGCGCCACCGGTTATTCTCCTTACCACTTTTTCATTCTGATGCCATGTAAATTTATCTTTATCTACCTCCAATTGTTTTGGTTGCATTTTTGCAATAAATGCGGAGTAGCAATAATGATAATGATAATGACGATGATAATGTAATAATAATAATAATAATAATAATAATAATAATAATAATAATAATAATAATAATAATCATGATGATAATAATAATAAATGTGGTTATTCAACGACGTACTGTTCTGAATCTAACCCCATATTGTTGTCACCTGTTTGCCAGTTGTTATGTGCACTTCGTTTAATATCAGAAAGTCTACCCACCTGAGTCTGACCTATTATCACATTTATTAAAATGCTAGTGACTGCGCTGCGGAAAGATGTAAATTTTGGGTACAGAAACTCAAAGTTTAACCAACCCGCGTCACCGACAGCAGTATAAAAAATATGGAGATTCTATTCTATTAGTGGTGTTTTGAAAATCGTTAATAACTTTTCAAGATTAATGTGAATTTAAATACTTAAATAAAATACTTCACAGCACACTAATTGTGTCCGTTCCGTATGGCTGTTTAAACGATCGTTACTTATATCGCGATGTTGCACGTACCCGCATAGCGGTAAAGAAAAATTCCAATAACTCTTTTAAATATTCATCCAATCGAAATGTTGCTTATTACAAAACATAACATCGTGGGTAAAAACATTTTCTACGGAACATTTTTGCAAAAAATCCCAAAAAAGGGAAGTTATTTTGATGTATTCAATTTGGGCCTCATTAGAAACCTTCCACCTCAGTGACCTATTCTTAAAGTGGGACAAACTACCAGAGGTAGCACATATACCAATTTTCATAGAAATCGGTTTGGCCATTTTGCGTGATGATGAGGTAACACACATATAGTGTTTATAGCAATAAAGTAGAATATGACAGTGGGGCCCGGGCCCCCTGGCACCCCCCCCCCTGGATCCGCGCCTGTCAGGGGGTACAAATTAAATCTTGAATGGTATTCATTAAATACATAGCAAGGCAAGAAAAAAGTAAACAGAACTGTATTCTCACAGTGATACAAAATATCAATCCATGTTGCAGCATAGAAACAAAAATAAATAAAGTAGCATGTTTTCCCTCTATTTCAAACTATAATTAATTAATTAATTTACCTTCACTAACCAATTGCTGATCATAGGAATGCAACAAGAATATAGATATAAATATAACACAGACACATGTCATATTCATGTAAACCAAGCCAATGGAAGTTGTACACTGGAAAACAGCTGCAGAGGAGCATAAAGTTGCTACCTCCTTACCACCTACAACCTAAACTTCAATCGTCACCCTGCAAAACCCCACATCCTGTTATAAAGTGGTTAATACTTAAAAGGACAGGTACACGATTGACACACCTCGGGCTGTTCTCAGCCTGCCTGTAGCTCGTCACATCCTCTGGGCCTTTGAAGAAGACCATGGAGTCTGCAATGGTCGAAAGCTCAATGTTCTTAAATCTGACATGGCTGATCACCCTGAAGCCTTGATTACAAACATTCATTATGCAATGCTGTTGTTGGCTAATGCTGTATTTCTGACAATGAAGTATTAGTCCTCTTGCTCTCCAATATTTTTCACTGATGGATAGGGCGCTAGAAATGGCTGGGCATATTTGAAGGTGGTTTTGGTCCATTTCCTCTTGCAGATTACAAGAGGACAAATTGGTGAAGAATATATCCCAAAACTGTTCAAATGGTTTACCAGATAATCATGTCCCGTAATCAACCTGAAGGTTGCAACTGCCGTTTTTCGAGGATGTTCAGGAATTACTATTTGAATGTTTGGTAGTTCCCATCTTTTATTTTTTGATTTGTCATAGTAATATTTTACAACAGTTTTTTTTAAATTCAGAGTTGACTCATTTAGCTGCATAAAATGGTAGATTAACTATAAATTTCTGTACACCACCCTTTTTTGCAAAAAAATCAACTTTGTCATTACCACTCAGTCCACAGTGAGCTGGTATCCATTGGAAGACTAGGTGTTTTTGAAGTGCTATTAGGTGGATAAGGATGTTCCAACATTCTATAACAGTTTGATTTTTTGGTGAAAACTTTATTATGAAGTTTTTCTTTGAATTAAGAAGGTCTACGTTCTTCTTGAGGTCTTGCATTTTGGAAAGAAAGCTCTCCTGAGTCTTTAGAGTATGTGTAAAATGTTTCTTGTTCCATGTATTGAATGGGAGTATGATATTGGTGTGGCTTTGATAGCACCTGTAATTAGTCTCAGACTTTGGTTTTGAAAGACTTTTTTTTTTTTGCATTTGCTGTTGCAAGAACTTCGCTGCAGTAAGTAAATAATGGCTTTATATATACATTGTATGTCATGTTAAGAGTTGCTCTGGAACATCCCCACTTCATTCCTGTTAGATGTTTTAATAGTGAAAGCACCTTTCTGCTCTTTGTAATACATTTTCTATTTGTTTGGTCCATGTAAGTTTGGTATCAAATGTAACTTCCAAATCTTTTGCTTCTGGTATTTATTGACCTTCAAATTTTAGTGTCATTTTTCCTTAGTGAAAAATATTTGGTAGTTTGATTTTGTTGTATTAACAGTCATTAAATTTTCTTTGGCCCACTTTTGTAGGTTGGTTGGTCGTTGCATGGTTTTTTCCTAGTTCTTTATTTTTTTTTTTTTTTTTTTTTGGTTTTGGAAAAAAAAAATATTTTGTTGTTTAACGATGCTGTCAATTGCCAGGATCACATCAGCGTCGCCGGTGTGCCAGAATTTCGATTCCACAGGAGTTCTTTTACATGCCAGTAAATCTAATGACATGGAGCTGTCGCTTTTAAGCACACTTAAAAACCATCGGCCTGGGCCGGGTTTGAACCCGCAACCTTGGGATCAGTAGACCAGCCTTGACTCAGTCCTTTCACCATCTTTCTTTACTTTCTCTGTCTCTCATACACCAACTCCAATGATACAATCACTCAACACTCATTAAAACTTCTTCACTTTGATGTGATGTATCTTTCATGATGACAAAACTACTCACACACACACAACTATCTTGTACTCACTGACATACTGATTGACTCATGCCTGTAACTCTCTCCTCTGCTGTTTTGTCACCTTCTTATATAGTGTTTATATACACAAACAGTCGTGAAAGGCAGCCTTTGTTTGCTCTCTGGCCTGGTATGTGGCATGAAGTAGCTTAGCCTTGATCATCCTTTGTTATGCACCATGCCTGGCGTCATACTATTCAACAAGTATCTAGGTCCTACTACTTTAATTTTCAAGATAGGTAGGTATAGCCACCTAAGAAAGGATAGGTGCAAAATGTATATATAATGCACGCCGAACACATCAGTATGTTAGGTAGGTAACTACATACTTCACAGTATTCTATATGTATCAAAATTGTACCTAACTTTCTTAAATCTATTTGTAATGTATATGGGACTTTAAACCCCCTAGGCCAGTGCGTAGGGTCAGATGCTGTGGGGGAGCAGAGAAACCTATGGACCAGAGTGAAGACCTGGAAATGGGTGGTCAGCCGAGCATTAGGTATGATAGTGAGAAAGAGGATGATATGAAATGCAGGCAAAATTGATCAATGGAAAGGAACAATTGGTGGAATGAGTGGAGGGGGAATCTGGAAAAAACCTGCCCAGACACAGCTTCATCCACCACGAATACCACATGCAGGTCTCTGGGATCAAACCTGGGTTGCCTAGGTGGGAGGTGAACAATCTAACTGCTTGGCCATGGTGTCACCTACATGTACTTAGAGAAATGAAATGGTTAGTTATAGTCAATATTTCTAACAACTAAAGGACCAAAAATAGGTAGAGAAACTAAGAACTTGTTATGCACTTTAGCAATCCTATTATACTGAATCACATATCTAAGACTGCAAAAACTGAGTAAAATGACTTAATTAATAGGAAAGACTAGCTTCTTTTTAAACAATTTAAAATCTTATCAAGTTTTTATAGTTGTAGGTAACTTGTTGCATAGTCTTATTCCAATGTAAAGTGTTCTTTCCTTTGCTAGGTGAGTACAGTCTGTAAATATTCTCTCTGTCTAGTATATGGCCATGCATCTGTGTTTTCATTTAATTTGTGTTTGTGTAATCAGTAGGGACACAATTTTACGTTGAATAAAAATTGTGAATGTTGGTATAAAAAGCCAACTCAAAGTGGGATAAAGGTGGTGAAATAAAATATCAGATATTACTGTTATAATTATTTATTTATGCCAACAAACTTAGTGCTGGTGTTTTTAAACACAAGCCATGTGTGGGCAATGTTTTAGAGGTGTGGAATCAGGACTCAAAAATTCAATGCCGTAGCCGGGATTTGAACCACAGATTTTTCCACTTATCAAGCGGCTGGCTTAACCATTAAGCTACCACGGCCAACTTGCCAGTACAACATTAAATTCCCCAGCTAATTTGTACTTTTCCTGTAGACCACAAGGGAATCTCACAACAGAGGTAAATACCCTAAGGGCGACTTACAAATTTTAAGTACTTTATGTCCCAGGTTTAAGTAACCTTTAGATGGTAAATATTATTTATGCCAACAAACTGCTGGTGGTTTTAAACACACAAGCAGGGTGTGGGCAATGTTTAAGAGGTGACATCAGGACTGAAAAATTCAATGCTCTAGCCTGTGCTTGAACCACAGATCTTCCACTTATCAAGCAGCTGCTTTAACCACTAAGCTTCCATGGCCAGCTTGCCAGTACAACATTAAATTCCCCAGGTGATTCGTACTTTTCCGGTAGACCACAAGGGAACCTCACAACAGAGAAATACCCCAAGGCCAACTTAAAAATTGCAAGTGCTTTATATCCTGGGTTTAAGTAACCCTTAGATGGTAATTATTATTGATTTATGCCAACAAACTGCTGGTGGTTTTAAACACACAAGCCAAGTGAATCCAAACTGAAAAATTCAATGCCGTAGTCGGGATTTGAACCATAGATCTTCCACTTATCGAGCAGCTGCTTTAACCACTAAGCTACTATGCCCAACTTGTCAGTGCGACATTAAATTCCCCAGCTGATTTGTACTTTTCCGGTAGACCACAAGGGAATCTCACAACAGAGATAAATACCCTAAGGGCGACTTACAAATTGTAAGTACTTTGTCTTACCCATCATTCTTATTGCTCAATTTTGCTTTTTGAAAAATCATTTCCCATTCTGTTGCTACTACCCAGGATATTATTCCAAATCAAATATTATTGTGAACCTGTGCAAAATATACACTTCTGCGAACCTGTTTACCTGAGACCTTTTTAAAGTATTTAATATATAATGGTCTATGCTATATAAGCATATTTACGTATGCTCCACATTTTAAATCTTCACTTAGAATTGCCCCAGAAGTTTTGTTACCTACCCCTGGATACTTTATTATTGTTTCATTTAATTTTATTAGCGGTTTGGTGACAACATTTATATTTTGACTGGTATGAAAGATTAACAGCTTATTTGATTTAAACCAAGGTACTAATTTTGTTGTATTATTGTCTATTTTTCTGAAGTTATGTGTCAAGTTTTGCTTTAACAAATGGCACTAACTCTGCTGTTTGGACATTTAGCAGCATATCATTTATATAGATAAAACAAGAGCTTAATGTTGACTCCTGTGGTAATCCCCCCCCCCCACTTTCTTTTTTTGATCTTTTCTCAATGACTTATCAAGATGTCATATTTCTTGCTTGCTTTGATGATTAATTAATGTTCTTTAATTGGATAATGATCCTCAAATGGCCCTGTAATCACTAGAGCTTAAGCTTATCTGCCATTTGTCTTCTCTGGATTAGCAAAAAAATCTCAGAGAAAATCTTATCCAAGTAACTCATCCTAACTGAGATTCACACAAGCACACAAGCAAAGTGTTTGCTCTACCCAGGGACAGGACAACAAAGAAACCCCTGCAGTCAGAGCGGCAGCTTCCAGAAGCTGCCATAGAAGGAGACTTTTTAGAACACAAGCATTCATCTGTCCACATTCACTGGAACGTACCATGCTACAAACCAAAACTGATAGATGACAAGGGAGGGAAATTAGAAAGACAGGGAAACGAATCAGTGGAGAAGAGAATCCACCCCAGCATTCACCTGGTGACAAGGGGAAACCACAGAAAAACCCAAGTCAGAGTGATCGGTCAGTGGGGATCAAACCCAAGACCTCCCGAATGTGAATCACACATATTGCTGGAGTGCCACCTCGCTCAGTTGTACTATTGTTCTAAGAGTTAATTTGCTTTCTCTCTCTTAAACTGTCATTTGACTAGCATCTACTACCTGAGTTCAATGTGATAAATATGATTTAAGCCATATATTTACTATCCCCCTTATTCCAGACATATTTAATTTTTTGCAATAATATGTTTTGGTTTATTAGGTCATACACTTTAGTGAGATCCATTATTACTCCTATCATTTCTCATTTCTGTTCTATGGTCTCAATTATTTGTTCTAATAAAGAGTAGACAGCTGTCTCTGTTGATCTTTTGTGTCTAACACTATGTTGGGGATCCATTAAAATGCTATTTTTCTTTAAGAAGCTGGTGATTCTGTTGTACATAAGTGTTTCTACAATTATTTGAAAAACTCTTAGTGCTCTATCGTGCGACACAAGTTGTTAGACTATCTTTAAACCAAAAAGTTTATAAAAAATGATGGTAGGATCAGGTAAACAATAATAAAAGATGGGATGCACTTTCTATGATTTTATTTTAATAAAGCAAATATTGACATAAATTGCAAGCATTTTCTCTCAACACAGCTAGCTTAACATAACGAATTCACTCAGCAGATACTTCAAATGTTACACGTGGTTTCTTGCTGCAGTCTAAAGTATCTTTAATCTTCAGGTAATGATGGTATACAATCTTCACTGCATACCAATTAATAACTGGAAAACAATAGTAAAAACATCAGTTTAACATTGCTTAGTTGCATATTAACAAAACTATCATTTTAGATCTCATTTTTAGTGAAATTATGAAAATCTTATTCTCAAGCAACCATCTAGTGAAATTTAAAACAACATAACAGATTAGTTTTCTATTGCTGATGCTATTGCATTATCTCTTTTAAATTTGGTGGTATTATTTGGATGGAAGAGATATACTTTTCAACTTCCCAGATATTTAACATTTAAAACCTTTCCCCATAATTGGTTACTAAGGTATTTTATTAATATCTCATGATATTTTACTTGAGAAGGCAAAATTCTATGGTTACTATTGTCTTTTTATTCCTATCTGAAGGGAAGAAAACTGACAGTTTATTACAATGATAAAGCTTTTTATGTTAAGCTGTCTTGCATGGTGTCCCACAAGGGTCTGTTTTTGGACAGCTTTTATTTATTATTATTTATATTAATGATCTCTCAGCTTCTTCTATCACTTTCTTGTTTGCTGATGATCTAACAGTTGCAGTAACTACTCAAAATGATATAATTTACAAGCTGAAGTTAATGAATTATTATCTAAGATAAGTGGCGGCGCCGTGGCCGAGCGGTTAGCGCGCTCGCCTACCACCTAGGTGGCCCGGGTTCGATCCCAGGGACCCGCATGTGGTATTCGTGGTGGACGAAGCGGCATCAGGGCGGGTTTTCTCCAGGTACTCCGGTTTCCCCCGCCATCTCATTCCACCGGTGCTCCATCTTCATGTATCATCAGTGTCACCGCCTGCGGTGCCGTAGTAGTAAAAGCGGGCGTTAAACACTACAACAACAACATATCTAAGATAAGTGACTGATGTAATGCCAATAAACTTAGTATCAGTGCTAACAAAATGGTCAATATACAATTTGGATGTAATATTTTTAATTATCACAGTTGCTATTCAACCAAATTTCTTGGCATATACCTTGAAGTTGGCATAGGATGAAGCATGATGTTGATCACATTGCAAATAGAATTGTCAAAAGTGTATTTATGCTCCACAATCTTAGTAAAATTATGTCTAGATTCACTAATTATGGTCTAATATGGACATATTTATAGTCATCTCAGTTATGGTATTCTCTTGTAGTGAAACCATCATTCAGTCAACAAACTATTTCTTTCACAGAAAAGAGATCTTATAGTTCTGTACAGTGTTCCTCCGAGAACCCACTGTAAAAATCACTTTTTATGGATTTGGGCTATTTACTCTGCCACCGATGTACATATTATTCTGCCTGTTATATGCTAGGGATAATATGAATAATGACATGAAATGTTCATCTCGTCATGACTACTTGAGAAATAGAAATAACACATTATATATTTAATAAACCAAAATATAGTAAGAGTGAGTGAGTGTATGGGGTTTAATGGGCCATCTAAATATAGTAAGATGATGAATAGTTTTTTAATTATGGCTTACAAATAAGTAGAACCCCAATAACTCGACTCTCGATAACTTGACATTCCATATAACTCAACGCCTTTTTTATTTTAATACTTTAATTTTTTATTGTTGTAAACTTGACTACAATAATTTCTATAATCCACTATGTGATATAAACAATATAGGTAAATTTTAATTACTATACTTATACAACCTACTGATGCCCTTACAGTAATAAAAGGGCTGATTGCATATTGACCTTTGATATCTAGTCAGAACATAAGCATACGTCACAAAATCAAAAGCTCATCCCTATAATGTGAATACATAGCACAAGCACTTATTTGGAAGGTTTGAAGGTTTATTGCTTTACCTAGTATGTATGTAGTAAGCTAAACTTTCAGTTTCATATTCTAAAGTAAGAACAAATTAGAAACTAAAAACTTCACTTATCTTAGTGAATTTTCCTTATTTTAGTTTCATAGTTTTGGTTACAGTACCATTTTTCAGATTTCAGGCATACTGTTAGTGTTGTGTTGAGTTATGTATGTGTCAGTAAAAATGTTGAACAGGAAAAAAAGATAAAAGTTAGCATGACAATGGAAATTAAACTGGTTGCATTAAAGACTCCGGACGAAAGGGAACATATTAATACATAACAAACTTTACGATATGTTAATCTTTTCTGTTTCCTCTATTGTGCATTTATGTAATTTGCACTATTATGTAATGAATTGTGAATAACTGACCCATTATTTCATGAAACTAGACATTTTGATAACTCAACACCCTCTCAATCCACATTAGGTTGAGTTATCAGGATTCTACTGTATTATAATAAATTACCATCCAGCATTTAAAGTTTGTCTCTTAAAATATATAAGAGGTTGATGCACAACACATTGATGGCAAATCCTGTATATAAAATTGATAAATTTTGTAATACAAATTTTAATGTGTAACCTGTTTTTTGACATTGCTATACTGTAAAACCTAAGCAATAAATCACTTACTTATATAATTATTATTTATATGAAAAGTTACTCACTCTGAATAAAAATGTTTGCAAGCAGTATGGCCCACTCACTATACATAAAAAATACTCCAGAGAGACCAAAGAGAAGTATGGAGATAAACAGATGATACAGCAGCCAGAAATCCATCAGAATTAGCACCCTCCAGAACATTGACACTATAAGTCCCACATTCACTAGTAATAGCACCACACATCCAGCAATTGCTGCTTGCACTAGTTCAACTTTCCCTGTAAGAAATTGTGCAAGCAAACCAATAGCATTATGCAAAACATTAATATGCACAAGGGTATTCTGATGCTAAAATACCTGGCAGGCAAGCTGCTATTCATGCTCATTAACTTGATTCCACAAAAACATTATGCAATAAAAAGTTATCAAACCTTTCATATCAATATGTTTTTATCACAGTAAATCAATATTGCTTACAAGGGACACCTTTGACCTCAAACACTTGGGCTTCATGAAAATGGACTTAAAATAACAATCAATCATAAAAAAAACAGTGGTCTGTGTCATTTCCATGCAAAACGTTGCATTCTACTTCAAGTGACATTTTAATAGAGAGAACCAAACTACCAAGATATCAATACTATAGGGGGGAGATTATTTGTAATTCAATGATGTCTGTGTATCATTACATTTTCAATCAACAGTGCCAAAAACCCTCTGCTTAAATTATTTATAATACCGCAAAACACACATACTACACATCTGATAGTGCTTACATTAGTCCTCAAAGTGCAGATGCGAAATTTCAATGAAGTGGTTATAACAAAGTGGAAGAGAACAATGTGCACACCTCATTAAAGTTGCATTATCACATTCCAATGAGTTAATGGAAAAGCAAGGTGTAGGTGTATATTTAAAAGTTGGATGGATATTGACCATATTTTGGTGCCGGTTCCATGTGGCAACTTAGTAGAGTATGGTGGAAGGAAAGACAAAGAGTACATGAGTAGTAATCCTGAGTTAACAAGTAGCAGTTTATGATCATTTGGTTTCAGCTACACTTCTGTTACTTTGTACTTGCAGCCGATTATCCTGTATAACAGTGGCCAAGCTGCTTCTACTAGCGACGAGAACGTGGCCTGGGCAGCTATTGCCTATCGTGTACCTCTGAAATTCGTAGCCACATTAATGTTGCAAACTCTTCTATATAAAAGTATCGGCAATTGTGGCATATACAGTAAAACTAATGTGAGAGCATCTTGAAAAAATAATGTAGCCTTGATGGGAAAAGAATGAACTAAGTCCAGTTTTATCAATTTTATAGGACATCAGTGCTTCTATTTAAATTTTTTCTTGGTCTTTCAATTCTGTAATATTTACACTTGCCTTTCAAAACTAGAAAATGTCATTCTATAGATGTATAACAATTTTGTTGCATAATTATTCAAACTTTTGATCTAGACATTAAGAAGTTGAGTAATAGTAACTCATTCTATGAAAGAAGGGGCTGACTCCATTAGTTCAAAGCAGTATAATTTTTACCCATTGTGAGAACTTCAAGGAATAGGAACACTCATGATATTTTTGTGCTTCTAACCCAGAAAATATTTTCAAAACCTGTAGGCCCTGGTATTTCTCATGAAAAATGGGTAGCAGGTCTGCAAATATAGAACATATTTTAAACTATATCATAGTGAAAGTAGACAAGGTGTGGAGTTCATTGTACAATCTTACTCAAATAAGAAAACAGACAAATGAAGCTCTAGTCCATTGGGGTGTTCAGTTGAATGAGCTGATTTCAAAGCAGCAGTCTTCCATGCTCCATTATAAGTTGCCCTGAATTTGACACTTTGGATGAGTTCTGAGTTCTCTAACTGGACAGGTAGCAAAGGGACACTTCTGCTTCAGGAATGTTGTCTACTGGTAAAAATGTTTTGGTTGCTTCAACATTAAATGGTGAAGGCTTTGACTGAGCTGATATGAACAGCTATTCAGTCCTTTGGGACTTCTGTGTGAGCTTTTGGGTTTATAAAGTTCTATGTTCTTATCATATTCCAAGTGACATGTGAGTGAGATCATTATGCAAAGAGTGACAAGTGTACAGTAGCAGGGGTAAAAGCGAGTCTGAGCATATACAACATGATGCTGACACTGCAATGCAAACACCTAGTCTAATAAATATTACTCAGGGGTCTTCGTCTAGGGGATATGTGAATGGCAACCACAAGGTACCGAAGCTGAGCAGAACATTACTTCCACTTACTGGTGTTTTGCTCCTCACTGTAGCTTTTTTATCTGACCTTACCTTGGTCATCTCTTGTTCTCTTCCGACCCCGATGCTATTAGGGTTCCTGAGGGCTAGGGAGTCTTTATTTTTTCAACCTCTCCATTTCTCTAATTTCTCTATAAAGCCTTAACCCCTAACATGCTGACCTGTCATGGCATGTAATACGTCCTCTGATTGGTAATCAGAGGATATGGTCAGTGAATTTATTTTGATAACTCTCCCGGTCAGGTCGGTGAGACCCGTAAACCAACCACAGGTGTGGTCCTCCAGACATTCTGGGGGTTGTGAGGGAACGATGTGACTGCCAAAACATAAAAATATGGTGCTCTCTAAAAAGTGGTTACATTTACTGCTAAGTCTCTTCAAGAGGAAATGGATCAAATATGCCTGGCCACTTCTAGTGCCCCATCCATCAGTGAAAAATATTGGAGAGCAAGAGGATTAATGACTTCATTGTCAGAAATATAGCATTAGCTAACAACAATATGACTTTCTCATTCACACAGTCCAATATAAAAACCCACACTAATTATATTTGCAAATGATGATATGATGTATGGGAATATATGATAAATGATGATATGATATTGACATACCCATATCATCATTTGCAAATATAATTAGTGTGGGTTTTGATATTGGACTGCATGAATGAGAAAGTCATATGGAATGTGATAATGCAACTTTAATGAGGTGTGCACATTGTTCTCTTCCACTTTGTTATAACCACTTCATTGAAATTCCGCATCTGCACTTTGAGGACTAATGTAAGCACTATCAGATGTGTAGTATGTGTATTTTGCAGTATTGTAAATAATTTAAGCGGAGAGTTTTTGGCACTGTTGATTGTATATGTGATGATACATAGACATCATTGAATTATAAATAATTTCCCTCCTAAGGTATTGATATCTTAGTACTTTGGTTCTCTCTATTAAAATGTCACTTGAAGTAGAATGCAATGTTTAGCATGGAAATGACACAGAGCACTGTTTTGTTTATGGTTGATTGTTATTCTAAGCCCGTTTTCATGAGGTTCCAAGTGTTTGAGGTCAAAGGTGTCCCTTGTTAGAGAAAAGCATTAAGGAAATGTGTTTTAATTTTTTTAATCTATTCCTAATTTAAAGTTACATAAGAGAAACTTTTATCTGGAAATTCTTATAAAATAGCTTAACCCTCTTAAAACTCAATTGCTCTTTTATGACAAAGTCAGTAAAAATAAAGTCTTGTTCATAAAATTGTAATCAGTCTTTCACAGATACACACAAAGCATTCCTTAAAAAAACTAAACTGCTGAGCTGGAAAATAATAAAATAAATGTTTCTCTTCATTTGATGAGAAAAACATTAATTACATAATTACAATTAATTACATCAGACTTGTTGTGTAAGATAGATATATTTTTCTAATGTGAAGTCCAGGTTCTTTTAGCAGTCTATCATTTATGCCACCCCCTCGCCAACCCCCCCCCCCCAAAGGATGAAAAAGCTGAGATACAACTCTATAATATAATACATACGTGCTGGAATTAATAGAAGGGGATGGGGTATTGCCCTCTCATGTTAATTGCTATCCATAGCTAATATTAAGACATTTTCTTTATAATCAGGATAAACTCTTCCCTCTGGAAATGAAAGCTAGGAAAAACTGTAACATTTCCTGGTGAGAGCTATCAGGATAGATATCTGTTAATACAACAAATATTCTCTTACATTAACCCTTCTCCACCAGAATGCTTAATTTGAATCCTTTAAGCACATTATAGATTTGTATTCTCTATGTATCTTTGATGTAATAATGTAGAGTAGAATAGAATATTTATTTGCAGTGAACATATGCAAAAATACAATTTTTTTATACATTTATGCCAGGTATTAAAATCTACTTAAATTCACAAATTGAGTCTGATGTCCTTTCTTTTATTAGGAACTACTTTGTGCCTGGCAGCCCGGAACTGACCTTTATCGGAGGATACAAATACAGTCCTACATGATAACCAGGGGCTGAAAATTATGCATTACCCAGTCACCCTTTGTGACTCCCCATCCAATGGCCTGCGCAATGGTATGCCTCAGACTCTGTTCAGGAAGATATGTAGTAGTAAGTCAAACAAAATTGTGGACTGAAGTTACATTTGGCATAGGTTTTCTCACCTCTTTAGAGGAATCCAGTCGAAAGTGTGGTTCAGGAACCTGGGGGTGTAAATCCCATACCTACCTTAGGGTAGGTGAGGGGGAGTAAAGGAAAATCCAATAAAAGGAATAAAAAAATTTTAAAACAATATTTTGTGTACTCAATTCTCTTAACCATGATTCATTATTGGGGAGGATGTAATTCCAAAAGTTGAATGGTAGGAATGAATTGAGTTTACAATTGCCCTAAGGTGAGGGTTTAAAACAGAAAACATCCACTGCTGTTAATTGCAGAAAAGTAAATTTTGGCTATGGCATTAAAATTCTTGCATTTATTATTTCTGCTTAAGTAACCAAAGTATCTGTCTGCACTAATAGAGCAGTTGGCTGTGTTTGTTTCTTTTGTTTGAGATTATGCTTGTTCTATGTAACCTAGCTATACTAAAATGTTCTTTGAAACTGTTATAATCTTGAATCAAAATCTGTATGCTCTCACTCTTTCTCTCTCTCTTCCAAATATGATTCCTTCATTTAATTTGAGAGATACTTACAGGAAACTTTGAAGTAATAACTTTCAGTTGCATAGGCATAGGATGCAAAGCCAAGTCCCAGAAGTGACATAATCTGAAACACATTCATTTATTAACATCAGCACCTAAAGGATGAAAATCAAATGCTATCTTTGATGGGCAGGGTATAGACAATGCCTAGAAACATATAATAACCAAATAGGAACCAATATATTATCCCACAATTTTTCCCAAATGCCAAATGGGTTATATATTACTTCCATGGGTAACACTTCTGTATGCATAAGTTTAAATCCAGTCTGTAATTCCCAATATTCTCTTAAGTCTCCCAAAGTTTAAAATTAATCTTTTATTATTCCAAAAACTGTACATAAAGGTTTGCCAGATTACTATTCAGCACTGGACAGTGGGTGAACCATCACCACCTACTTATGTATGCATGTAAATGTTACATGCTTAAATTACTTCACCAATTTAATGTGTGACTCTGAGCAGGAGATTGGCAGTGCCTGAAGATGAAACTAACATAAGCAATCACAATCACTGTGGTCTAGTGTCATCTGGTGTTTACCTTGTGTGTTTATAAATACATACCAGGTGCTGATAGTAGATTGTTGAAAATTTAAGTAATCATTAAAGGTTAAGAATTAGGATGCAGCAGTAGGATGACAATAGAGTTGAGATGTTTGAGAAATAGGAAGTAGTTTAAATGGCTTCTTGACTGTCAACTCAGCTGCCTGTTAGAATCAAGTGACTCATTACTGCATCACTAATGTGATTAGTTTCTAAAGTTAGGGTTATTTATGATGTTGAATGCAGATAAGTATTTTTGCAGAATGCATACTTTTTCTGCTTTTAGCTGCTGTTAACATTGACTCCATTGTTACAGGAAATGCCCACATGGTGTAAGAAAAATAAATACAAATAAGCCTGATGTAGCTTTAGTAAGCTTATTTTACTTTTATACACCTCAAAGATGAGACATATATCAGTGAATAACACAAATCTAAATATTAAGTTAAATATGGATAAACTAACTTTTTCCACCATTGGAAATTCAGATATATCTGTTGTATGGTACATAATTCATATAAGATCTGATGTGTTACATTCACACATACTCTGTCAACTATTATTTATTTGTATATAAATTTTGCAAAATATTCTTACAAACATTTTTCTATCCATATCATTTTAATCTAGATAAACATTTGCAGAAATAGTTTCATTGCACATTCATTTCATTGCAAGGGGAAGAGAAAACTGAAGTGTTTGGAGGCCATTCTGCAGGGGCAGGCAGAATAGTGTCTGCTCCAAATCCATGATGAATGCAACCCGAGTAACATTCTGCTGGTTGGAGCAGTGGTAGTCCTTCACTTCTCAAATTCCTTACAGTGGTGGATTGATACAGTTAACGCTCAATGCATTTGTTTTAAACGAAAGAGGTGAAATTGGAATTACACATATTAATTGTCATCCTCTGAAAATATGAGAAAACTTTCAAACTCTGGCACAGTATCTGTAACAGCTATATGCAATTGTGCCGAGAGGCAGTCATCTGAAATGTGAAATCTCAGTTTTGATTTTCTATGTTCATTAGAGAAAAAAATTGTTCCCGGACACATGTGGAGCAAAAATTGCTGTAACAGAAGTAGTAAATTCTCTCAAACCAATAAACAAGGCACCTAGTATTAAAAGTTTCTAAATCCATTTTTTGACCAATTGAGTTAGGCATCGCATCTGATAGATTTTACCTCAAGGAATTCAATGCAGCCATGATATGAGAGCAAACCTGACACATTAAAATATGTAGTAAAAAATGAGGCTGAGTGTCAATATCCGCCAAATACAGCATCTATGTTGACATTTTTAGTTTCAAATTCTACCAGATCCCTGTCAGCCAAATGGCACTTACCATGACTTCCCAGTTTAAAAATGAAAAGGCTACACATAGTGTGAAAGTGTGTTTCCTAAAAATGCAGCATAATTTCTTATTGTGTCTGTCATCACAATAATGAACAATGAGTTCAAAGAGAAAACAGCAGTTTACATGTTTTGTCAATGGGAGTGGTAAGCACAAAAAAAAAAAAAAAAAAAAAAAAAAAAAAAAAAAAAAAGGAAAGAAAGAGAGAGAGAAAGGGAAAAAAAGAAAGAAAGAAAATAAAAATAAAACACCATACTCAGTATTATATTGGGAAAGTGACTCATAATTGATTTTCCTGAACAAGTTGATTGAGTAGAAATAACACTTCCAATCTGATGGTTGGATATTCTTTCATTCCACCAGATCGGGTGATTGGCTTAGTTGAAAAAGATCTGAAAAAGATACTATTGTTCAGCTCGAAAAGGATGAAGAAATTATCCAAAGCCTTGGGACAGTATTCAAATTAATTAATATTCCTCACTGGAAATCTGCAACTGAAAAGCAAAAAAATAAAATAAAAGTTAAAAATAAAATGAAAATAAAAAATAAAATAAATAAATGTTATTGAAGGTGATTGAAATGCAATTTGTAGGGCTGATCTTGTCGCTAAGACTAATCTAAACATGACGCACATTAGACCACAAACTTCTGCCAACGTAACTATCAAAACAGTTTGGAGCAGCGGTGGTGGTGGTCGCAGAATGACTGGAAGTGACCTGTGGACTCCTGAAATCAACTAAGGAAGGGGGTGTGTACCTTTGTGTTGCATAGTTACATGGCAAAAGGTTCACAAATCACGTGGATTCATGAATCTGCTTTTACCCACCTCTGCCTTACTGTTACTGGGACCTCGATGTAGTGGGACGTGGGTGATACAAATGGAAATAGTCAACTGAGGGAACTCAGGCAGAGGCATACTCCTGGGGCATGTCCAGCTATCTCCTTTTACCCACCTCTGCCTTACTGTTACTGGGACCTCGATGTAGTGGGACATGGGTGATACAAATGGAAATAGTCAACTGAGGGAACTCAGGCAGAGGCATACTCCTGGGGCATGTCCAGCTATCTCCTTGCCCATTCTGTGTTACCAAATGATGGAATATTACAGGAAATGGAAACCATAACTAATCTTTGAGTATCTCTGGAGAAGTCAGTACAAACCACTGAGGTAATAGCTACTTGATCTACAAGCCTCAGTTCAACATGAGAAGACAAGACCTAGTCAGAAGAAGAAAAAGTGTTGATGGAGGAAATTTCACAATCCCCATCCAAAGACATTGATGAAACTACCAGGAAGCATAAGAGGTCTGAGGTAACAAAACTCACCAATGCCCGAAAGAAGGCTAATCTGAAAGAAAGGTTGACTTCACAGGGCATTGAATGGGACCCCCAGAAGTGGAAAAGTGAGAAGGGTGAAACCAAATCCTTACCTCAGAAGGAAAATGAAGCTTCAAAGCATTAAACGTAGCTGCTCTAAACAAACTCTCCTCCACAAAGAGACACAAGCAGGACTCAGAAGGTCAAACTTCTAAGCCGTTGGGTTCCTCCAAGGAGATGATCACACCTGTTAAGATGACAGTTGTTCCTATAAAATTTCCCAACAACGAGCTGTCTAAAGAACAGATTCATCAAATAAAGGTAGCCTGACTGAAGAATTCAAAATTCTGGGACATGGAGAATATCCTCAATTTGCAGCTTCATACCAGGAGGCAGGTGCTTTAGTACTGGTATGAGCAAATGAAGAAGCTAGAAAGTGGTAATGGAAAAAATACGTAAACTAAGGCCCTAGGAAGGAGTCAAGCTACAGACAGGAGAACAGAGGGAGATCATGAGAATGAACACCTTAGATTTACCCAAAGGCAATCCCACCAAAATCCTTGAACTGCTTGGCAAACAAAACAACCTTAGACACAAAGAACTGGAGAACTGTCAGCTTTAATAAGAAGGATCCACAAGGACAAATTCATGTTGTCTAACTGATAATACCACACTAGAAGCCCTAAAAGCTTCTGGTATGAAAGCTTTTCTAGGATTGGGAAAGGTAAAATTTATTCTCCTAAATAAAAGAGAAAAATTAACATGCCTATAGATCAGCAGATTATGTGAAACTTTACACCTCCTGGTAAGCGGGATTGATGAATTGAAGAATATAACAAAATAGTTGTATGAATATTCCCTGCAAAGACATTTACAGTCACAATAAAGACTAGTAATCGTAACCATAATCTTAACAGGACAGAAATCTGCAGATGCCTTGCGGGTCAAAGGCAACTCTCGGGCTGGTCCTGTGGCACAGTTGGTAGAGCACCTGCCTACTGTGCTAGGGGTCCCAGGTTCGATTCCCGGCAGGGGGGTAGGAATTTTTCTCCAGCCAGGATTATTCCTCACCCTTCCCTGAGTCTGGAAGTATGAATGAAAGTGTGAATGTGTGTGTGAATTCAAAGAATAAAACCCCCAAAGATAGAAAAACCCAACGTAAACGTGTACCACCATTTGTCAATAGGCAAGGCACTGATATGACCTCTGCAGTTAAAGGTGGGATATAAATGGAACAACAAAAAAAAGGCAACTCTCAGGTAGGCATATTTGAGGCAACTGCAACGACCATCACTTTATGAATCTAAGTAGCCATACTACTGTCTTTCAAGCAGAAACAGTCACCATACTTGAATGTGCACCCTGTGTTATGAAAGAGAATATAAGAACCAACAGATTCTTATTAATTTTTTTATCCAAGCTGCACTACATACCCTCAACTCATACCAGTTAAAGCAAACCTGGCATGGGAAACCATCAGAAGTTAATTAATCACTCAACAAGCAACAAACCTAAACTATGTTGGGTACATGGCCATACAGGTATTGAAGATAATAAGAAAGCTGATTCTCTGCTTAGGAAAGGGGCTTATGCTCCATTCATAGGTCCAAAAACATTCTGTGGAGTAAGCCTCAAATCAGTCAAAACCACAGTCTACAATTGAATGCAGAGAACAATCATTTAAAGCTGGGTCTGAATCTCTAGGGACAGAACTTGTAGGATCTTATTCAAAGAACCTAATAAAATTCATAGTGACTGCCTTACAAAATAAAATATGCAATTCTAAAGGAAAGTCATTAGCTATCTTATCAGACACAGTGTGTTCAGGAAACAGCTTTGGATGATAGTGATACTCTACGGAGAACCAATATGTCACCTCTCTAAACAACTAGATGAAATAGCAGTGCATCCTCTTCTGGAGCACGAAGCTCTAGAAAGAAAGACACACCTCATCTTAAGTATCATAGAGAAGGGGCTCAACTCATACAGCAAATAAATCAGCTTACTCAACAAGTTGAATTAAGCCCATAATAAGCCTAGGAATCATCCCACATGCCCATAAAATAATCTGGTAACCCAAAATAAATTAACATTTTAATCATAACAATCAAGTAATTTTACTACTCAGTAAGTATATGCTTTTCAGTGACTGACAGCTTACCTTATAATCAAGTGACTTACTAGGAAGTACAAAGTGTTTTGATTTTATTAAATATTTCTGTTTTTCATCAGTTATTTCAAATGATAGAGATGTTAGCTAATTGTGAATCTGCTAAGAACACTTACTTCTTTATTTTATTTTCAGTAGCAACCACTAACAATAATCATTATCAGGAGATTTATGTGCCTTAGCTTCCACTGTATATTTTTGATTTATTGGAAAATCAAACTGTGTAATTGTTAATGCCTGATTTTACTACTACAGCACTGCAGGTGATGACACTGATGATACAGGAATGAAGATGGAGCACCAGTGGAATGAGATGGCAGGGGAAACCAGAGAACTCAGAGGAAAACCTCCCCAGCGCTGCTTCGTCCACAAATCCCACATGCGCTTGCCAGGAATCGAACCCGGGCTGCTTTGGTGAGAAGCGAATGGTCTAATCTCTCAGCTACGTCACAGCCTGGAAAACCAAACTGAATTACTAGAAAATCACTGAGGCAAAATACCTCAGACTCCAGTTTATTGTCCTTCCAAGTCACAAGACCCATGCCAAAACATTCTACTACTATTTACTACTGAGTAAATAGATTGGCCATTATAAATAAATGAATATTTTGTTTGTTAACAATGCTGTCAATTGCCATGATCATATTACTACCTCCAGTATGATAGAATTTCATGATGCAGAAGTTTTTTTTACATGCCAGTAAATCTACTGACATGGGCTATCACTTTTAAGCACACTTAAAAATCATTGGTCCGGACCAGTTTTGAACCGGCAACCTTGGAACCAGTAGGCCAGTATCTACAACTGAGCCATCCAGACCAACAATTGGCCATCATGTTTTTGAATCATGCAAATGGGTATGGGTTCCTAAAGAGGACTTCAGCTCTGCAGTCAGCCGCACTGTAACCAAGTGGTTAGACCATTTGCTTCTCACCAAAGTGGCCTGGGTTCAATCCCAGGCAACTGTATGTGGGATTTGTGTTGGACGAAGCGGCACTGGGGTGGGTTTCTTCCAGTTTCCCCTGTCATCTTATTCTACCGGTGCTCCGAGTATCATTAGTGTCACCGCCTGTGGTGCCTATGTAGTAAAAACGGGCGTTAAACACTACAAAAAGAAAAAAAAAAAAAAAAAAAAAGAAAGCCCTGCAGTCAGACCTAGACCTATTGAGCGTACTAAACCTTTGGGAGGAAGGGATGAGGTGAGAGGGTATGAAGGGTAGGCAAGTCTGATGGTAGCAAGTGTTGCATAGTAGGGTCCCTAACTTTTACACCCCTGGTCACCCTTCAATGCCTCCCTGCTTACCACCATAGACAGGCTAAGGTATAATGTTCCATACCAGGGAATAAATGGCTCTCTCCTCAAAGCACATCCTGGCCCTGCAATCCTAAAAATGAGGAATAGTAGAAATAAACACTGACCTTGAAAACCTGCAAAAAATGTTATGGAGACTGGCCTAACAGAAATCAAAAACAAGATCTCCCTAATATGCACTTCAGATATAACCACATGATCAGTATTTAGAAACAAAATGTTTATGCTCAGTAATATCAAATTAAAATGCCATACATAACTATTATCATTATTATTTATTTATGCCAACAACCTACTGTTGGTGTTTTTAAACACACAAGCCATGTGTGGGCAATATTTGAGAGGTAGAACTGGAACTGCCCATGACACAGATTTTTTATAGAATGTTTGTTCAATTACTATTATGTTATGTACTCTACTGTATTTAAGTGTGTTTTGAAATAAAACAATCACTGTGTGATGCATAAAATTTGTTTGTTTATTGTGACTATTAAAGACCTATTTCCCTACTTTTTAGGACCTTTTTAGGCACCTAAAATTGCATTTTTAGGACCTAAAGATCTGAAGTCTAATCATCGTGATTGCAGGAATGATGGTCATGGAACGCAACTTGGCATTCACATATGTAATGCACAGTTCAAACAAGGGGATTTTGGAAGCCACAGTGGCAGAGTAAGAACTTCTCTAGTGGATATTTGATTTTATATACATGTGTTTAATACATATACAGATTGAGAAGGCTTTAACATAATTTTTCATCTTATTTTTCACTTCACGATTTTTCATGTATTTAATGTTGATTCACAAGTGTAACTGATATCAACAGAGCATGTAGGGGTTTATCTGTCAATCACAATCTGCTTTTAGATTTCATAAACTTCATTTTAGACAAAAAATGACTTAACACACATGTGTTGGACTAAACATGGGACTAATATATGCAGCACCTTACTGAAGATGGAAGTGTTGCCATATCAAGTTGTCTAAATAAATCTAAACCAGCATTATTTTGTAATTGTGATTTCAAAATTTGTTTGTAACTTCACAACCTCAATTTGTAATAGTCTTACTGAATGAATGACCACATGTAAGGATTTGCGAAAAATTGAAAATCATGGATCATTGCTTTCAGATCATGAAACCTTCTGCTACCATACCTCCAGAAGCATGTAAGGTTCCTTTGCATTTTTGTGGTTTTGAAACAGCCATGTCACAATGATGTGGTTTATACTACTGTTTGTGTATCTTTGAATGCATGTTTGAAGGAGGGAGGGTGAAGCAGGGTGAAGTATTGCTTTGCCCCTTATTGCTGACCACTATTTTACAGTATTATTCTATTTAGAGATTTAGTGTATCGCTTACGGTTTACCAGTTATGCAAAAATTGTTAAGGGTAAACAGAACTATATAGGCTATGGTCAGAAAATTCAAAATATGCATTTCATTTGCCATAAAATATCTTAAACATATGGCATTTAATCAAAATCGTTAGAGCCATTTTTTGAGAAAATAAAAATGTTTGGAAAATGTTCCATGTAGAGGGTAGTTTAGGGTGGAGAATTTGCTTCAAAATCTTCATGTCAAATCCTTGAAAGATATTAAACTTGAATACTATCTTTGGTTTTGAACAGAATTCGCTTTTTAGTTATGCTGTTCACAGACAGGCGCGCGCGCGCGCAGATACACACACACGCGCGGGCCTTTTTTCTAAAAATGCCTTTTTGGATTCAGGGGGTCTCATAACATATATTTCCGGTGAAATCTCGACATCGAAATTTTTGGTCGAATATAATACCTTCTCTACTACCTATACATAGTAGAGAGAGTAAAAATGAAAGTCGGACAAACACTATTCTTGAAGACCTAACTTCAACGAAGTATTTAGGACATTAAGATAATTTTATTGCATATTGCGCTATAACAGTTTTCTCAAAAACTGTTTACGTGTACTCATACCACACATTCAGCTATCATTCCATTAAACTAGACATCCGAAAACATAATCACAAAATGAATGCTTGTACGCATAGGTAGCTTGTTTTTTACTTCAACACCCGAATAGTTTTCAGAAGTAACAAAATTCTCTTTCTCCTGAAGGAAAAAAAATATACATGTGTAAATATTTAAACATTACCAGGTTATAGGCAGCAAAGGAGAAAATGGCAGCCCTGGTATGCCCCCAGCAGGTTCTCAAACGTCGATTTTCATCACGTCTCCACGCCTCCATTTCTATGTCTGCTACACCACGCCGAGAAGTTTCCTTATCGCTATGATTTCCTTTTCCTCTTCCTGAACAGTTGAATAAAATAATAAATCGATAATAACAGATTTATTTAATACCTAATCTGTGTGCTGCTTCTTGTGAGGTGCATTAATGCAAAATACCAAACGAACCAAATAATGTGTAGATAGTATTATACCAGATTAGACGTCATCATCTACAACTGGTGTCTCTCCTCCGAGTTATTGAAATGAATGAATTCAAAGCTAATGTAGTGATTTAAGAAAAAATAAATAGTACTCACCATATATTCAATTAAGGATATTCCAGATTTGACATTGGACATTTTTTGGCTGGTCGCATTTCCAAACGCTGTTTCCTGTGCTGGTCGTCTTCCGGATCTGAGCCAAGACTATGGCAGGAGATTACATTTTCCAAATGGTGGCTCAACATTTTTCGGAAGATTATATTAGTCAATCGGTTCCCTCCAACAAAACAGCCTGTTTTTGCTGTGAATGACATGCTTCATCATGGGTTGGACTCGCCCGCAATCAAAGTTCTAATCCACCATGATCTCTTTTTACAAACACAACCACAATATATACAGTAAATGTGTTACCATTCAAATAACACTAAAATATATTCACGTGTTTTTCTTTAAACCATTTAATTTCGCATTATTTAATTCTTTTAAATATAAAGACGAGATTTTGCCAGTATCCTGGAACATGCTACGGCTTACCATCTTGTACAAAGAGTGCCAAAAAAAAATCTTAGACTGGTTTTGTGTGGTTTTCTGGGGTGTCTTGAGGCGTGAGTTTGATCGCTAACCTGGACGCTCATCAAGTTTTCCCCTTAGATTTTAACCCCTTCATAGGCGTGTCCTGCACCAGCCGATATTGGTGAATAAAACTGAATCTGAATCTCCTACGGTATGGCTACCAATCATGACAGGAGGTCTGTATGACAAACGGAATCCACTCCCTTTACCTCTTTCTCTTTTAGTTAATACAATCCAGAACATAAACATATATTTCTTTTCTATTTTGTAAACTTTGTTGTGGTTATTGGCGTAATTGTTTCCAAAAGAAGTGACACACCCTTACACTGCAGCCTAAAGCAATCAATGAACTGTCCGTGGCTTCGTACAACGATAAATAATATGACCGACCGAAGTGCAGTGAGATTTTCACAGAGTGAGGCGCTCTTTGTACTGTCCCAACCACAGCCTAAGCTAGAGGTTGTATCACAACGTAGATAATTATTTTACGACGATAATAAGAAAGAAAGAGATACCAAGATTACTATATGCCGACGATTTAAGGGCAAGGACTACCCAGACATGGGGAAGAGGGGTGACAGGGATGCGATCGAGTATTTACCTTCTCCACTAACACAATTTGAAGGACTGACCGGTTCTCTGAGGAAGACAGACAATAGCGGGAGGCGTGGCCTGGTAGCTAATCACTGTGAGACAGTGGTTGGGGTTTTTAAACTACGATGAAGGGAAAGTGATTCATTGGGTCAGTTCTCTCATCTATGGACTATACTGTGATAGGGCCTACAAAGAGGATTCAACGAAATACAGAACTATTGTGAAGAATGGGAAATATGTATAAGTAGACGTAAAAATATATTGGTACGCCAAAAAGGGGGCAAAGTTAAAAAAAGACGAAGAATGGCATTTAGGGGGTAGAAAAGTCGAGGTGGTGAAGGAATTCGAATATCTAAGAGTCAGGTTTAGCAGCAATGTGATATGGCGCATGGCAGGAAGATAATGATGAAAGGCAAGGTAGTCTTGAAAGATTTGAGAATATGCAACTACCTATTGGAAATGTCAGCAAAATAAATGGAAAGCATGTATAAGGCTATCACAGAAGCAAAACTGTTAAATGTCGCAGAAATATGGGGTGGATCAGAAATAAGTAACAGAATAGACTGTATTTATAAATTATTTTGCAAAGAAGTATTCGAACTATCAAGACCGGCGCTTAGTAAACGGCATTGTTAGAAATGCAAAAGACAAGAGGAAAATTAATAATTTTAGAAAGCAGCTTGAAATTCGTATAAAAGTCTACAAAAGAGGAGGGGAACATGTATGGATCAGCCATAAAATTACAGACAGCTGATGAATTGAGACGGGGAAAATAATGGAAAAGATACGAATGTGGAAATTAGGAGACTGAAATAAGGAAAGCTTTTCGAAAAAGGTGAAAAAAAGATCAGAAATGTGGAGTAGTATAGAACGTATATCATTAGGCCGCCTTAGAATCTTCTTTCTTTCCTTCGTTCCTTCCGTCCGTCCTTCTCTCTTTCCTACTTTCCTTCCCTACTTTCCTTCATTCGTTCAACGAGCTGGACTCCGATCACGACCCAGTCTTGATGGACTTCAACGTTGACATGCTGGCACTGGTAGCCCCAAACTAGACCTAAGAGGGTGTATTGTTTATTCTTCAGCACGACCATATGTGCTGAGAAGATTAGACGCGGTCCACAACAGGGGAATCCGCATTGCTATAGGAGCATTTCCAACAAGCCCAGTGGTAAGCCTTTACGCCGAGTCCGCAGAACCTCCTCTGCAATATCGACGCGAGTTTCTCTTGGCAAATTATGGTTTTGCGCTTAGATGTATGCCTAAGCACCCAACGTTCGCTTCTTTTTTCACCACCACGCTAAGAGAACGGTATAGGAATAGCACCCTTAGTCCTAAGTCTGCGGGGTTTCGTTTCCAAGATCTTCTAATGAAGCTTGGAGTGGAACTGCTTAGGATGTTGGCCAAGGGCGAGAGGCTTTAGCCCCCTTGGCTATCTGGCACGCCCCATGTAGATCCTGGGATGACCGTACACCAGAAGTCCACGATGCCTATTTCAAGTATGCGCACGTGTTTTTTAGAATTTTTGTCAGGCTACACTGACCGTCGATGTATTTATACCGACGGGTCAAAGAACGGTGTTGGATGTGCATATGTTTATGGAACCGAACCACATACATTCGGTTTTCCAAATAGCACTTCCATTTTTACTGCAGAGCTTTATGCAATTTACCGAGTCGTTCTGTATGTACACTGTCGATCTGGGTGGCTCAGTTGGTTAGACGCTGGTCTACTGATCCCAAGGTCGCGGGTTCAAATCCGGCCCAGACCGATGGTTTTTAAGTGTGCTTAAAAACGACAGCTCCATGTCAGTAGATTTACTGGCATGTAAAAGAACTCCTGCGGGACAAAATTCCGGCACACCGGCGACGCTGATGTGATCCTGGCAATTGACAGCGTCGTTAAACAACAAAAAATAATAATGTATGTGCACTGTCATAAATTAGGTGACTGACTGATTTTGAGCGATTCCCTTAGTGCACTGCAGAGCCTTTGTCAGTTGTACAGCCCCCACCCTTTTGTACAACGTATTCAGGATGCCCTCCATGTTCTACACGCTTCTGGCGTTGACGTGGTGTGTGCATGGATTTCTGGTCAGATAGTTTGCCGGGGAATGAAATGGCAGATTTAGCAGCAAAGACAGCAACCACAGAACCCAGTATTACCATCTCACGTGTTACTTCGGAAGACTTTAGGCTTGAAGTGCGGAGAGTGGTGCTGTCGTCCTGGCACGAAGAGTGGTTAGCTCTCCGCGGTAATAAGCTTAGAGAAGTGAAAGAACTTCCAATAAACTGGGTAACTTCCTGTCGCATATCTCGCCGCGAGGAGGTTAGTTTGGCTCGATTAAGAATAGGGCACTGCAATTTTTCGCATGGTTACCTGTTTAAAAGGGTCCCTGCCCCTCTATGTCCGCTGTGTGACAACCTTTTGTCAGTTCGCCACGTGCTGCTAGAGTGTTGCTTTCTAGCGCACCTTCGGGATTCTCTGCAGCTGCCTGCCAGACTTGCAGAGGTCTTAGCGGATGACAAAACAGCGGTTGATAAGAGTTTTTAATTTTTTAGCGGAGTGCAATATCAATTTGAGGATTTAAAATTTTAGTTATCTGTTTATGCTTTTGGACATATTTATCGCCTTGTTTCATATCTGGCTACTGGCAGTGTTTTTTACTCTTTGTGTATACTTTTCTTGTTGGAAGTATTTTTATTTTTGAGTGAAATTTATATCTGGCTATTGCCATGAATCATTTAAGGGCGCTGAATGACCTAGAAGTTGAGCGCCCTTGAACCAAACCAAAGACCTAAGAGGTAGACTGGAATGCAGCCGTCCTTGACATGAACCAGTCCGTAGGCCAGCGATAACGTATTGATTCTATCGAAGCGCTGTAAGCGGCGGCCACTGCCTTCTCCCAACACATCCGAAATATAGTGCGTGCACACACATACCGACAAACCCAATCCTATAATCCTTCCGAATGAACCTCGGCAGCTGCTTAAAACCAAGTCAACTGTCCGAAAGCTATGGCAGCGTTTCGGCCATCCTAAGATACAGGCGGTTTACCAGCGCTTTAAGCATCTGCTTCGCGCACACCTCAAGGTGACCTAGGAAAACGTCAACCTTGCAGAAAAACAATCATGGCGGATAATTAAATCCTTAAGAAAGGATAGAACTAGTACAGAGAAAGCCGCGGATTCCGCACACCACCTGGAGTTCCAATTCGAGCCCCAGGAACACATTCGGGACGAGGACTTCTGTGAACACGTCGAAGCGACGGTGGATTACCTCTAAGAGCAGCCGCCGCAGCCGTACGAGGCGACCCATATCCCAATAGTCACCCCAACACAGGCAGCCTCCCAAATTCAAACCCTGAAACCCATACTTCATCACCTACTCAGAAATGCCGTTGTTCACTGGACGTGGATTTACAATGCATGTCTATATCTTCGCCTCTTTTCAACCTGTTGAGCGGAGGCGAGAGTATTCTGCATTTTGAAGCCCAGCAATACGGTTTTTCCTTCCTGTTACCGTTGCATTAGCTTACTTCCAACCGTTTCAAGGATTTTTGAACGATTGCTCCTGTCCCGCCTAACCCCTCTCATTGAGGAATGGTAACTCCTCACGGATCATCAGTTTGGTTTTTGTCGTGGACACTCCGCTACCCTACAGCTACTGCGATTGACTAAGAAGGCTGCCCTGGATTTCCAGGAAAACTTAAAAACAGTAGCGGTGCTCGTGGATGTGAAAAAGGCCTTTGCAACCACATGGCGCCAGGGCTTATTGTACAAGCTCAGAGAGGCAGATATCCCTCCTCCCTACCTCACTCTGATTGTTAGCTTCCTCTAGGACCGCACTTTCCGAGTGCCTGTGGAGGGGAAATTGTCTTCAGTCGGGCCCATAGTGGCTGGAGTACTGGAAGGTAGCATGCTGTCACCGTTGCTCTTCGCCGCCTACATGTCTGACTTCCCCGTGGAACGCAGTACTTTTACGTGGCAATATGCCGATTATGTCCTCGTACTGGCGTGAAATAAAAACGTTCGCCACAGCTTCCCTCCTATGGAGAGACAGCTTAACGTCATTGGTAGGTGGAGTGAGAAGCGGAGAAGAGCGACCAGTCCGCAGAAAACCTCAGCCCAGGTCTCTAAGGCTGAGACGGAGAAGAATCCCTTAGGTCAACTCCGCCAAATACCTCCGAGTACAGCTTGGCCACGCCGCCCTCGGACAGCTATATCCCATTTTACGCTCCAAAATGCCCACGTTCCTTAAACTTCGTTTGTACCGTGCATCCCACCCCGAATACTGCACGGATGCGAAGTTTAGGGGTCGGTGGCTCAAACCACCATCCGCAGGCTCCAGGCCGTGCAGAACAGGGCGCTCAGGATGATCTAACCGACCATAGATTCCCGTCTTATATCCTTTATACCGATCCCAGTATCCTATATATAGCGGACGTTGTGCGGGACCGTCCTTCAATTCTGCTCCCTCAAATGAGGGCTTAGTCATGACTGCACGAATGACCATACAATTGTTCACTCCCGATTGTGACATTTAAGATACCCTCAACTCCCACATTTTGCTCCTTTCGGTTTCTGGCTAACTGGCACTGCCCCGCTAGTCGGTCACTCAAACGGCCGATCAAGTGTACTGTATTGGGCACTGGGCGTGTTGAATGGGTAGACATCCCGATGGCGTACTCACCCCACAGTCAGTAGCAAACAAGGGAACCCAACTATGGCCATCACCTTACATTGGCATAAAAGCTTGCGAACAAAAAAGACACATCTTGAACATCACACAGGTAAATCCATAAGTGGATAGATGGTGAGGGTGACCTGTGACCGAGGAATACTGATTTTTGTGTCAAAATGTTGAAATAGAAAAAGTTTGCAAAAAAGGCAACGATGGTGTGATTAGCATAAGGATGAGGTAGTTACCGGGGCTCTATACAAAGGAGTGAGGCATTAATTAGCTGAAATCCATTAGGTTTCGATGTGATCTAGGTCACCTGTAAATAAACATGTGAAGACAGTGTTGTGTGTTGTCATCCTACCTTGCACCTGAGGAATACCTGATCACAAACTCATGCATACCATGTAACTTAATCCTAAATAAGATCAATGGAGCCGTAGGCAGCAGAGACAGTGATACACACATGCGCGAACACACACACACACACAAAATACTGCTTTTTTTTAAAAAAAAAAGCATTAAGTATATTTCTGTTTCGTGGCCAGTTTGAGATGGACTGACTCACATGCTTTACTTACCCATAAAATATTGTACATGATGTATACTGCATTTCTTGCAATTTAATATTTAAATGCTTGTTCCTCTTTTTGTAATGGATAAAATTTGCTAGCTGCAACATGAGCTGTTAGTTTATTATCACAAGAAATTGTTTAAATCAATTGCTGTTTATCCTTTACTTTACCATATTCCTGAGTCCTAGCTTTACAACATTTCATCCCTAATTTCTAAACTTATGTTCCTACAAATTTACAAATGTGAAACCTAAACCTTCTTTGCTGTCAACCATTTCATTGGTTAATATTTAGTTAGGCACTAATCCAGTAGCCAGTACTTAGGGAAATAAATAGCACTGTCTTCTAATTCAGTTTTAGCCATGTCACCACACTTTGTGGCTCTGCTTTATATTACTGGTATTTGCACTGTATTTTTACAGATACCCTATTGATCACTGTTACTTGCTTTCACTTTTTTACTGCAATTTAGCCATTTAACCATTTTGACAGTGACAGCAAACAGGAGGTAAAATCGAGCTATGACATTCACTAGCAGTTTGCTGCCTATGTAATAAAATTAATCACTCCTTGGGGATGGAGAGGAATGGCAGCAATAATTGAGTGGGCGAAATGTCATTTTATTGGAACTGAGAAAAATTGATGTAAAGTTTAGCACATCAAATAATTTATTGAATGCATATTGCTTGAAACTATTAACATTTTTACATAAAGTAGACATTGATTAAACTATCCCTGTAATATGAAAACAAAGAAAATATATCTTATCCTGAAATTGATATTTCAACATATTTCAGAGTCATGGAGTTGGCCCACTATGGCTCTAATATTTTGTAGTCAAAATAGAAAAACTATTAGTGGGCTATCTGCAAACTCCCTCTTGCTGCTTAGTTTTCTACCTCCAAATTCTGGAAAAACTGATGTGAAACTGGTGAAATATAAGGTAACAAAGGCATTAGGTCTTCATATTTAATTTTACTTATTTTAATCAATTCTTTGTAAGCTGGTGGCAGAGACCATGGCGAAGGAACAGCAGATGTAACTTTCACAAAGTTTTTGCCCCTTTTCACTGGTGAAATGTCAATTATTTTCCAGCTTTCTATTTCATTTAGAGAATAGCAGAACTTAATTTTCATGGTTTCAGATTTATCAAATCTCATCCATTTAATTTTCAACCATTGCACCTTTTCACATCTATAGTTTCCTTGCGCATTGAAGATTTAGATTTTGTATTTTCTTTGATATCAAAAAGGTTTGACTGATTCATTTTTTACTGTAAAAGGGTTCTTTTTCCTGCATTGTTTTATAAGATCCACATAATCATCTACTAAAAATAGAGATTTGGCTTTGTGTTTAGCAGATTCAATGCTATTGAAGTCTCTGTCATTAGGGATGAAAGAATGACCCGATTCTAGACATTTTTTATCTATTTATCTTAAACTGAGTGTGATTGACAAGACAGGCCCACAGAGAAGCTGTGTACTGCTTCCTGTTTTGTCCCCCACACGTGTCAAAAAATCTTATTAAATGGATAGCTTTTAAATTTACTGATTTGAGATAAGATAACAGACATCCCACTTCATTAGCACCCCTCTGAGCAGTGTCTTCCCCTCCACAAAACATGCCCTAAATCATGTTTACAATCATGTATTCCTAGATTGTACATCCAGAATTTCTCTTATAAAAATAAACATTAGTAGTAAGAAGCGGCAGAGGTAATGTTTGTTCCATGTCAAAAGTTATAGTATGCACAACATCATTATCTTTTGAGTTTTTAATGTCTGCTCTCATTTCACTGTGTGCTTTCGCTGCACACTGCTTATGTAATTCCCATTCAGGCTTTGAAAGAGAAGATTCTCCCCGCTGACTTACACTAACTTTCATTCGATCACAAAAACAGCACGTATCACTTTTTGGTTTTTTGAAAAATAATGTGAACGTTGTATTAAATACACTTCTACAACACCATTCTTTAATAGGATTAATTTGTTTTTCCTGCCACAACTTATAATAAAGTTCATACATTTTGCTTAGTGATAGCTCTTGCGATAAATACTGGCGTTTATTGTTATCTATAAGACTGTAATGACTTTTGGTTGGAAAACTTTTAATAAGTTCCAGCACAAATTCATTTGCAGTCTTTGTTTGCGTAGGTTTTTGCAGGTACAATTTTGCCACCTCAATTAATATACTCTTGACCTGTGTTACTTTTCCTTTTTCTTGCATTTTTCATCCACTGATCAGAATTTTGCATGTTTCCTTGTTTTTGTAGCTTCTTTGATAATTACTTCCATTGCAGCAGCCACATTGAATGTTTATGTCATGTGGTACGAGTCGCGTGTTCTAATTGGCTGCTTGGCTTTAGCCCACCATGGCTCTTAAGAGAATTGTAATTTCATAGAGAGAGTTTTCATTTTGCTGTTATAGCGATTTATGAGGGAGTTGGACTAAACCAACCATTTTGTGAAGTACGTAATTCAGTGCACCATCCATCAGCTCCAAAAACACAAATTTGGATTTGGTCCACTCTGGCTCTCAGCCTTTCAATTGCTCACACTGGTTGGTTGGTTGTTTTGATTTATGGATGCTCAACTTCGAGGTCATCAGCACCCTTATAAGATTCATGGCAATAGCCAGATATAAACTTCACTCAAAAATAAAAATACCAGCAACAAGGAAAATATTCACAAGTAAAACAAGTGGCAATAGCCAGATATGAAACAAGGTGATAAGTCAAAAAGCATAAAATGAGATATCTAAAATTTTAAATCCTCAAATTCATATTACACTCTGCTAAAAACTTAAAAATTCTATCAACCGCTGTTTTGTCGTCCGCTAAGACCTCTGCAAGCGAGGCCAGAGAATCTCGAAGGTGCTCTAGAGAGGAACAGTCTAGTAGCACGTGACGGACAGACAAAAGATTGTCACACAGCAGACATAGAGCGGCAGGGTCCCTTTTAAATAGGTAACCATGCAAAAACTGAACCTATTCTTAATTGAGCCAAACTAACCTCCTCGCGGCAAGAAGTTATCCATGTAAGATTTAAAGCTTTCACGGCGCACGTTATTTATTACAGTTTCACGGGCGATCAGTCGTGTGAGGTTATCCAGTTTATTGGAAATTCTTTCACTTCTCTAAGCTTATTACCGCGGAGAGCTAACCACTCTTCGTGCCAGGACAGCACCGCTCTCCACACTTCAAGCCTAAAGTCTTCCGAAGTAACACGTGAGATGGTAATACTGGGTTCTGTGGTTGCTGTCTTTGCTGCTAAATCTGCCATTTCATTCCCCGGCAAACTATCTGACCAGAAATCCATGCACACACCACGTCAACGCCAGAAGCATGTAAAACATGGAGGGCATCCTGGATACGTTGTACAATAGGGTGGGGGCTGTACAACTGACAAAGGCTCTGCAGTGCACTAAGGGAATCGCTCAAAATTAGGCAGTCATCTAATTTATGACAGTGCACATACAGAACGGCTCGGTAAATTGCATAAAGCTCTGCAGTAAAAATGGAAGTGCTATTTGGAAAACCGAATGTATGTGGTTCGGTTCCATAAACATAAGCACATCCAACACCGTTGGTGCTCTTTGACCCGTCGGTATAAATAAATCGAAGGTCAGTGTAGCCTGAAAAAACTTCTGAAAAACGTGTGGATACTTGAAATAGGCATCGTGGACTTCTGGGATATGGTCATCCTAAGATCTACATGGGACATGCCAGATAGCTAAGGGGGGTAAAGCCTCTCGCCCTTGGTGAACATCCTAGGCAGTTCCACTCCAAGTTTCATTAGAAGATCTTGGAAACGAAACCCCGCAGGCTTAGGACAAAGGGTGCTATTCCTATATCATTTTTTTGCGTGGTGGTGAAAAAAGGAGTGAAAGTTGGGTGCTTAGGCATACATCTAAGAGCAAAACTATAATTTGCCAAGAGAAACTCACGCCGATATTGCAGAGGAGGTTCTAGGACTCGGCGTAAAGGCTTAACACTGAGCTTGTTGGAAGAGCCCCTATTGCTATGCGGATGCCCCTGTTGTGGACCACGTCTAATCTTCTCAGCACAGATGATCGTGCTGACGAATAAACAATACACCCATAGTCTAGTTTGGATAGGATGAGAGCGTGATACATTCGCAGCAAAATTATCTGATCCGCTCCCCACGATTTGCAATTTAGTACTCGCATGATATTTAGGGAACGGTCACATCATGCTCTTAGCTGTGCAATATGCGATGACCAACAAAGCTTCCTGTCCAAGATCAAACCCAGGAAGCGCGTCTCATCTGCAAAGGGAAGTAAATCTGAACCGAAATGTAGCGAAGGTGGGAATTGTCTCCTATGATGCCAGAAATGAATGCACATTGACTTCTCAGTTGAGAAACAGAAGCCGTTTTTGGAGTTCCATTCTCTAAGGTTGTCCAAACATTGCTGCAGGCGCCGTTGTAAGAATGCCATGCTCTGAGAAGTGCAATAGACAGCGAAGTCGTCTACGAATAGGCATGACGTAACTCCAGGTGGAACACATTTCCAGATGGAGTTAATTGCTATAGCACAGAGCGTGACAGTACTGAAGCCTGAAGTACTCCCTTCTCCTGAACAAAAGAATTAGAAAAAAACCGAGCCGATCCTTACTCGGAAAAAGCGGTCCTTCATAAACTCCTGAATGAAAAGTGGTAGGCGTCCACGTATGTTCCAGGCATACAGGGAACGTAGAATCCCTGCTCGCCAGCATGTATCATAAGCCTTCTCAAGATCGAAAAATATGCCAACGGTTTGACAGTTCTTCATAAAGCTGTCCATTATCTGTGTCGATATTGACAGAAGATGGTCAACAGTTGAACGGCGTCATTGAAAACTGCACTGGATGCTAGTCAGTAGGTTACGACTTTCTAACCACCATACCAATCGTCCATTGATCATGCGTTCCATCACCTTACAAACGCAACTGGTGAGGGAAATAGGACGATAGCTGGAGGGAAGATGACAGTCCTTTCCAGCCTTCAAGATGGGAATAACGGTGGCCTCCCGCCAATTTTCTGGGAGTATACTGTCAACCCAAACACGATTGTAGACCTTGAGCAGGAATACCTTACATTCAGGAGAGAGCTGTAGTAAATTTGCACATGAATACCGTCCGGTCCTGGTGCTGATAATTGCGAAGAATGAAGAGAATGGTCCAGCTCTGCCATGGTGAAAAGGCGATTGTAATCTTCTACGTTTCTAGAACGAAACGAGAAGCCTTGAGATTCCACCTGAGTTTTAATTGGAAGGAACTCAGGGGAGTAGTTTTCTGAGCTAGACACTTGAGCGAAAGCACTGCCAAACATATTGGCCACCTCAAATGAATCAACAACAGCTCCTGTGGCTGTTTTTAGTCCCGCTATTGATAATTGGGTCGTTTTAGCTGCAACACGCCTTAATCCATCCCACACAACCGAGGAAGGTGTGTGTCGGTTAAATGAAGCTACAAATTTGCTCCACAATGACATTTTGCTATCCTTAATGACTTGTCTGGACCTTGTGCGCATTTTCTTGTATTTGATTAGGTTATCCAACGTAGGGTGACGTTGGAAGACCCTAAGAGCACGCCTTCGAGCACGTATGGCATTCCGACATTCTTCCGTCCACCAGGGGACGGGAGATTGAGGAGGGTGTGAAGTCGACCGCGGAATTGTTTGTTCAGCAGCAGAGAGAATTGTCTCTGTGAAATGCTGCACCAAATCATTCACTGAATTGTGCTCGTTGTACGTAAAGACAGCCAACTGGGTGTAAAGGTTCCAGTTGGCATGGTCCAAGTGCCATCTGGGCATACGTGTGGAACATGTATCTTGCGTCAAGAGAGTAATGAGACATGGGAAGTGGTCACTAGAGTGTAAATCAGAGATGACATTCCATTGTAAGGAGACTGCCAACTGAGGTGAACAGACTGCAAGATCAAGGTGCGAGAAACTATTTTAAGAGTCAGAATGAACGTAGGTTCTTGTGAGAGGTAGAACCAGAACTTAAAAATTCAATGCCAGTTCGTATTTCTCCTGGTAAACCACTTGAGAATTTGATGCCATTCTGGCAGTTTGTCACAATAGCTCAGTGGTAGAGCATCCGCCCGGTAAGCGGAAGGTCTGTGGTTCAAATCCCAGTTGTGGCATTGAATTTTTAAGTTCCAGTTCTACCTCTCAAACTTTGCCCACACACGGCTTGTGTGTTTAAAAACACCAACAGTAAGTTTGTTGGCATAAATAAGTAGGTTCTCGTGTTGTAACTGTCCAAGAAATCAGCAATGAGTGTATCTCTCGCACAAGTGCTACTTGAGCTCCAAAGTGGGTGGTGCGCATTGAAGTCTCCCAGCAACAGAAACGGTGTTGGCAACTGGGAAACTAGATCTTCTAAATCAATGTGCGAGAGGTCGTGGGACAGAGGCAAATATACGGTACAAATGGTGATCTGGATGTTTTGCAGTAGAATCCTTACAGTAACTGATTGTACATCAGACTGTCAAGGTACAGATTTTGTGTATATGTCATCTCTGACAAGTATCATAGCGTCGCGGCCATGTGCAGGAATATCCTCTTCTGGTGTGACATCACACTGGGGTGTGTTGCCTTAGATGGAAAGCGTCGTGAGGACGCAGCTTAGTCTCTTGCAAATATGCGACCACAGGTTCGTTTTATTTGAGCAAAAGCTCAAGTTCTGGCCGTTGAGTTTTAATACCACGTATGTTCCATTGTAGGATAGCTTGCATTCTGTATGGGACAGGTATTCCAAAGTAACTCATTACTTTGGAATAGGCGGTTGTGGAATTAATTTTGCCCTTTTCTTCTCTCTTGGGCTTAGTTTTATCTGAGGCTTTTTCGCGCCTCTTTTCTACTAGAGGTCTCCCAGTGTGGGCAGATTGGTCTAACTCCATGTCCTCTGCTGAGCATGACAGTGTTCCCATAGTGGATTTCGGTTCGAGAGCTTTGAACCGATTCAACACGGAGACCAGCAAAGATGACATTCGTCGGTCTGTAGCCATCCCAGAGGATTCCTCTGAAGAGGATCTTCTAGGAGATGTCTTTGGGCATTTCTTTCCCTTTGATGCCTTGGGAGGAATCTTATTCCCTTTGAGGAAATCGGATCTTTTATACTGGGTCTTAAACTTGATTGGTGAAGCATTGTATACTATCGGTCTATTTGTCGAAGTCGACTTCTTTGTTGGCGACCTTCCTGATCTGCGGTGCTTGCAGGTGCTGTAACGGACTTAGGTGATGTCAAACACTTTGGATGTGATTTAGCTACGAGAATTTTGTCTGAAACTGTTGCCCCGTTTATATCGCTAGTTTGAGTTGTGATTTCCCGGCGTGGTACCGGTTTAGCTGAATCGAGCTGTAGGTACCAGAGTTCGGGATAGCGGGCTGGTGCAAACATAAGAGTTTCGGGGCTTCTGAGGACACCTTCTCTCTAACCCAGACCTCCTGGATGTTTTCCCCTGCAGTTAATACACCTGGGAGGTGATGTACAGTCATCGTCGTGTGTGATGCCTCCACAGTCGACGCAGGTAGCATTACCATTACATAAGTCACTTGTGACCGAAGCACTGACATTTGTAGCATCTGAGAGGATTTGGGATATATGGTCGAACTTCAATGGAATCATACCCAGCCATAATCCTTTGCGGGAGATCTACCTGATTAAAGGTAAGGAACAGGGTACGAGTGGGCTAAAGTTGGCCTCCCTCTTTCCTCTGAACCTGGTATACTGCTGTTACACCTTGATCTTCGAGGTTTTCCTTAATCTCCTCATTGAACATGCCATTCAATGCCCTGGTGTTTACCAATCCACGGGAGGAGTTCAAAGTCCTATGCAGTTCTACGTGTACAGGATAGCTGGCTAACATATTCGCCTTAAGTAATGTAGCTGCTTGGGATGCTGAATTAGCTTCAACCAGCAGCATGCCGTTGCGAGATCTTTTACATGCTTTAACTAGGCCAGCTATTTTATCAAGACCCTTTTGTATAACAAATGGGTTCACTGATGTAAATTTTCTTCCTTCCTCAGTTCTAGTAAACATTAAGTAGCAAGGACCACAACACTCAACTACTTCCTTTACTCTTACTTTGCTGTTTTTGTTTTGAGTTTTTTGAGAACTCATGGCGAATTAATCCTCCACCATTGCAAATGTGTCCGATGGCATGCTCACATCCTGGGTGGCACCCAGGCTTAGGTGAGAGTACTGGCCTGGACCTTGCTCACCCTAGGGTCTCACCTCCCAATGTATAGACAGAGGGACCCAATCGTCTTCAGGAGTGCATCAGCTCATGCAATGGCCCCTCCCTAGGACTGACCTTTATCAACGGATACATACACAGATCCTACATGATAAACAGGGGCTGGGACTTACGTGGTAACCCAGTCACCCCTTGCGTCCCCCATCCTCCTACAACCCGCGCGTAGGTTATCCATCAGACTGTGTACAGGGAGGTATCAGGTGGGAGGTCAAACACAAAAGTGGACCACAGTTGATTGGGCATTTGGCATGTGCCCTCTGACCTCTTAGAGGAACCCAATCGAGAGTATGGCTCGGGGCCCCGGGTACGCCAAACCCGTACCTACCGTAGTAGGACCCCCTGGGGGAGTTTGATTTCGGAGTTCTCTTCTCCTAGATGAGTCATCGACCAAGACTATCGAGCCTCATCTACCCGTTTTGGACTGTTCTTTGCTTCCCCTCACCTCTTGCCTACCAGTGGTCAAAATGACACGCTTAGTAGGCCATCTGGTTCAGGTACTGAGCCCCTCTGCCACATCAAGGCAACATTCTCCGGAGGGGAATTGCTCACACTGTACATGACAGTGACAGTACAAGTCAGTGAGCTAAGCCACATTTGTAATTTGCTGAATGGGAACCTGATTTGAAAAAGTGGTGGAAGTGCCATGAAACTTGTCAGCAGCATTTAAGAACTTGCAGCAATTAAGATAAGTGAAGTTTTTAGTCTCCAAATTTGTTTTTATTTTAGATTCTGTTACTTCACTGTTAATAGCTCCAATTTTTCATTAAATTAACCTGGAATTTCATTAATAAATAACATTCTTATTCTTTTCCAAAATGAAAATAATCCATTCCAGTATGGTACCACTTAACCAAAAGGTGGTGGGATGGTTTCCAGTCATTTGAAAAATAATAAAGATGCCATCTCAATGCATCTCACCCCATCTCAAATACTGCCTAGCTCAAACCTGCGTTTGTCTACATTAATATTTATATAAATATTCCACTCATTCTACTCAGGGTTTAAGTTACAGTTGCTTTTGTCACTTTTTGCTAATCAAGGTTGAAGAATGTGACAAAATTTAAAACAATCTCCCACAGAAGCAAACAATAGAGGTTATAAACACAACTTTCAACAAGCAATAATAATCTGTCACAGAAACAAATGATGCGCCACTTTCCTCCCAGGTAGTGGGGTTCATTTCTGATCTGGTCTGCATGGTTCACTCATTCTTGTCAAATGTATGCTTTTTAAGTCGTGATGGATAAATTGGTTTTAAGGAAGCAATGAAAGTACTGTAGTGTAGACAGGATATGGAACGTGTGGTTCTATATGTATGTGCAAAAGTTAATTTCATTTAGTAGATTGCAGTTGGCTTTAATGCCTTTATATATATTTCAGTTTTAAAATCTTCATAAACCCCTAGCACAACAGCCCTTCAGTGGCCAAGGTTTACTGCCCAGCTGCTGCATCCCCCACCTCTGTCTACAGGCATCATGAGTGGGGTGCAGAACTGGAGGGTGGGATGTGGTCAGAAACCCAAGCCCTCCCACCAGTTATGAGACCTTTTTTTATTTTCTAGCTTAAACCTCAATTGTCCTCCTTCATTGCATCGCTCACTTATGAAGGAAATTTCTTTTAGAGGTTCCTATACTTTCTTTACAGAATTTTTTTACATTTGTTATTAATGTAAGCAATAGCCTTTCTGTATCACAAATTCTGCCTTTTAGTTTTAGGCAATTTAGTCCAAGTTAATAATGCATTTCAATGATTAAGAGAAAACAACTTTAAGTAGTGCACAGAAATTTTAATATTTTAAAACATTTTAATTACATGTACTTAAGTATACAGTTTTTATTTATATACCTTAATATGTACGTTGTACATAATTTACTCTTCTTCGGCCCACGTATGTACAAATCACATTTTACAATCATTAACAAGCTACACATTCAACAAGATTCTCTATCTGCTTTGGCTTTCAAGTCACAAAGTGAACAACAGTGTCAACAAGATGTCAGTGCTTTCTTGGTGTACTCCATACACAATCTCCATATATAGATATTGCATAGATTGTCATAAAATGAAGTCTCATTAGTCCAATGTACAGCAACACCTAAAACTTTTTCCATATACACGTGCCTTAGATAAATAATAATTTGTACATATAACTTTTAGAGCTTTACAAGTTGAATGAGCATTAAAATAGTAACTTTTTAAAAAATAGTAAATGCTGCTTGTATGCTGGAATCTATGTTAAAAAAATATATATGTATCTTTAAAACTAAACAAAAGAATTAATCAAGCCTTTTAAAAATAAATAAGGCAACTCATTTTTATTAAAGTAGTACATTCTGACATATACATGCTTCAGAAAGAATGTACTTTTTAACATAATATAATGTGCAATGAATAAATAAAGTGACTCTGCCTTTAGAATTTGTGATAATAAAAGGATAACAAAGAAGATGTGAAAGAAAGGGATTGACTGAGCTTTCTCAGGTAAATTTTTTCATGTGCTAAAGTGGAATTCCTGTTTGCAAACAAGCTAACAAACGCCAACTGCTGTAAAAGGCTGGCAGAGTCGTCACATTTTGCTCACTCAGTTAATTGCTGGTGGAGGGGTTGGTGGTGTCCCATGAGGTCCCTGCAAATAAAGTTCAGTCATTATTATGCAATTAAATTAAAATTATACATGCTATGAGGTAACTACTTTTTCCTTCTCTGTACATTCTGTGTCATTATGTAAGACAAATATGCACATTATCAAAGCAGTTGCTAAATCACCAAAGAGCTGTAAAGCAAATTTAAAAACAAAAGCGCATGTTTCCACTGCTGCTTATTCTTGTGTCATAACACGTCCTTTGTATTGATGGGAATTTCCAATTAAATACCTACTTGAGCAGAAAAAGTGTACAAGTGCAATGCTTTAATAATATAAAAGTATTAAAAACAGTCATCTCTATAGTACTATGTATAACAAATCTAGCGTACTGTGAAAAACATTAACATACTTAGTTTTGTGACATACCAGAAAACGCTTTGGCAATTAATGCTTTAAAGTCAAATCAATAAAAGCATAGGAAGTATTGGAATCTACCCATAATGTGACACCAGGATTTCACAGGAAATTTCACATGTTTTGAGGCTTCTTTAACACACCACTTGTGTTAATTATTATTTATTTATGCCAACAAACTTACTGTTGGTGTTTTTAAACATACAAGCCGTGTGTGGGCAGTTGCTGTGTGTCTGTGGACAGCAAAGCCAAACACCAAACTTCATATTTAAGTTAAGCACCTTCCAAAGATATGACAAAGACTCAAGAACATCCCACACCCCAAATTATTCTTTACGTGGAACATTTTTTGAAAATTTTGGTTTTCTCCAAAATGGTTTTTAACAATTTTGATTCAATTATGATTTACTTGAGGTATTTTCATGACAAATGAACTGTATATCTTGAATTTTCTTGGAATAACCTCTGAAGTCCGTTAAGAGGTAAATAAAATCTTACTACACAAAAAAATGTACATCTCATTGAAGTTCATAATTTATACCAAATAAGAACATTTTCCTTTTTGTTTCCCTTGTTGAGTATTCTCGAGAAGTACTGTTCCAATTCTAAAGTAAGAACAAATTAGAAACCAAAAACTTCACTTATCTTAGTAATATTGCAAATTGTTGGTGCAAAGCTGACTAAACTCGAAACTTTAGTCAGCTTTGCACCAACAACTTGCAATATTACTAAGATAAGTGAAGTTTTTAGTTTCTAATTTGTTCTTACTTTAGAATCTTGTTGCTTCACTGTTAATAACTTTAATTTCCTTAATTTACTGTTCCAATGTTTGCATTGGCATTTTTTTCATTGTTTTGATCTTCTCTTTATTGGTAGAAAAGGGTTCTTTTCCACTTCTGCCATTTTCTTGCTTCTTCCTCCATGAACTTTCCTCTTGTTTCCTTTATTATCATCTTATAGTGTTCCTTTCTTCTGACGTAATTCTGGATGTCCTCTTTATGTTTTGTAGTTTTTGGTATTTCTAGGGCTTTCAGTGTTACTTTTCATTCTTTGTAGCATGTTCTGTTAAACCACGGTTGTGTTCTTCTTGTTGCGACTTCTTGGCATGCATTTCTTATGCTATTTGTCAGTTCGATGGCAGTTTCTAGTTGACCTTCTTCTATTTTCCCTCTTGCTATTTCTATCTCTTCCTTGTTATGTCTTATCTTTTGATGATCTAGTACCCTAGACTTTTTGTTCTGGTTTACTATCTTCCCTTTGTGTTGCCTCTCCTTTTCTATTTCCATTAATGTTTCAATTGGGATGTGTTTTCTGATCGGTGTGATATTCGAGTTCCATATTCCCTTTTGTTCTATTGCTTCTATTCGTCCCCTTTGTACAGTAGTAGGTCTATTACATTTCCGTTATGCACGATGTATGTTAGTATGTCTTTTTTGTTTGCTCGTTTGTATCCTCTTTTAGTGCATCTATGACCATTTCTGTTTTGATGTTTTCTTTATCTATTCAGCAGTTTATATCTCCTGCTAGTATTATTCTTTCATTTTTCTCCATTTCTGAGATTGCCTTCATTACAACCTCTATCACTTCCTCTGTTATTGCTTGCGGTCTTATATACAATGCTATTATTGTGTAAACCTCTGTTTCTACAACAAACATGTTTTCTTTTTGTGTCTCACTTTGAAATACCCTGTGGTTGTTTTCAGGTAGTACGACACCTCTCCTGTCAGTCGTCCATCTGTTTTTTCTGCATACAAATGGAGTCTATAGAATCCATTTATTTCTGTTGGCTCTGTTGTGAGCATTTCCATGAATATCATTCAGTCATGCACTTTGAGTTCTTCATTTGGCATGTATTTTATTGCATTGTTGAACCCTTCCACATTCCAGTTGTGTACCTTAAATATTGAGTTGCATTCCTCCTTTTTGGTATTGTCTTGGGAAACAAAATCACCTTATAATTATTCCTTCCACCCAGAATTGTGTGCTTTTTTCTTCCTCCAGATAATTGTACTGGAGTCCTATCTTGTAGGCCTTATTTCTTCCTCTAGTTATTTCCTCACATTCAATTATTTCACCTTGTATGCCACTTATTTGAAGACAAGCCTTTATTTCTCCACTGTCATTTCGTGTAGTCTTCAACGGACAGCCATGCTTTCTTCTGTGCATATATGTCTGTGTTTTCTTTTGTTCCTATTGTTTGTACCTTTTTGTTTTGTTCCTTCTGCTTATTGCTTTCATCAATGATTCCTCTTCATTTTTGTTTTCTGTTTCTGTCTGTTCCTGTGTGTTTGCTTTGCCACAATAGTTTGTGTTTCTTGTTGTGTGTGGTGTTGTCTTGTTTCCATGCTTTCCATTGCTTTAGCTTTCGTACTTGTGGGGTGTGGGGGTGTGTGGATGCGCATGTATGTGCACACACACGTGTGTGTGTGGGGGGCTAATGCTTCAGGTTTAGCAACAATGCCATTCTCCTTCTTGTCTCCAAATATTCTGAAGTCAAGTCTGGATACAATTTAAGTTGTTCACAGACTGATGGATGCTCTATATTCATTTCTTCTTTCTTGTTGCATAACAGACAATTTGGAGACAATAACAACCCAATTTTAGACAGATATTTGCTGAGACAGTCATGTCCAGTGGTAAGTCTGAACGTGGCGACGGCTGATTTTCGAGACAGTTCAGAAGTTAGTTTCAAGCTTTTTAACAGCTTTTCTCCTTTAGAATTTAACATATTTGTAGTAAATTCAGTTTTATAATTCATGATTCATTTTCTTCTTAATGATACATTTAACTGATGCCAGTGGTACTCTTGGTTTTAACTTATTTTGAATTTTGGTTCCCTTTTTTGTTAGGATGTCTGCCTTCTCATTGTTACTCAACCCACAGCATGCCAGAATCAACTTGAATATTGTTTGTGTTTAACCAAACAGTGAATTTCTCTTAAGTTTCTGGATTCCAAGTTAATGTTATTGCTTGGATCGCAGCTCTAGAATCTGATAAAACAGCAATGTTTTTATTTTTTGTAGCCAAACAAACAGATATTTCAGAGTAGTCCAGATTGCATCAAGTTCTCCATAAAAATTTGTAGTGTTTTTTCCCACATTTTTGTAAAATGAGAAAAACTGACATGTACCACCTGCTCCAGCTCCAGCATCACCACTTACAAATGAGCCGTCTGTATATATACATGTCCATTCTTCTTCAGGATATTTGATTTGCAGTGTTTTGAATGCTATCATTTTTACATTACCGGGACTTGCTGTTTGTTTCTTGAAGATTTCGCAGAGGTCTAAATTATATTCTATTTCATAGCTTTCTACTGGATTAATGGGATGTAATAGGTATGTGTAGTTTTTCTTCCAGTTTTTTTACTTCTTGCTGAAATCTTTTTGGTTTTTGATGTATATTTAAAATCATGAAGTTTGTCCAGTTTATTAAAATTTGGAGTTCTTATAAGTTTTCCAAGAGTTATTAGCGCTTGTTCAAGATCTAGGTTTAAGAGAAGGGTTTCTATTGGGGTGGTTTTAGCTGCATCTGCTATTAAGTGTAATGCCTAGTTTTGAACTTTCTCTAATTCTTTTTCACAAGACTCAGATGCTGTTATTTATATGTCACCACAATATTTAAGATGGGTTTCATGTATGTATTGAATGTCATGTTTAGCTTTTTTCCTAAGCTGCCCCATTCAGTTCCTGATAGTCTTTAGTATTTTAAACATATTATTTGCTTTCCTGTAACAGATTCTACTTGATATAGCCATGGGAGACATTTATCAAAATATACTCCTAAATGGTAATTATTATTTATTTATGCCAACAAACTTACTGTTGGTGTTTTTTTTTAAACACACAAGCCGTGTGTGGGCAAAGTTTAAGAGGTAGAACTGGAACTTAAAAATTCAATGCCACAACTGGGATTTGAACCACAGATCTTCCGCTTGCCGGGCGGACGCTCTAACCACTGAGCTATTGTGACAAACTGCCAGAATGGCACTAAATTCTCAAGCCAGTTCGTATTTCTCCTGGTAAACCACAAAGGCAGTCTCACATCAGAAACAATTACCCCAATGGTGACTTACTATTGTAAGTACTTTATATCCCAGGATATAGCGTCCGCCTGGCAAGCGGAAGATCTGTGGTTCAAATCCCAGTTGTGGCATTGAATTTTTAAGTTCCAGTTCTACCTCTTAAACTTTCCCCACACACGGCTTGTGTGTTTAAAAAAAAAAAAACACCAACAGTAAGTTTGTTGGCATAAATAAATAATAATTACCATGTGAAGGTTATTTAATCCTGGGATATAAAGTACTTACAATAGTAAGTCACCATTGGGGTAATTGTTTCTGATGTGAGACTGCCTTTGTGGTTTACCAGGAGAAATACGAACTGGCTTGAGAATTTAGTGCCATTCTGGCAGTTTGTCACAATAGCTCAGTGGTTAGAGTGTCCGCCCGGCAAGCGGAAGATCTGTGGTTCAAATCCCAGTTGTGGCATTGAATTTTTAAGTTCCAGTTCTACCTCTTAAACTTTGCCCACACACAGCTTGTGTGTTTAGTAAAAAAAAAAAACACCAACAGTAAGTTTGTTGGCATAAATAAATAATAATTACCATGTGAAGGTTATTTAATCCTGGGATATAAAGTACTTACAATAGTAAGTCACCATTGGGGTAATTGTTTCTGATGTGAGACTGCCTTTGTGGTTTACCAGGAGAAATACGAACTGGCTTGAGAATTTAGTGCCATTCTGGCAGTTTGTTACAATAGCTCAGTGGTTAGAGCGTCCGCCCGGCAAGCGGAAGATCTGTGGTTCAAATCCCAGTTGTGGCATTGAATTTTTAAGTTCCAGTTCTACCTCTTATACTCCTAAATGCTTAAAAAATTCTGTTTCTTGGAGTTTATTGCCATTATAATTAGTTTAATTTCTTTTGTCTTTTTCCCCAAGGAAAAATGCTGGTAATTTTCAGTCTCTCATAAGTTCACCATATTGCCCAGATCTAAATTCAATTGAATTAATCTGGGCTGACGTTAAAAAAATGGGTGGCTAGCAGCAATGTTACTTTTAAGCTAAAAGATATGAAACGTTGTGTCACCAGCAGAAAATGTATGTTGATATGGTTTGAAGAAATTGAAAATCTCTATTTCGAAAAAGATAAAATACTATAGTCATATAAAAAGAATTCTTATTCAAGATGATGCAGAAAGTAGCGAGAGTAGTGACGACACCTATGATGCATTCAATAGTATAGAGGAGGAAAAGATTTCAGGTGTGGAAAGTTTGGAGGCAGATGGTTGACATAGTGCTTATGCTAAGCAAAGTTCGTGCAATGATACAGTGATATATTTAATAAAATTAACACTATAATTTTAACAATAAATATAAGTTTAACAGTGTGGCACGGTGTGGTTTAGTGCATAATAAAGCGTACGAATGTTTCACATTGACTGCCCCGACACTACTCCAGCATAGTCACCCAATTGCAACTAGAGCTGGTAAGTAACTGCTTCCGAGCTACCATTAAGATTTTCACATGCCTAGATCCATTGTGGCAATTATAAAAGCAGTCAACAAGACAAGTCAAAATACCTTGGGAGAACTAACATGATATATCTAATAGGAAATAGGCAGAATTATGCATTACTAATGAATTATAGCAAGTGATGCATACCTTTGTAAAGAGACACCATTAAAATATGAACAACAATGATTGCCAATTTCAGCATTTGCACCAATATAAAATATGCACATTGGTTCATACTTATATAGTATCTTAGTATTAGGGGTATATACAGCAGCACACATGTTACATAAATGGGTCTATGAAGTTCATTTACAGGAGTACATTTACAGCTTTTGTAGCTCTACTGAAATCTATGTAAATGAATATGATGAGCAAAGAACTTCAAACAAAACCAAATAATACTTACAGAGCCATTGTCTCGAGGTTTGGAGTCATTCCGGTCTCTAAGAGAATTAGGTTGTATAAGGAATAATATAAATGCCAGTGTCATCCAGCCGATCATCATCAGGAAAAAACCACTGGGTGCTGTGGAGGTACCAGGGTGACTGCCAGGTACTGTAACATATTATGAAACATTTTGTTCAAGATATTTCTGAAAATTCATATTTCTCATTCTTTTGTGCTCTTATTGTTACAAAATGCACTGTTTACATTTGTGGTTAAGGATGCAAGTACAGATTTCAACAATGAGAAATGGATACTTTCAACATTTGGATTGCTGATTCTGTAATAATGTACCTTTTGCATGTGATAAGAAACAAAAGAATGGTGACTTGCCACTTCAAAAAAGTAAGATAAAGTATTGGAAAAGACATTCCAACAAATATTTCAGAAATGGTTAATGTCACACAAAAGGTTTTATTTGACAAAATGAGTATGTTGTGTATGTTTTAATGAGATCTACATTCTTTGCGCTGTTAGTTTTGAATATCTTTTGTAGTTTGTCACTTATACACAATTCAGTTTCGGAAAGAAAAGGATTTTGATGGCTATTCACAGAAAATTCAAAATACATATTTTACTCTTTGTATAAATATCTCAATTAAAGCACAAGGAATGTAACATTTATTTTATTAACCACAATGACTGTCACTGGGAACCAACACACAATTTGAAAACTTACAGTGCACATTTTGTTGGTGATGGAAGGTCCAGCCATAAGTAGAATCCTGTTTGCGGCATTTCTCAATGTATATAAGGAAAGTATAGATGCCTCGCAACTATCTATTGAGATAGTTAAAAGAATGGCAATCATACAGCTTACTCTACCAATCTTACCAATTAACAATATCCCTTTTAAAAATTGTAACATAATGCTTGTCTGTTCTTTTCATTTTATATTAACATGCAAATGTTGGCTAGAAATAGTGTCAATCAATGACTACCCACTGGATATTGAAGCAACATAGCACTATATTTTGAAGCATAATGGAATGGAAAAAAGGAGAGGGAATTTAATACCTAAGAAATGGAAAGATTTTCCAACAGAGGTAAAACTTTAACTCAAGATCAAATGAATACATGGAGAAAGCAAGAAAACATTTAGGAAAAATAAGGTTTAAATGGTTAAAAAAATATGAATAAAAATAAAGAAAATATGGAGAAGGGTAATGTACAAGTAAATAGTGGATATAAGTTTCCCCATTATATATGAAACAAAATGTTAAATAACGAGACAGTAAAAAAAATATGAACCGGCTATGGAATGTTTTGCCTATCTGCATCCTTGGCACTTAGTGCTGCCTGCTGCTATCATAGAATGGCATGGATCGAAGCATATATTTTAAAACTACTTTTAAATGCTTTACATACCAACTTTATGAAAGGAGGTAACGAAAGTGGTTACTATCATTGTCCATACATTTTTGGCACCTCTTTGGGAAACTATCCATCACTTGCTGTAGTTAATTTGAGAAATGCTGGCAATTTCATGGCAGGTATTTTGTTTTAATTCTTCCAAAATGTGTGGATTTGTCTGTACACTTTATGTTTTAAGTTACCCCAGAGATAGAAATGGCAGGGAGTTAGGTTAGGGGACTGAGGAGGCCATAAATCTCTATGAATCATTCTGTCCTAAAACTCACTTTCAATAATTGTACTTGTTGATAGATTGTCCATATGAGCTGTTGCAGAGTCTTGTTGAAAAAAAGGCAAAATCATTCTCCCTGTCTGTTAATTCTCTAAAAAAGGGGTATAGGGATGTCTACTGCTGACTTGAAAAAAAAACTGGCCCTATATCTTTCTCCACTAATTGCACATCATTCACCCTGCAAGAATGGTAATAAATGCCAATGATCCAGACAGGATAAATACCATGCAGTGAGTTCATAATTTTTTGACTCTCTCGGTATAAGGGGAAGTAATAGAAATAAGCAACTTCAGAGGGAGGAAAAATTGACATCCAATTGGAATGGCTGCTGGCTTCCAGTAGTTAAGGCAATTGTGGGAAATATTGTTAGAATTAATTATATTTGTTTCATTTTATTATTTTAGTAGGCTAAAATTGTATTTGTATAATTAGAATCAATTAAGTTTGAAATAAATGAATTCATTCATTATGAAGCAACATTCAACTGCTTATATCACACATTGATCAATAATGAGTTGAAACAAAATAATCTGATGTGCAATAATAAAATTGTTTCCACCAACAATCAATTTTCACATTTTCCAAAAATTAAACCTATAAAAATTTTCTGTTTACTTTTTGCTACTTGTGAACAAGCAACTATCTCTGTATACATTTTGCTGAACAGAGTAACACAAAAGCAAGACAATAAATGCAAGACTTGAGGTTACATACTCTATGATTGGACTCAAGGGAGCAGAGGATGCTTGGTGCTCATTATGCAATAATATCAATTATTTTTTTGAGCAGGAGCAGGTGTGGTGATGGTAGTAAAAGTGGATACTAACAAAATATATATTTTACTAACAGTTACACTGTTATGATATTAGTTCTGATCATGAATGTCACTGTAACACTTCAATGACAACTGATACATTGGAAATATAACTGATTCTAAAGTAAGAACAAATTAGAAACTAAAAACTTCACTTATCTCAGTAATATTGCAAGTTCTTGGTGCAAAGCTGACTAAAGTTTTGAGTTGACTCCAACTCATTCTCAAAGCTATACAATACAAACTGGTTTGAGAATTCAATGCTATTCTGGCAGATTGTCACAGTAGCTCAATGGTTAGAGCAGCCACCTGGTAAGCGGAAGGTCTGTGGTTCAAATCCCAGCTGTGGCATTGAATTTTAAGTTCCAATTCTACCCCTCAAATAAATATGTGTTGAAGCTATTATATGTAACATCCAAAATTGTATTTCTTTACTACAAAACATAAGCCCACTGGTTAGCTTATCAAATCTCTATGTTCAATGTTCACCAGCCTCCATGACTGCTTGTGAACTCACTGAACGCAATCTAATATAATCCAAGTTTATCGTTAATTAATTCGCTTTTACAACCGAGTATAAGTTCTCCAATCCAAGCATTAAAGTCACAATAGAATGGTATGCACAATTCATTATAATATATTTTTCCAAATGTTCTGTTGTCATGCACAGTCTTCTGTCTGACAATGTTTTTATATATTGAGAAAGACTGCTCAACTTTGCAAGAAGTCAATGGTGCATATTTATGCAGACAGACTGTGCTAAGAATAATATCAGGCGGTTCTACATTTTCACCATTAAGTAAGCAAGACAAAATAACAAGATTTGAGTATCCAGGGTTCTTATTCTGCACAGATTGCAGTTTAGTGGAAATTACACCACCCACTTCACCTGGTACAACACTCGCCTTCTGAACTGCATTTTCCATTATTCCCTCAGCTTCTTGATGAGGCATACCTGAAGTTTCCAGTTTCTTGATACTGTCAGGAAGCCAGCTGAAGTGACTTGCGATGTATGAAACTGAACTGAACACTTTAGAACTGTTGAATGCTGACAAGGATTCACTCCAGATGCTGCTGGATCTCAAGAAAAGTTGTCCATCACTGAATTCACAGCTCCAAAGTGCTTACTGTAGAAAATTACAGCTTCAATCCATGTTGCCCACCTTGCTAACATGGGCTCCGGAGGCAGAGGTGCGTCAGGTAGCTGCTGCTTGTAGCATTGTGCATAAGGACATTTCAAGAAAACTCTTCTTTGTTGCTGATATCAGTGTATTTACTTCCGGGAAATTACTTCTAATTGTCTCTGCCAGTTGTTGCAATGCATAAGCTGCACATGTAACATGCACTATGTTTGGGTGAAACACAGTAAGCGAATTCCCAGCTTTCAACATGTATGGAGCTCATCTGTATACAACTATAGAACCCTCTCTTCTTTTATGCCATCTAGCCATGTACCTTAAGCCCATCATTTATAAATCTAGTGATTGTTGAACTATTTGTTGATGAAACAACCTGCAGCATCTGTCGTCTCATCAGCAAAAATCCATATAAGTGATTTGCCTTTTTTAGACCCGATTGCTTCTAATATGTTAACATACCGAATCCAAGTAATTCTTCCTGAGTAGACTCATCAGGAATGTTGTGGTTGCTGTATTTTTGTAAGAAATGTTTATACTTAGGTACCTGAAGTTTGTTCCAGGGTATGTTTCCTACAACTAATCCAATACATAGTTCTTTGTAAAACTCACTATTAGATGAGGTAGACTGCCCCTGTAAATGTGTAGTAGAACATTTCTTCAAAGAACCACTTTGTTTATTCCTAATATGTAGCTTGCTTTGTAAATACTGTTCAATTTGAGATTCCAACACCACAAGTTTGGCAGAGGACTGTCATACCATCAGTGATTAAAGAACTGTCAACAGAAATCCACGTTTACAGTTTTGATGATAATGAAGATGCAACCGATGCCATGATTAACTTACATGCAACTGACTGTTAGAAATTCTGAAGTGTTTTCCTTTCTTTCTCTCACACGTTTAAAACTAGTCCTTGTTGTGCACTTAAGCTCTGAATGTAATGGCAATGTATAGGATTGACGAAAATGGATGAGAACCACAATAATACTTGAAATATTTCTCCCCTTTCTTGCTCTGTAACGATAATGAATGAAATTGATGAAAACGTATAATAAATTTGCAATAATACTAAAATATGTCAAATTATATATTATAGTACCAAATATGTATCATATCTCAAAATATGTAATTTGAAACTTTCAAATAAGGGTCCTATCAGTGTAATTTGTCAACATTTTAGCTTTTCTTATAACTACATATACAAGAACAGAATATGTAATTACATAAAATCCAGACTCTACTTATTACTTTCTCCGTTACAACACTTCCAACTATCACCCTTTTTTTTTTAAAGTTTAACATCCTTCAACACCTAGACATATTGAATGACACAGGTGTTGGTAGACCTTTTTTTGGGAGGGGGGACGGCGGAGGTTGGAACTTTGCAATCAAACAATATTAATTCGTTATTTGGTTGTCAAAAACTGTAAAAGATGAGTTACCTATACTATTTATTGTGGATAACTGTATTAATTTGTACTAAATAAAAACTGGTTTGATTACAGGTCTTCTGTTTTCAATCTCGGTTGACAAGGATTCCCATGAAGTTCAACTGTAAAATTTGTACAAAAATAAAAATCTTATAACTATCATTGCAGTATGAATTACTGTTGACAGCAAAAAGAATAACATCATTGGTGAGTTCATTTGTAACAAGGCACTATGAAGCAATTAAGTATTTCTTTTGTACAAGTATTCTGAGAAAAATGTTCTTTGCATAAAAATTAAAATAACACTGTCAGTGATTGACTCCACATTATTTTTATTAATTTCCAAGGGGGCGTCGTGGCCCCCCTTCACGATGCCCAAGTTGGACAATGAAAGAAATGGTTGAAATGCTGCTCAAATGAACCAGGTGCCTTTGAGCTTAAAGTTACCCAACATTTGTCTTCTTATGGCAAGGGAAAACCCTGGTAAAAACATAACTCACCCTAACAGAGATTTGAATTCCGGACCTCTTGAATGTGAGGGAGGCATACTACCCCCACAGCACAGAGGTGGGCTATTACCATTTTGTTTACTTTACTTGCATGCTCGTTTTAATAAAGGTTTTGCAGAGAATGGCATTTAAACATAATGTGGTATTGCAAAACTAAAAACACAATCTGGGATCACTCCCCAAGATTTGTGCTAGCTCTGCCAGAAGGAATAGGAAATTCACATTATGCTGAAAACATAATATTTTGAACACAGTTTTACTTTTGTAAATGGAATAATTAGTCATAAGTGCAACAGAAACTAAACAAAATCAGGGCAATAAAAACAGTTACTTAGGTAACATAGGTAATTTTAATCAAAATAGAATTCTTCTTGAAAGATATAAGCTTACAACAAAGAGAAATGAAGGAAGCTTTCATTCAGTTCAGTTAGTAGGAACATGCCCCTTGTTTTATACGGAAAAAGGAAACCACTGTAGATAACACACAATCAGTAGGGCTAGGATTTTTATGATAAATGTCATATTTTTATCCTGGTTTATTTTTCTGTGCCTAAGTTAATTTAAGCATGTTTCCAACATTTGTAACATGATTTATTGTTCATACAAATGCATATTTGACCCTATTCTAGTTTTAGGTCATATTTTGGCCAAATACACTAATAAAATTGTACTTTTAGTCACATATTATGTAGGTAATTTATTTTTGTAAACATCATTTCATAACCTTTTCCCTTCCCACTCAGCCATTGCATAAATTACATGTGATTGAGAAGATTTTCAATAACTTTGACAAAAGTGATTCATCTTCAATCAAAATGTACAGTTGTTTTAATTCACCATGTAAAGAAACTTAGCCTACATAAAATCTAATATTTCAGTAATATTAAAAGCCATCAGTTGCCTTAAAACTGTGGGCATGAAATTGTATGGTACATTAAGCATTGTAAAGGAAACTGAAAGTGACTTATTGAGTGCACAGGGCAAGGTAACTGACAAGGTTAGGAAAAAATTACATTATATGCTTGAAGGAAATCCTGCATATACAACATTGTGTAAAATTGGTAACATTCTTTATGACAAAGAACCAGAAGTCAATGAGAATGCATCAGAATGTTCTATTAATGATTCTCCTTATTGCAAGTTCGTCCCTGTTATATCATGTGATGTAGAAAGAAATTTCCCAAGTATATGGCTCTACTTGCTGATAACCAAAGAGCCTTCAAGTTTGACCATCTGAAACTGCATGTCATTATGCAATGCAATTCTGCTCAAAATGAAGGTTAAGAGAGGTGTGAATTACTTCATCTGTAACTACTAAAAGTACTGCATTTTTCATTTTGACTTTCTCCACTACATATAGTAAATATGGGAAGTATTGCATTCGATCCAAAATTTCAATGTCAAGATTACACCGGAAATATATGTTTTGAGGCCCCTTGAATACCACAAAAAAAAGTCAGTTAAAAACCAAAGTTGGTATTTAAGTTTAGGATGCAACATTAAGATTTTGAAAAAAAAAAAAAAATCCTCCACCCCAAACTACCCTTTACATGGAAAATTTTGATTTTTTCAAAAATGGCTCTAATGATTGATTAAAATGTCATATGTTTAGGATATTTTTATGGCAAATAAAATGTATATTTTGAATTTTCTGGCCACAACATATGTAGACCTGTTTACTCTTGATGCCGTATGCATAGCTGGTAAATGAAAGAGATAGACCAAATCTTACTACAAAAAATGTAGATCCTGTAAAATCACACAAGTTATGTCCAAATGCATTCTTTTTTTTTGTGGAGTGGACCACTTCAGAGACATTCCTTGTTATTTGTGTGGGTTTTGCAGTACTTAAGTTTTTCTCAAATGGAGATTCGTTATTCACCTTTTTATCCCTTGGTCATGCAAGGAGAACGGAATTTCAAAGCCTTCACACAGTCACCAGCTATAAAAGATTTGACTAGTGCTCAAAGCTTACTTTATTCCCACACTCCCCTTGAACCTAGAAGAAAATTAGTAATAATTTCTACAAATGTTTATCTCGACTAACATGAAGAAAATAGAGGAATAAGAGTTTGTAAGAATACTTAGCATAAGAGTAGAGAAAATCACGTGAGTACAAGACATCAGATTTTTTGTTTTAAGTTTTATGTCATATTTTCACCACCTTAGGTCATATTTTGGTAATTTTCACAACATAAATGCATGCATATTTCAAGACTTGTTAGGTCATAAAAATCATGAGCCCTAGTAGTCAGGTATACTCACACTCCTCTAAGCACTCTGTATCTGTGCAGTATGCCTGGGACTGTCGTAACTAGAAACAAACAAAAAGGGAATGATTACACAAACAATGAGAGCAACTTCTCTAACAATTTATTTCTTAAAATAAAGTTTGATCTTTTAACACCTCTGCTGGTCCTTAAGAATAGGATACTGAGTTTACACGCTGAAAGAAAATACCCTAATTGACAACCAAATAGTTTTTGGGTATTACTATACAAACAATAGAAATTAAACCTGTTCTTTTACTAGAGTTCACGTTCCTATTATATGCTAAATCAACAGATAAAATTGATTTTGTACAAATACACATAGCTATGCTCATGGGACCTCCCTCTCTCATGTGGATATCACACTCATTCTATTCTCAAGTACAGTTGCTAGGCACTTGTACAACAACCTTGCATTTGTAAGATTTAAAGCTTTCACGGCGCACGTTATTTATTACAGTTTCACGGGCGATCAGCCGTGTGAGGTTTAAAAACATTGAGCTTTCGGCCATTGTAAACTCCATGGCCTTCGTCAGAATGAAAATGACCGTTAAACTTTAAACTTTAAACTTATTTATTGAACTAAAACATTTGCCTGGTGCCGGTACAAAAGGGCCCGGCTTACAGGCTCAAATTAACATTATTTATATTATTTACAAAGTTTACAAGTGGGTTCGTGTTATCTGTGTTTCCTTTAAAACCCATACAGTGGGCAGCTTTAGCCCACCGAGAACAGTTTTATTTTGTATGTTCAATGTCTTGTTTGTTTCTTTTGATCGTTTTTTGTTTATGTACACTCATCCACGCGCTCATTCACTCCTGGGCATACCACACATATGTCCCATCACACGCACACACACACACACACACACACACACACACTCGTATATACATATTTACACACACTGCATTATATACACTTTACTATATACAGTTTTTCCGCAGTTTTCCTGTGCGGACCAGGTTGCAGCTCCTGACTGGTTCCCTGGGATGCAGGCCTCTGAGGTAGCGTGTGTGCGGCCTAGGGCCCCTCTTTGCGCGGACGCACATCAGTCGGTGAGCCGAACAACGTCTAAAACATCTTAATTCTAGTGTGTTTCCGATGCTTCGGCTCACCTTTGCCAATATTGGCAATGACGTAATTGTCATGGTTTCTGATGCGCGCCCACGCGACAGCGGCTCTTTTCGCTATTGCCTCGGAAATGGTTAGGATCTGGGTTTCCTGGTGAAGGGTTCGGTTAGTGGTTAGGATGGGAGCAGAGAGGATTTTCCGGAGGGAGAGGTTTTGGAGGGTTTGGATAGTCTTCAAGGCGGTTTTTGAGGCGTTTGCCCAGGCCACACACGCGTAAAGAACCACTGACAGGATGAAAGCTTTATACAGGACGAGTTTGGACTTCAATTGCAACTGTTTGCTGCGGAAGATGGGGGCGCATAACTTTAGCCGCTGTCTGCCTTTGTTGGCGCTATTTTTTATGTGGGTGGACCAGCACATTGTGCGGTCCAAGGTAACCCCTAGATATTTAACTTGCCGACGGCAATGCAATACCTGACCACCGACCGTTAGGTCCATTGCCAAAGTGTGATGCCTCTTAGAGAAATGAATCAGCTGGCATTTGTTGGGATTAATTTTGATTTTCCAGTCATGTTGCCATGAAAGGAAGTTGTTAACATAACGTTGCATTTCTGCAAGGCCGAAACGGGGATTTCTATGGTGGTTGTATATTGCAGTGTCGTCGGCGTACATGGCTACCTTACATCTGGCGTCCACTGGGAAATCGTTGGTGAATAATATGTACAAAAAGGGTGACATGATTGCCCCTTGTGGGACGCCAGCCCGCATCACTCTCTCCCGTGAGGAGGAGCGGCCCACTTGGACGTAAAACTTCCGTTTTTCTAAAAAATTGTGCAGCAAATATAGATAATTTTGAAGAGCCGGGAAATTGTGGTGCAGTTTGTAAATAAGGCCATTGTGCCAGCACCGGTCGAATGCGGCTTCTACGTCCAGAAATAGCGCCAACGTTGAAGCCCCATTGTTAAATTGCTCTGTTACGTCATCAGTTAATCTCAAAAGCTGTAAATCAGTTGAATGTCCTTTTCGAAAACCAAACTGTGAATTTGATATTTCATGTGATTCCGAAACATGTTTTTGAAGTCGAGAAAGTATAAGTTTTTCGAGCAATTTACCAATAGTAGACAAGAGACTAATGGGGCGGTAGTTTTGCGGTTGTCTGGTGCTTTTTCCTTGCTTTGGGAGCATAATTACCTTGGCTCGTTTCCAGGTAGAGGGGAAATAGCCTTGCTGCAGACAGGCGTTAAAAATTTTAGTCAGTTGCACCAGGGCTTTTCTCGGGAGATGCTTAAGTTCCTCATTAGTCACTTTGTCTGGGCCGGCAGCTTTCCCATTAGGTAATTTCCTAATGAGCTTGTAAACTTCCTGCGGTGTTATGATGGGTAGTTGTTGCTCTTGCTTCTGCGCCACCCAGGTTTGTACCCATGTCTGTACCTCCCGTTCTATATCTCGGTTGGTAACTGGGTTTTCGCTGAATCTGTCTTCAAGACAGTCAGCGAAGACCTCGGCTTTCTCCTCTTCGGAGAAGTGCAGGCCGCCATGAGTGTGCAGCGCCTCAGTTGCGGAGTTGACGTTCGTGGAGACTTTAAATGCCTTTAATAATTTCCACAAGGAAGAGTCCGAATGGGTGGTACTCAGCATTTTGTTTTCCCACTGTTCAGTTTTGTTGATTTTAATTTGATGCCGAATGATGTTGCGTAGCCATTTTGCTAGCACTTTGTATTCAGGCTGACGGGTGTACCGCCACAGTCTTGTCAAGCGTCGTCTCCGCGCAATGAGTTGCTCTACCTCGGGGTACGTGCAAAAACCGGGTGGTCTTGTGGTGTAAGTGGTAGCGTTTCTCTTGGCCGTGTGTATCGAGGCAGTAAAGTTTTCAATGGCGACATCTATGTCTGCCTCGCTGTAGTATGACAGCCTGGGTTGCGCCATCCCGTGCATTTCCGTGGTAAACTTATTCCAATCGGTCTCAGCCCTCCTTCGAGGCCCAGAGGCACCGGCCGGAATGCCACCCTGTATATCGAAGTGCACGGGAAGATGGTCAGAGTCCAGGCTGTGATACACTGTGAAGTTAATTAAAGGCGTCGCATTTTTTGTTAGTACGAAGTCCAAAATTTCGGGGTCAAAGTGCCCCGATCTGTGCCAAAATGTGGGGTCTGGGGGAAGATGTACCTCTAAGTCGTCATTATCTGTTATAAGTTCAACCAGGAGATTTCCAGCCGCGTTTGCCCGGCGTGAAAACCACCAGGGGTGCCGAGCGTTGAAATCTCCTGCAATTATAACGTGCTCCTCTAAAGCGAGGATTTGTTCGAGGTCAGGTATGAAATTTAAGGAGTTGGGGGGCCGGTAGAGCGCTACCAGCATCACCGTTTGATTATTTACACGGGTTTTGAGTGCTGTGCACTCTAACGCTGCCATTGCAGGTAGCGTAACAGAAGCATGAGCAACAGTGTTTCTGAGCAAAATAGCAGTACCTCCCCCCTGTCTGCCAGTTCTGTCGTTCCGAAAGATTTGATACCCCTGGAGCTTAAAAGTGTGCTCTTGCTGTAATTTTGTTTCGCAAATGAATGCGACATCAATTTTGTTACGCCGCAGGTAGTTTTCAAGTTCGTGTTGCTTCCTGTGGATGCCATCTGCATTCCACAGGAGTGCTCGAGTTAAAGTTATGCCTCCCCTTGAAGTTGCCATTTACTCGAAGAGAGTGGTAACCAAACATATGATGGCTTCCAGCTTCTCCATGGTATCGTTGCAGCTTTTTAATCTTGCGATTATGGGCCGCAACTTTGGTAGTAGTACTGGGAGGTTTAAATCCTTGAAGAGGCTGAAAATTTCTTTCAAACCTCCCAGGTCGCTAGTGGGTGCCTCTGAGGGCTGGGGTTGTGGAGGGGGACCATTTGGCGGTTGCGCGGGTGCATTTTGCCCTCCGGCGGCTCCTGCAAAAGAGGTGCCTTTTTGGACCAGGGCCGGGTAGGGGATGGGGCGTGGCCCTGGTTGGGTACCAGGAGAGTTCCTGACTGCGGCTGCCAGTTGACGGCGATGGCGTTCCATCTTAAATGTTTCACACCCCCTGTAGCTGGCAGGATGCGCTTCCCCACAGTTCGCACAGTGGGGTACAGTGTCTTCCTTGGCCTTTTTTGGGCAGTCAGCTAGGCGGTGGATGCCACCGCAAAGAACACACCGGGAGGTCATGTGACAATTTTTAAAGGTATGGCCTAATTGTTGGCAGTTAAAACACTGCGTGATGTTCTGGAAGGTTTTTAAGACCTCCACGGTGACCATCATATGGCACACTTCTCTTTCCTGTATGAGCTTTTGGTTATCAGCGGTTCTATCTACGCTTACCTGGTAATTTGAAAGAGGTCTGCCACGGGACACCATTTGTCGCACCTGAACGCCGGTGTAACCCTTCTGCTCCAGGTCCTCCTTTATGTATTCCACCTGTAGATCTGCAGGAAGGCGTTTAATAACGTAACGCAGGGGCTGGTCGCTTCTGGGCGTAAAACTGTAGCATTCAACACCGGCGTTCGTCAGGAGCTGCATTGTGGGGGCGGAGTCCTGTTTCTTCTGGAGGAAGAGCTTTAGGCAATCCCTCGTTGTCTGTAGTTTATATGACCCGTTCTGTAGTTTGTTGCGTAAAAGTTGGAGAACCTTAACTGTTTGTTTTATGTCTGGTATAATGATCCTGGGTGGTTTTTGGTTGTCGTTTGTAGTGGTCGTCGGGGCTGTAGGTGTGGCTGTTGAGGTGGATGGGACCGGGTTTGAGGGTCGGGGAGGGGGGCGGGTTTTTGTTGGGGTCTTCTGGTGTGGTGGGATCTTTGGTTTGTGAAGTTGGAAGGGGTTCTGTGAGGGTGTGGGAAGTGCTGGATAGTCTGCTTCCTCGCGTTCTGCTACCTGTAGTGGTGCAAACGAGTTGTGTAGAGCGAGGGGGTGGGGCGGTGTAGCTTGTCTTAGTTGCCTCTTGGTGCTCGAAGACTGGCCGGGACGTTCACCGTCGGAGTCGCTATCGTTCTCTCTGGTACGCTTTTTCTTCGGCGTAGCTGTCTTCCACCCCTCACTCTGCTTAACAAGTTCGCGTTTCTTTACTGCGTAATCTTTGTAGCAGTACGCGAGGTCCTGTGAGAATCTGGTAAAGTTTGTAGAATCAGCATCGAGGTTTGCCAGTATGCTGTTGTAGTATGCTATTTCGTTTTGAATGTCCTCCACTTCTTTTTGCAGTTTTTCCAGGGATCGTGCCTTTCGCTCTTCCTCCTGTGTCTGTTGGTGTTGTCTCATCTCGTCCGCCAATATGGGTGGGGAGGGCTGGACAAGTGCTGCCATGGCTGTGGTGGCGGAATCTATAAATATGGGTGCTTGCGCGCCGCTCTCTGCCAGTCTGCTGCTAGCGGCCGGCGTGTCTGTATGTTGTCCGGCTGATGCCATAGTTGCACACTCTCTGTGCGCGGGGGAACGCTAGGCGCGCCCCACGCGGTATTTAACACTATGTCTAACACTAAGCACTTGTCACTATACATAAACCAAAAACACAGATTAGCTAAAGATGTTATGTACACGGAGAAACTGATGTTATATACACTTGTTTAATATGACGCGTTAATATGTACACTCACTTCGAAATCCTGAGCTCACTGTACTGTACACTTCACATAAATCACAAAATTAACACTGTATACACAGATACACTTCTTGCAGTGTAGTTCCAACGCCCGGCGATGGCCGTGAAGATCACACCGCTAGCGGCGGGCCGGTTGCCGCGCTCTCGCAACTTCTCGCTCCCTGCTACGCTGGACTAGTCACGAACCGCACTTACTCGAACCGACTGAACTCGAACTCTCTGAACCCCAGCTGACTGAACCAACACCAATGACCGTTACTCGCTCGTGCTACTGGCAGGCTGAGGATTTTTCAGCCCGACGACTTTTGCTGCGTGCCTACCCCTGTTAGGGCTTAACCGCAGATAGGATATTTGGGTAAGGGGTTATGTAGGGTGACTTGTTTTTTAGTTTAGGTTGGTGTGGGTAAGAAGGGAGCACTAAAGCCCCTTGTCAGCTGTCCTGCAGGATGCAACAATGTTGGCATTCTGACGATTTGAAAAGGATTTTTAAAAATGTTTTAAAATTGTTTTAAAATTGGTGTTTTGAATTTTGAATTTTGATTGGGGAAGAAATTTTGAAGAGGATCAACTCTCTGTGGGGATCTTTGGAGATCAGCTTTAGCTATTGGTGGATGTTCTCCATGGTTATGGGGCGTGTCCGCAAGCCATGCGGGGTACCCTATACGCCTTGAAGCGGCGAGTTGTTGGATCATAGTCCCCTAGAGACCTAACTAGGGCGCTTTGATGGTTTGGCAATTTGGCGTATAATTTAGCAGCCCGGCGCCTAATTTCATCCTCCACGTATGGAAGAGATGAGGCTTCGTGAAGTAGTCTCACTGGGAAGGGTAAGGGGGCAGAGAAGATGGACCGAAGTCCTCTGTTCTGAGCCCTCTGGAGCCATAGGAGCCAACTACCTGCAGCCATGCCCCACACTTCACAAGCGTAAAGCATGAGGGGGACTACAAGAGCCCGGAAGAGGTGTAGCTTTAGGCGGACTGGCATCTCGGACCTCAGCATGGGGTACAGGGAGGCAATAGCCCCCTGAGTCCTCGCCGAGAGGTCTCTGATGTGACCGCGGAAAGTCAGACCCCTATCCAGTTTGACTCCTAGGTATGTGATGGAGTTTGTCCACTCGATCCTTCGGCCTCGAAGGTGAAAGGTGGGGCAGTCTGCGGGGATGTGGCGTCTCGTGAAGAGGATGGCGTGGCTCTTGTCCGGATTAACGGACATTCGCCAGCGCCGACACCACTGTTGGGTTTGGCGGAGGTGTCGCTGTATGGGATTGAAGGCTCTGAGGAGGTGTCGGTTGGTGCAGTATAGCAGTACGTCATCGGCGTACTGAGCTATACTGACCTGTGGTTCTGTGGGGAAGTCTGCCATGTAAACACTAAATAGGGTGGGGGACAGAACAGAGCCTTCGGGGACTCCGCCTCTGACTGGCCTGATTGTGGAGGTTCGCCCCGCGACTGTGACTTTAAAAGTCCGATGACGGAGGAAACAGTGTAGTATGTGGATGAGCTGTGTGGGTAGCCCCAGGTGGATTAGCTTGTAGAGGAGCCCTGCGTGCCAGGTCGTCGAGAAGGCTTTCTCCACGTCCAGTGATACCGCAGCAGTGAAGGCGCGTTCCTGGAAACCCAGGGCGGCAGCCTCCACCACCCGCAGCAGCTGCTGAGGCGTAGAGTGCCCAGGACGGAACCCGAACTGATGTTCGGGGATGGCTTGAATGTCCCCCAGCAAGGGGGACAAGCGGTTTAAAATCATCCTCTCGAAAACTTTCGAGAGGGTGGAGAGGAGGCTAATGGATCGGTAGTTGGATGGGTGTACCGGGTCTTTCCCGGGCTTCAAGATGCAGATCACCCGGGCCTCTCTCCACTCTCGTGGGAAGTGACCCAGGGCAAGGCACATGTTGAACACCCTGGTCAGAAAGAGCACGGCGTTGAAGGGAAGGTGGCGAAGCATGAGGGGTGTAAGCCCGTCAGGTCCCGCCGCCTTTTTGGGTTTGAGACGCTGGAGTGCGCCCTGGAGTTCGCTTGGGCGTATTACCGGGAGTCGGACCGCGTCCTCCGGGGGGCGTCGAAGAAATCGACGTACATCCCGGCGGACACGTTCCGAGTGGTGGTAGTCCTGGGGGTCTTCTCTAGGACACATGGTACGTTCCAGGTAGTCGGCGAAAACATTGGCTTTGGCACTGGGTTCATAGGCCAGGCCTCGGGTGCCTTGGAGAGGGGAGGTATATTGGCCTCGACGGTTGCGGAGGCTTTTTGCTATCCGCCACACGTCCCCCGACTCAGTGCCCAGGCTGGCCATCTTGTCCTCCCACGCTTGCACTCGGTGCTCGCGTAGGCGGGCGCTGACCAGTCGGCGCAAGCGCCGTAACAGGGCTCTGTTGTGGGGTGTGCGGTGCCTCTGATATAGTCTCCGTGCCGCCCAGGAGCGTCGGATGAGAAGGATGATGTCCAGTGGAAGGACATCCGGGTGAAGGGGTGCTGGAGCTTGGACTGTTAGGTTGAGGGCAGTTCGTGTCACGATGGATGTGAAGGACGAGACTGTCGCCTCAAGGGTAGGGATGTCTGTGATTCTTGGGTTGGGTGGGATGGAGGTGCGAAGGCAATTGCGCACACCCTCCCAGTCCGTTTCTCGGGTTGTTCTCGAGCAATCATGACTCGCAATCCTAGTGTTGATTTCAGTCAACACCGGATTGTGATCTGACTGGAGGGCGTTTAATGATGTGAGGGTGAGGTGAAATGGTAGGTGTTTGATGATCGCGAAGTCGATGACTGAAGGCAGTCCTCGACCTAGCGGGTGATGCGTGGGTTGCCACGGACCCTCAACACGAAGTTCGGGGTCCGCGTCAATGAGTCGGATGATCGCATTGCCTCGAGCATCTGCCCGTCGGCCACAGTGCCAGCGCTGGTGCTTGGCATTGAAGTCGCTGGCCAGGATGGCATTAGGATACAGGGCCAGGATGGAGAGGTAGTCGTTGGGCACGAACTGCCTGCGTGGAGGGTGATACACAGAGACTATCATGACTTCAGTACCGTCGAGTTCCATGGTGATAGCCGTGGCCTCTAGGGTTTGAAGAGGTGGGAGTTGGACTGGACTGTGGACCACGTTCTGCCTAACGAACACCGCCGTTCCGCCACCAGGACGGCCTTGACGATCTGTTCTATGGCAGACGTAGCCCGGAATGCGGAAACGGTCATTTGGACGGAGATGTGTTTCGCCGACTAGGATGGCGTCAAGGGCATAGGTACGGGCAAAGTGGGACAGCTCACCCGCCTGGTTACTCAGTCCACACGCGTTCCAGAACGCGAGCCGAAACGAGGCACAAGACCTAGTCTGACCCGCCATTTCGGGCGCGTGTGAGGAGAGATGTCAGGAGGGCAAGCCCCTCCATGGCGATCAGCGTCTTTCCTGCAATGTCGCTGGAGAAGAATCTGGCTAGGAGCTCGCAGATCTGTTGCCCGTGGGATTGCAGAACTTGCTGCACCCACTCGAGCAGGTCCGCGAGCTGGAAGCCAGGGGTTGAGGGTGTGGTGGTTGTGGATATGATGGTTGTGGGTGGGATTGGAGCTGGTGAAGACACCTCAGCCCTGATCTCCCCCTGAGGGCTTTGAGGAGTGGTCGGGCCACTCTCCTCGGCCGTTCGGGGTGCGGTTCTGGGCTCCCGGGTCCTCCGCCTCCTGGGGCCCATATATATATACAATGTTAGGTGGGAGGGGGTTGCGTTGCCCTGGCCAATGAGCGGGTGACGATTTGTGATTGGGCCTGCTGTTTCGGGCTATGTTTGTCACCGGCCACAGTGTTTTCTTGAGGGTCAGTACTTGGTGCAGAATCACTATAGTTGCTGTTGTGAATGTGAAGACGCTTATCCGCCCTATACTCACTTACGCTGCTCCGGTTTGGGGATATGCCGCAAAAACACATATTATGCGCCTACAAAGGCTACAAAATAAAATACTGCGAATGGTAGCAAAAGTGCCCTACACGGCACCAGCGGACTTACTTCACGACGAATTAAAAATGCACACGATAGAGCAATTCATTAAAAAGCTCTCACACGATACGTATAAACACTTGCATAAACATCACAACCCATTAGTAACGAACCTAGGTAACTATACCATGGAAATTTACAAACACGCTAGACCGCTAGCGCTTTTCGACAGAAATTTAACTTCAAATAACACGGAAGTAGAGGAATTCTTGAACAACCTACTACACGACTAAACCAAACTCTGACAGAGGACAGTTCCCTCTCACCTCACAACTAAACCTTCCTTATTCCCTGTTTCAGACCGCAGCCTGCCACAGAGCCCTACAAGCCCTCGGCAATACCGAGGCGGATCGGGAGAACTAGGGCCTCCCACCAGTGTCCTACGTGCGCGGTGAAAGCGGGCCACCGTATGATGGAGTAGGACACTCCGACGACACGGCGAGACCAGGACAAACGCTTATACAAGACATGCCTGCCTAGGGCAGACAAGAAGAAATCTAGCATGATAACATTTAATCCAAGCATGCGTAAAAATCACAGACCATTAGGTGATTCTAACGACTTGCAGGTACATACCCGTGCAACACTAGACATAAGCCTAATTATTGCACGAAAATATCTTTTCTCTCCAACACTAACATTAGCTTATCTCACAACGACTTGCAGGTTTCACCTGTGCATCGCTAGATATAAGCTCAAATATTGCACGATCAACTTCAGTTACACTAACTCTAACATTAGCAAATATTATAACGACTGGCAGGTAAACACCTGTGAAACACTAGATATAAGCTGAAACATTGCACGAATAACCTCAGGTATGCTAACACTAACATTAGCAGGTAGTATAACGACTGGCAGGTAAATAAATACCTGTGCAACCCTAGAATTAAGCACCACACAAATTACATCTTGACTAACAGGCCTATGCCTGTGCAACCTAATCATAAGTAAGCGTAACTGCGTCTAATATCAATACAAATTTAACAATGCATTTATCTCTCTTGGTCATGTCCAGGTTTCATGGGCATTACCAAAAAGTAACAATTGACTCGCTCGCATGAATACATGCCAGCTTAAAGCTTTCAAGTACTAACCGGGGTGCTATGCGGGACCCGACTAACGCACGATGATGCACGAAACCTTAGCATTGTACGAACTAACACGTGGAGGGGTTTTTTAGTGAGTAACCCTCCCCCTTCAGGGCGCAGGGACCCTCACACTGTTGGCCTCAGCATGTCGGCCTCCGCCTGTAACGGGTTTTTCCCCTCCACGGTAAAAAAAAAAAAAAAAAAAAAAAAAAAAAAAAAAAAAAAAAAAAAAAAAAAAAAAAAGTGAATGTGTTTATGGCTATTGTCCAGGCAGGGCTTAGCTGAAGTCCGCAGTCCCTGTTGTAATTGTTTGGATGTAGTTTGATTTGGATGGCTTCCTTAATGACTCTGTCCCAGTATTTATCCGTATGATCCAGAACTTTGATGTCTTCAAAGTTTATTTTGTGGACATACTCTATACAATGCTCTGCCACTGCTGACTTATTTGGTTGTAGGAGCCTGATATTGTGTTGATGTTCTTTACACCTTTCTTCTATTGTGCGTCCTGTTTGGCCTACATACACTTTGCCACATTCGCAAGGAATCCTGTACACTCCTGGGACCTTGAGTCGAAGTGGTTCTTTTACCGGCCTAAGGTGTTTTTGGATCTTCTTTGGAGGCGTGAAGAAAGTCTTGATGTTATACCTTCTTCTTCTAGTTAGGGGTAAGGAAACTTTTTTGAAAATCTTTGTGTCACATCTTTGTAATGTAAGCAGATATGCTATCCCCACACTACAGAGGTGGGCAACATGAAATTTTCTGGTTCCTGTCAATAATGGCAAATACATGCCTGAAATGTTTTCAATACAGAGCAACATAAAAGAGATTTATAAGACACATCTGTTTGTTAAAATAAAGTCAGTACATGTTAATAACGAAATTGTATACACCCTTCAAAGCTCATAAAAGGAACAATCACTTAACATTTCAAAGCTTAAATGCCTGAAGTAAAGAACCCTGCAAATATGATGAAAACAGTTAACAGCACAAACATCTCTACCTCCCTTAAACTGCACATTTTATAATCTGCTTTTTCCTGCTGTATAGTATTGTCTATCTCTTATGCTTCCCACTTATCTAAACTTCCATCAGAATAAAGCAGACTTCACGGCCTACTTATAAAAAATTAAGACATAGCATACACATGGCATTATCTCAAATTTATGATATTTTAATCAAAATCGAGTCATTTAGAGAAAAAAAAAATAGCAAGAACTTTTTATGTAAAGGATTTTTTGACTTTGGGAAAATTCTCTGAAAAACTGTTGCAACCTTGATGATATTAGCCAATTTTTCAATTTTGAATAATTCTTTTGTTTCACTTGCATGGAAGCACGTGTCCTTGCTCTTACTGAGATAAGAGATCCTTTAAAATTGTTATTTTTTGTAGGAAATAGATGCTTTGAAAAAATGTTGATATCAAATTTTCATGACAAGTGGAATAATTTCTCCATTTTAATTGGGTAGAAGGTAGAGAAAAAAGCGTGAGAATATTGTTTACGTTTGATGTGCAGAAGATAATATGTTCAATAACAGTACTAATTTGTTTTAAACTGGAAATATCCTAAGGTACAATGATTCACATTAATTAGTTAAAAGAGTTACTTCCAGCATTAAAGAAAAAATTCTTAAAGCACAACATATTTTTTCATTTAGAGACATGCTGCTACCTATAGTGACCACAAATCAAAACTTAATTGTTTTATACAAGTAATGACTGGTTAGTATAACTCCTTCAACACTTATGAACGTTAGTACCTGGGCGACCGAGCTTCGCTCGACGTGTTTCTCGTCTGTTTTTGAGTAGAAAGAGATGTGAATGTGTTACCCAAAAGTGAGTAGAGACAACAGTATGAATATAATATGTAGCATTTCTATTTCAGACATACGGAAGGCTGTGTGACTTCTTTGTAGAAGAGCGAGTAGAGAAAGAGATGTGAATGTATTACCTTAAAGTGAGAGGAGAAAGCAGTGTGAATGTAATAGCATTTCTATTTCAAACATACAGAATATGGTATGACTTATTTTAAAAGTGGGTGTAAAATGATTTTTGGTGTAAAATCATGTTTTTATGGAAAACTGTTTATAGGAGAGTGAGTGGAGAAAGAGATGTGAATATGTTACCTAAAAGTACTTAAGTAGAGAAACCACTGTGAATGTAATATGCAGCATCTCTATTTCAAACATACAGAAAAGTGTATGATTTGTAGAAGAATGCGTAGAGAAAGAGATGTGAATGTGCTGCCTAAAAGTGCGAGGAGAAAACAGTGTGAATGTAATAGCATTTATATTTCAAACATACAGAACATGGTATGACTTATTTTAAAACTGGGGATAAAAACGTTTTGTGTGTGTGTATGTGTGTGGTTAAAATCATGTTTTTTATGGAAAATTGTTTATAGAAGAGTGTGTCGAGAAAGAGATGTGAATGTGTTACCTAAAAGTGAGTCTAGAATACACTGTGCATATAATATGCATGTATACAAAAATTTAACCAAATCTTTAGTCGTTTCTGAAATACTGGGAATATATATACAAGAATTGCACTGTAAAAGCGGGAATAAAAAATATTATTTTTTATGTAAAATCGCGTTTTTTCTGGAATTACACCTATATAGCTGAACTTAAAAAGCAAAACCCTATCTGAATACAAAATTTGATGAAAATCGTTAGAGCCGTTCCCAAGTTGCCCGGAATAAATATATTTATATACAAGAATTGCTCGTTTAAATATATAAGATATAAAAATTCCACAAGTGTGTAATTAGTCAAAAATTTATATGCAGTCTTACAACTTTCTTTACCCATTAGCATTTGGTTTTTGTAGATGATTACTTATCTACTTCATGATAAATGTTTCCAAGAAATGCTTCGATTATGTAACATCAGGAAAACGGTATTGTATAGGATAAGACAATGGCCAACAAAAGAAGTATTGTAGTACCTAGCTATCATGTTTTATTCTTAACATGAGCTCATGAGAAAAAAAAAAATAAGCATACTGGTATGTGCTTTTTAAAGATTGTTTCCATTGTTTCAGTCAGCAACACAATAAGGGACAAAAATTTATATACTAGTAAATGATAAAAGTACAATCTAATCCATGAAAAAAAGATTGAGAAAATGTATCCAAAAGAGGAACATATGTAACAAACATATATGAAAACAATGACTTACAGAACTATAAAATTGAACAAAAGAGAGATAGAGTAATTTGCACTGAGTCTCAAAACCATAACTGACAATAGGTATGATTTATCAGTCTGTCCTCTGCCTATCATGCTATGTAAATACTGTTATAAGATCCTGAATTTAAATGATAATTTATTAAAACAATGTTTAAAATACCAAGACACAGGTCTACAAAGTATGGGTTGGATAAGTGATTGAAGAAATAACTCTTCAATGGAAAACAAAGAAGTATATTAGACACACCAATAAAGAAGAAAGAGGAAGGATAGCATGGCTAAGAATAGGAGTGTGGGGGTTAAAAAGCCAACAAAACAATTATCTACAAGATGAATGCCCATTATATATGTACATATTATTTGAATATAGAGAAACTGAGCAAGTCAATAAGTGTAGTTTAAGGGCCTGTCGACAGCGAGGTCATTTGGGCCCAGAGAAACTGAGGTTTGGGGAAAAGAAAGTCTAGTATGGCTAAGAACTAATATAAAAATTGACATATTGTAGATATAACTGTAAGAAAATAAGGCACTACTCAGGAAACATAGGAAGAAAGAGGAAAACAGAACAAAAGAAAATGGATTATTAAAAGAAGAAAAGGCCAAAAAATTATGAGCATATAAATACATGTAGATTGTAACATAAGATGTGGCAATTTCAGAGGGCAGCCCAACAGATACATAGGTAATGTTTTCTTAGTACTTCAATTATTGCTATCAACATCATCATGATCATTATCATCACTATCATCATTACTGTTGTTATTATTATTATTATTATTATTATTATGATATCCCCTCCCATACTTTCAATTTCCTCACATCCAAGAAGTCACGAGTTTGAATCTCCCTTAGAGTGCTTTATCCAGATAAGGGCTCATTTGAGCACCATTTCATTGATTTAATTCATTCATCATCCAATATGACATCACCTTGGAGGACATTGATATATATGCACATATGGACATAAGTATTTGTACGCTACCAATAAAAAGGAAAATGTTTTATTTTGAACATTTCTACACTTAGAAATGCAAACATTAGTGATATATATGAACTTCAAACATTCTATTAGTGTACTTTATTGAAATCATCTTCTCCATAGTAGGGTCAAAGAAGTGATATTAGATAGAACAAGAAGAGTACACCATCAGATTGTTTCAACTACTATTAAGCTAGTGTACTTATATGTTGGCTAGTGACTGATTGTCCAGTTTATAACTGGAAAAATGTGACAAAGAATATGCTGTAATTTGTTTCCTTTCCTTTGCAACCCATTTTAACCTTCTGCAGCTCACCAGTCACTCCAAACAGACTAGCATGCAGCACTGCAACAATAAGTGACAGACATGTTTCTCAAGGGTTGCATTTTATGCTGGACATAAGTATTCCTACAGCAATGGTAAACATAGGTTTTCTGATGGCATTTTGCTTTCCAAAACTTTAGGCAAATAATACTTGCCAGCAGAACAACTAGAACATCCCTAGTTAGAGGAGAATCTTCCTAAAATTACAAAGTTAGACAATCCTACAGCATTCTCAAGAAAAATTCTTCCTTTGTCTGATTTCAACCTGAAATAGCTCTTTTAGGAAAAAATTGAAGAGTGGATCACAAGATGTTAAACTTGAATACATTTTGATCCAGACTGGTTGGGGGGAATCTTACTCAGCAAGGGAAAAATTACTTATCAGAAGAGGGTGTGGAGCTTGATGACCCTGAACTGGGAACTGAGGATGAAGTACATTGTACAACAGTAGGCAATGAGTAAGGCACATCAACTAACATCAAGCACTCGACATTCATATTGCTAAAAAATTAAATAGAAAATATTGGTGTGTAAATTTACTTTTTATTTTATAACTACTGTATTCTGCTACATGTTATTTCATAAAATACTGTTTTTGTTGAATTAAAAATAATAGAGGCCATAATGCAGTCATACTATGGAAAACTAGATAAATGTGTCCTACAGCTGCAAAACTCAACAAATCCAAATGGTTTTGTTGAAGAATGCCAACACTACACCAAATTTTGGTAAAATACTTATAAATTCTGATTCGGGAAAAAATTGAGGTATCATGAACCCAAAAAACGTCTCTATGTGTGTCTGCCTCAAAAATGAAAGCTCAGTTAAATATCAAACCTGATATTTAAGTTCAACATCTTTCAAGGATGCAAATGAAAATTTTCAAGAAAATACCCATACTCTTAATTTTTTTTTTTCAAAAAACACTTCAAAGCCTATATTAAAATACATGTTTTAGATACATATCTGCATTATAAAAATATTTATATTTTGAATTTTCTGTGAATAGCTGTGAGGGCCTCTTCTTTTAGAATTAATTTTGTACAGTTAGTAAATCATAAGATATGGGCAAAAACTGAATAGAAAGAAAATGCAGCTCTCATAAACACACAAAATTTATATCAAATACATTTTTTGTAGCATTTACTTTTTTGAAAATTTTTTTGTTCTTCATTTGCATTTTCAAATATTTTTGTCTGTTTTTTACCTATTAAGTCACCATTCATTTTTTCTTGTGTGATGCAAGCAGCATGGAATTTCAAAGCCATTACATAGAAACACGCTTCTATGGCTGTTGCAAAATTCAATGGTGGATGACTCAACACAATATCCAAACACAGGCTTGCCATGCCTTGCTCTGTTGTATAGTTAAACACACTGTGAAATCACATTTTAAAGCTGGTGATATAAATATCATTTGCGACCTTAAAATATGTTTGTACAATAGGAAAAAGAACAGTAATTATCAGGTATCAGCCAACATTACATTTTGTGACAGCCATAAAATATTTTACTATCCTGGCCTCTGTGTGTGCATGCGCACATGCATGTGTCAAAAACAACAGGAAGTATACTTTAATGGATACATGCTTATTGATATAATTATTAAATAATTTGCAATAACAATTATATCAGACAGCTGTTGAGAGCACAAATGCAATAGTGGTGGTAGTAGTAACAATAATAATTTTTGTATGAAATTGGTGTTCTAGATCTATTATTCAACAGCAGTATACAAGTGTATGTATGAAAACAGTGTGACAAATGCTAGGTAAATGGTTCAGCATGCACTGGCATGCAGAAATAATACCACTTCCTTCTCCATATGTTTACATTTTCACAATCCACAGTCAATTGTACTTATTCATCACAATTAATGTCTTGCATCACCAGGGCTTATGCAATGCAAAACAGTTTGATTGCAACACCATTGACAGAAAGATAAACACAACAAATGATCTGAGAGTCAAAGAACTGCAAAGCAATGATAAAACCAGTGAGATTGGAAAACCAAGCAAATTATAGGATGCTAAGTAAATATTGTCTAATTCAACAAGTACATTACTTCAAGCATACTTAACCATATTTTATCAAATTCAACATGTTTATTGAATTATTGCATTTTACAACTGTTATTACTGAATATGTTAAAGAGACTTAGTCATAACACTTGGTAACTGATATTTTGGGTACTTAATAAGAGATATTTAATGCTACCTTCATTTTAAGTTTCATACAGTCACAAATTTATCAATACTCCAATGGATGACTTATCAATTTTTACTTTCTCTACTAAGTGCAGTAAATATCGAAAATATGTTTTGAGGGACTCTAACACCTCCCACAAAAAAGCATTTTTAGAATGTTAACAGTATGACTCAAAATCAAAAAGTTGGTTAAATACCAAACTTGGTATTCAAGCTTCACATCCTTCAAGGTCGCAACATATAGATTTTCAAGAAGATCATCCACCCCAAATTTGCTTTTATATAGAATATTTTTCAAATATTATTATTTTGTCAAAAATGTCATATGATTTTGATTAAAATATAATAAATTTCAGATATCCTCATAACAAATGAAAACTATATCACAGGGAATAGGCTTTGAAATGCTCTTTACTCTGCATGACTTCAGCAAACTGTTAACCATAAGTGATATACAAAAAATTACAAAACAAAATAAGTTATATCTCATTAAAGCACACCATTTATATCAATATTTTCTGGAGTTAACTATTTCCAAGACATTTTTTGCTATTGATTTGAATTTTCAAATAGTTATGCTTTTCTCAACTAGAAAGTTGTTATTTGAGGAAAATTGAAGCTATTAACAGTGAAGCAGTGGTTGAGAGGTAGAACTGGAACTTAAAATTTCAATGCCACAGCTGGGATTTGAACCACAGACCTTCCGCTTACCAGGCAGGTGCTCTAACCATTAAGCTACTGTGATGACCTGCCAGAATGACATTGAATTCTCAAACCAGTTCGTATTTTTCCAAGTAAACCACAAAGGCAGTCTCACATCAGAGGCAATTACCCCAATGGTCACTTACTATTGCAAGTACTTTATGTCCTGGGATTAAATAACCTTCAGATGGTAATTATTATTTATTTATGTTTAAAAACACCAACAGTAAGTTTGTTGGCATAAATAAATAATAGTGAAGCAGTGGTTTGTATAGCTTTGAGAATGAGTTGGAGTCAACTCGAAACTTTAGTCAGCTTTGCACCAAGAACTTGCAATATTACTAAGATAAGTGAAATTTTTAGTTTCTAATTTGTTCTTACTTTAGAAGTTGTTATTTGTTTGCTTTTTACTTTCGTTTACTTACATCAGCCCTGTCCAACACAGCACCCTTCATAAGCAAATTTTTACTCTGACAATTTCTAACATTAATTCAAATTTCAAGACAAACTATTTCCTTTCAAACATCTACCCAGTATGCACCAATGAAGTATGTTTTTGCACACACCTAAAGTGGTATTCATTACCACTTTCCCTTTTTTCCTCTCATAAAAAAAAAGGTACTTGACCTAAAGGTGATTTTATCCTTTCAAGCAGGTGGGTCACCATTGCCATAAAGTTGCTAACCTAGACAAGGCAGACAGATGCACTGATACTCATTCCCTTCTTCTGTAATGTTCATTTTCCTCAGGCCTAAACTTGTCAAAAATTAGGGACAAAGTCGTTTTAAGAAGCTCTGAGAAACATGTACATTCCAGAAAATGTGCAGATAATTCACCTCGGCTATATAGGTGGGGCAGACAGTCAAATAGTAGTAGTGTTGGCACCTGCGCCTGCTTAGACATGACTTGAACATGCCCAAGCGCAAAGTTGGAGACCACTGATGCACATTGCAAGAGAGGGTATTGCATTCTACCCAAAAATTTGATATAAAGTTAACTGGAAATGCATGTTTGGAGGTCACCTGAACCTGACCCCCAAACAATTTTAGAAAAGAATGTCTGTGTGTATGTGCGTGTATGTCCTTGTGTCTGTCGACAGCATAACGCAAAAACAAAAAGTTGGTCGAATACTAAACTTCATAATTAAGTTCAGCATCTTCCTAGTATGGAAAACAAAGATTTTCTGAAAGTCCCCCAATCCTAAACTATCCTGTATATGGAACATTTTAAAACAATTTTAAATTTCCTAAAAATGGCTCCAACGATTTTGATTAAAATATCACATATTTAAGATATTTTCATGGCAAATGAAATGTACACCTTGAATTTTCTGGGAATAGCCTGTGCAGTCCTCTTCATTTTTATGATATATGCATAACTGGTAAACCATAAGACGTAGAAAAAAATCTTACTGCACAGAAACAGATATTGTTAAAGCAAACAAATTATGTCAAATCTTTTTGTGGAGATACCTATTTTCAAGATATTTCTTGTTATTAGTGTGAATTTTCCACTACTTCTACCTTTCTCAAACAGAAAGTTGTCCGCTTTTGTGTGCCCTGGCCACACAAAGAGAAGGGAGTGTCAAAGTTATCACATAGCCCAGCTCTTAAAAGATTTGACTGCCACTAAGCCAACTGTATTCTCTTATTCCTATTATAGCTCTAGGGAAATAAGTTATAAAACCATTTCTACATATCTCTATCTTGATTAGCATTACGTAGATAGAAGAAAAGCCTTTTTAAGAATAGTTTGTAAAGAGTGAGCAGCCTTTCTTAAAAATAACAAATTGGTTAATTACCAAACTTGGTATTAAGTTGAGCTTCTTCCAAGAATATGACACAAAGATTTTCAAGAAAAGCCCCCAACCCTAACTACCCTTTACATAAAAAATTTTAGAATATTTTAATTTTCTCAAAAAATGACATGATTTTGATTAAAATACCATATGTCCAAGATACGAGAGTTAGCCGGTGCATATTTATTTTATCCTTAAATAAATTAGTTCTGTACAAAATTCAATTTTGGCACGATTTCTCAAACCTTATTCTTTAATCCACTGCAATAACAGCTTCCCAAGTTAACAGGTGGCAGCACTGCATTGTTATAAAATAGGAGAGAAAAACTCTGATGTGTTGCAGTGCCATGACTTTCTCTACTCTTGTACTAACCATTCTTACAAACTCTTATTCCTGCATCTTCTTCGTGTTAGTTGAGATAAATAGTTGCAGAAATTATCTTAGGGCCATTCCATGAAAACTTAAACCAAGGTGGAATTTTTTTTCTGTAAGTGAAGGTTGGTATGTGGTAAATAATTATGAAGTAAAATAGACCTAGGTCTGAGAAATTGTATAAACAACATGTGGCAACATTGTCACAACTTCATTATTGTTATATTACTGGAAGGTGACAAGAATTGTTTGAGCACTCCATTTTAGGAAGATTTCTTATAGGTAAGTTTTGAATAACTTTGAAAATTAATCTTTTTTATTTACATACATATTATAACATATTATAACTCATGTTGGGACTTTAATTATCATGGTTTAAATGTTCTATTCTGTCACAGAAAAAGTGGATTTTTTGTATTACACTGAAACAATGTTTATTCAATGCTGTTTTGTATGATCAGTGAACTTTATGTGATTAATCCAACAGCAACTTAACCTCAAATAACACTAAACCATAACTCTGGAGAAAGCTTTTAAAAACTGTCCCATTCTGTCACAGTCCAGTATATGTAGAACTAAGCTCGAAGTTTTAATTTAGAGCCTAAGAAATGTATGCAATGTATATTTTAAAATATGTAAGTTATGCCTTTACAACAAGTGAAACTGTAGCCTAATGCATATAATTTTTTTTCTGTAGGTATATATCTTTGTGTCCTCCAGTGTAATAATTTCTTTGTTTTTAAGTTATCCACTGTGTATGCGAAGATGGGTAAAACTGCAGCAGAAAGACAGAGAGAGAGAGAATGAAATGTTTGAAAGAAAATATTGAAGAATATGAGACGTACAAAGAGGAGGACAGGCAAAGAAAGCATGCTAAGCCAACAAATACACAGAAAACTCGTACTAAACATGAAGCAACAGTTTTAAGGGAGAAGGAAAAAATTCAAAATATAGTATAGGAAGAAACTAAAAGAGAAGAAGATAGAGCCTGAAGGACTTCATTCACCTTCTCATGTTGCACCTGCATATTCCACCCCTCAACATGGGCGTCGCGAAACGGTGGCAAGGGGGGGGGGGCACCCCCCTTGGAAGTTGGTGAACTTAAAGTGCAGCCACTTACTGACTATTAAACTATTATTTTAATTTTGATGTAAAGAACAATTTTTATTTAGCACAAATTAATACGGTTATCTGCAACAAATATTATAAATTTTGACAGTAAAATAATGATTTAATATTATATGACTGCAAATTTCCAACATGTGGCCCCCCTTGGAGAAAAGTCTGCCAACACTCATGCCCCTCAACTAAAGCAAAGGCTGTCAAAAAGGCACTGAAATACCTTCCTGTAAGTCCAAAGAAGATTCGCTGTGTGATCACAGAACTCGCCAATGCTCATTGTGTCTCTATAACCCCAGAAATAAAATAAAAACAGAATAGTAATGCCCTGTGTGAGATTAATGATTTAGTCAAGCAATTTTATCAAAGGGATCATATATCACTGTGAGCTCCTGGGAAGAAGGATGTGACAATATGAGTGAATGAAGAAAAAGGAAAATTTTAGAAGAGATTTATGTACACCATTATTGCAGAGGCATATCAAATATTTAAAAAGGAAAACCCTGATAAGAAAGTGGGGAAATCAAAATTCTTTTTACTGTGACCAAAATTTGTTCTTCCAATCAGTGAAATTCCTCACCACAGCTGCTTGTGTTGCTATCATAAGAACATCAATTTACTCTTGACTGCTCTACGTGGGTATAAGGAGGATATTCCTAAAACATTATCAGAACTATCACTATATCAGTATGCATTCATGAAAATGAAATCTGCATGTCAAGCACATGTGATAATTGTGGTATCACAAATCTGCTTGGTCAGCATAATTCCTTAACAGATGATACAAATGACTTTGCGTGGTTTGTTTGGAAAACTATTGATGGAAAAACTGAAAAGGTTCTGAAGGAAAACACTGTCTCTGAAGCATTTGAAGAATTTGTTGAAAAAATACCCCAGTTCTTAAAATACTGCTTCTTGGTGAAAACTCAGGATGCATATTTCCAAGAAAAGAAAGGTGCTGTAGATGGTAAAGAAGTTGTAGTACAGATTGATTTTGTCAAAAATTACACTGCCAGATTTCAAAATAAAATTCACTCTGCATACTGGAACTCTCAACAGATTACAATCTTCACAGTAGTTGCCTGGATAAGTCCTGGAATGGTACAAAGGTATGCAATTGTCAGTGACAAAATATCACATGATCAATATGCTGTAAACACATTCCTTTGAAAACTGATTTCTGTGACCAGGGAAACTTACTCAGAGGCATCAACAATAAACATTTTTTCAGATGGTGCAGCAAGCCTCTGTAATTTAACTCACCTTCAGGAAGAGTTCAAAGTGCTGTTAAGATGGAACTTCTTAGCTACAGGTCATGGGAAGGACAGTGTTGATGGTGTTTGTGGGGAACTGAAGAGATTAGTATGGCATTCAGTATTACGTGGAAAACATCTAGTTACCAATGCAGAGTCTTTTTACTGGTGTGCCAGGAAAGTGTCAAAATCGTTGAAAATTATATTTTATTCTAAAGATGAAGTGGATCAACAGAAGCCACAATTTGATGCCAGTATTAAAGACGTTAAAGTGATAACTGACGCCCATTCTAAATACTACATTGACGTTGCATCCCTATATAATGTGGTTTACAAAGAGCATGCTTCGTCCAAAAAAAGTTTCAACTTTAATTTTATGACAGGCACGTGTCCAGATTGAAACATTAAAAGTAAATTCAAATGTTCAAGCAGGTGATTTTGTAGTAGTGAAGTTTACGACAAAAAAGGCAACAGATCTTAAAATTTGACAAACTGAATGTGAGATCAGTTTTATGAGAGAAAGCAACTCAGATTTCAAATTTGCATTCAAAAGCAATGACACGTAATGGGTTAGAATTTCTGATATACTGAAAGTACTTTCAGTTCCTGGTATTGATAATTGTCAGAGATTTTCATTTCCTGGTGTAGACATCACTTATATATCATAACGTGAGTTCTGATAAACAATGCTACACAGTGACACTAATAAAATGATTATTTTTTATGAAAAGTGAATCTTCAGAAGTATTTATTTGGTACCTGTCCCTTTCCGTCACATAAGTAAAAAATTAAAACTAAAAACAGTGATTTCCATATATAAAAAATAGTTCTCCATACTCTTATGTTAATACCTGATGTGTGGCTATTAATTACTGAAATCATGAGACAGCACATTTATATAGTTTCACAGAACTTCAGAGATGTTTTAACTCAGATGAACCTTTCATTTTGTACAAGTCCCTTTCCGTCACAGGAGAATTACTTCACATTTGTACTTTAGTTAACAAGATATTGTACCTTTTATGCTTTGTGTAGTAGAATTGAAGTTATCTGTTAAGAATAAAATAAATGTTTATAATTTGTTTTATGTGTTATTTTTGGAACAATACAGAATGAACAACACCTTCCAAATGTCCCATTCCATCACATGGAATGGCCCCTCATTGTTTCTCTTCTTGTAAGTATAAGGACAATATGGGAATACAGTAGACTATGAGTGATAGCTAAATCTTTTAAAGTTTTTAAATTCCATGCTCTTTGCACAGTTAACATAAAGGATTAATAAAGATTTTCCATTTCACAGAAATATAAGTTCTCCGAAACTCAGACAAATAACAAGGAACATCTCTGAAATGGTTGTCTACATACAAATTTATTTGGACATAAATTTTGTTTTAGCAATATCAACATTTTTTGTATAGTAAGATTTGGTCTATCTCTTACAGTTTACCAGTTATGCAAAAGTCATCCACAGTAAATAAGACTATACATGGGTTATAGCCAGAAAATTCAAGCTAAACATTTCATTTGCCATAAAAGTATTTCAAACATATGCATTTTAATCAAAATCGTTAAGAGTCATTTTCATTAAAATAAAAATGTTCTATACAGTGTCGAATCCTTGAGAAACATTAAACATAAATACCAACTTTGGTTTTTAACACACTTTTCGTTTTTGAGTTATGCTGTCCACAGACTGACACACATACACACCTTTTTTCTAACAACGCTTTTTTTTTATTCAGGGAGCCTCAAAACATACAGAGACAGACAAAAGTATTCGGACACACGTAATACGTTATATTGAACCAGCATAATTATATTTAAAACACCCATATACTTTTCCCTTGTGATTGCATTTTGTCCCCTTCAGTCCTCTTGACTACTAGTGTTAGTATTTCAACAAAAATGTTCTTCTTTGATAAAATATGATAATTTCTTTACCATCATCTGTTATTATGCTTGGACATAAGTATTCAGATGCACCCCAATTTGATGGTACAAACACTGTAAACAGTATCTAAGATGCAGTGTCTTGTTAGATCAGTACTGTACTCGCAGTATCCTATACACATACAATATTAATATGTGCAGTTGCCGCATTTAAATCGCAATGGGGCATGAAGGACCAGAAACTATGATTGTGGAAAGAAAAACCATCAACCTTTATAACCAAAGAAAAAAGTGCGCAGAAATAACTCTTGCTGTTAAAAGAACCCAAGAAACAATGCTCAGCATTGTAAAAACTACAAAGAAAGGAACGCAGTCATCGGCATTGCAAGACAAGGATGTCCATGTAAACTTAGCCTTAGGGATAGGAAGACAGTTGTCAAAATGGTGCAGAAAATCCACAAATTTCAGCATCCAAAATCACAACCCTTTTAAGAGAAAATGTAGGAAAAGTCGTCCAATTCCGAACTGTCACCAGAATGCTGAATGGTGCTGGTTTCAATGCCCAGGATAAAACGCTACGTCAGTAAAGCAAATCAGAAAATGTGCAAGAAATTTGCAGAGGAACAGATGAAGAGTTCTGGAGCAGGGCATTGTGGTCCGATGAAAGTAAATTCAATGTGTACCTCAGTGAAAGTATGACAATAGAAGAATAAAGAGTGGGATGTTAAGAACATGCAAGCCATGGTCAAACCCAGAGGCATTAAGTTTTGGTCTGGATATGTATGGTTTCATTTGGTGTGAGTAAACTTGCAATAATTTATGGGAACAAGGACAAGTATGTCTATTTAAACATACTGAAACAAAACGTGAAATTGAGTGCTGAGAAGTTAGGTTTATGTAGGAGTTTCCACTTTTAGCAGGAGTTTCCACTTTCAGCAGGATAATAATCCCAAGCACATTGCATGTGTAGTCAAGCTTTGGATTGATGGATGTCATTCATATTCTGAACACCCACCTCAGTCATCAGACAGAAATCTTAAAATAAATATTGCATAACTGTAAATCCTGAAAATATCTGAAGGAATTACACAATAGGTTAAACAACCAGTTACTGACAAAAATAGATCATCTTAAACAGACAATTCTAGAAGAATGGAAGCAATTAAGTTCTGATGACGTCAGGAAGCATGTAACTCCATGCCTAAAATATTACGGACCATCATACAAAGAAATGGGCATACTATAATGAAACATTAAGTTTGTGTAGTTGTGTGTCTGAATACTTTTGTCACAAAGGAAAAGCAGGTTTAGTTTTTTATTGCTTATCACATGGATTCAAGTTCATTTAATATGTATTTAATATTTGTGCTCTTCAATAAGATATAGTTGTGTTATATAAATGACATGTCTAGCTTTTGCTATTACCGGAATACAGATAAATATTTAGTTGAAATATTGGTGTCTGAATACTTTTGTCTGTCTCTGTATATATCCAGTGAAATCTCAACATCACATTTTTTGGGTGAAATACAATACTACTTTACGTAGTAGAGAAAGTAAAAATACAACCTATTAGTGCAAGTTTACCTGTACCTACTGGAGCAGAGTAAGAGGTCACTCTTGATTCCTGCACATGCCACAATGTTTCGATAATAATATAATTTTAAATTTAACTTTTAATATAATTTTCAATTTATCATTCAAAACTGAAGTAGAAATAAAGCACTAATAAGAGGTACAAGCATAATATTCATTTTATTTCTGCAGCATGTATCATACAGAGTAACTAACTGGAAGCCTTGATTCCCTTAGATAGTAAACTAAGTATATTAACATTTTATTGCAGTATCAATTATAATTGTTTCTGAAAAAACACATACCGAGATGGTTCTAGATTTAAGATGAATTACTCAGCTTAATGATATTGCTAATATACAGATGTCAAAATCGTTGACTCCATATTCAGCAAGCTTTGAAGCATTTGCTGAACTGGATAATTTAGTTTGTTAAAAGACAAAACATTTTTCCTCATTAGCATTTGGTAATTATGCTCATTTATAATAACGCAACTGATGCTGGTTTATGTCGTACTGGCTATCAAATACTTAAACAGTAAAACAGGCTACCATCCAATTACTTCATCTACTTGCTTAAATGGTCATAATTCTTCCTAGAGTTCAAATGAGTAGTCAGCCAAAAGTAACCTATGTACATCACAGATTAAACTTATAAATATTACTGTTTAATTCCCGATTTCTCCCCTTTTTGGTAAACTTGCATGCTACTTCCCTATGGAAACACTTACCAGTGAAAGTAATCGTCTCATGGCCATTTCATGACTCCACATGCATTCGCAAGGGTCGAAACCGTCGTCACTCATTTTCGTTTTTTTCAGAGATCAAATTTTAGAAATGTCGAAGCACAAATCTCAAAACCTAAAGTTGAGAATTCCTTAAATATACACAAAGGTTTTAACGAGTTAGACTGGCTCTTCAGTGCCCTACCCTGATTAAGAGATTATAAAATTGCACTTTTCATTCACTTCATACACGATACGAATATCATAAAGGATATAAATTTCCTCCTTTTATAGGCCAAAACTGCCTGATTATCCTAAGATGTAACTACATGTATACAAAATACAAACACTGCAATTGACAACAATCTACGTTGACATTTCTTATCTGGTATTCTTGTTCGCTTCCTATTGGTCAAACGTGTAGACTGCTCACCACTGTCAGAAACAGTAACAGCGCCAGAATCGGAAGTTCCTGAAACTAAGACTGTACACAAACATTGAATCCTGAATATAATGATTAATGATCCAATAATCTGTGGTCTTGAGCTTGAGTGAACCAATGTTGTAGAAGTAAATGTGTTGTCATTTGGTCGTCTCAAAGATTTTTGAAGTTTGGGAATTGTGTTCCACAGATGGATTTGAAATCAATAGAGCCTCTAATTAACAAAAAAATTATACATGCTGGAACTAAAAGTGTTGAGTTTAAACAAGGAACAAAGGTATTCTAAGATAGGTTAACAAATCACTAAACATGTTTAAAAGTAAAGCGGAAAATGTCTACTGCAAATCGCAATTTTTAATTATCGTATGTCACCTAGGGTGTTCGTTTAATTCTCAAATGAATATCATAGGTGTATCAAGTTCTGGGGGTACAGCGGAATTGAACATTTTAAACAACCCCTTCCTTGTATGTCTTTTACAGGCTTCTATTCGTCAATAATAGCCAAATTTCGTAATGTTTTGCATCTTCGGAACTGGCAAAATTTATTTTTCCGCAATACATAACCTCAGCTGTTTCTTATTGTTTGGTCCCATCCGGACCAGAGCTCAGGGACATTGAATTGGTCATACAATTATGGAATTACTCTTTTTTCCTTCATTATTTAAGAAAAAAGAATGAAAATTTGTAACCATCATCATTATTCACAAGTATTACAGTTTGTCAATTAATGAGTAAATGTAAATAACCGTCACATACAATCTGTCCCATCTAGTGAATGTTTACCTAATATTAGAATCGGATAGTAAATAAGGTTTCAAGAAGTACCTATAAGCAACAAAAATTACGTTCCATGTAGAAGTGATGTAAAAATTCAAATTTGAAAATAAAATGTTGGAACTTTACTTTGAAAACATCCTGTATGGGCAACACGAACTTAGGCCTCAAAGTTGGCTGATCAGGTTTCAAAGAGAAAAAACTAGACACTTGTATTTATACTTAACTTCATTAGTACACTTACACTTATCTTTCTTATCAGTTATATTTTGAAACCAATACTAGGCCCACCATAATGCAGCATCTGAAGAAGCCATAGCAAACGCATATAACTTTCATTTTGTTTATTGGTTAGGAAAATCTAGTACATTACACTTGAATAAAATTCTTGTCTTCAGAAATAAAAAGGTTGTTTATGTTGTTTTTGTTATAATAGCCTGAATATATTTTCTGCAATGTTTATTCACTTACTGTTTTAAATCCTAATTTGTTAATCCTAATCCATGCATGTACTATTACTAATCAGTAGTGAGATACAAATTATACATTTATCCTAGGATTTATTCATGCTCTATGAGGAATGCATTAATTCTTGTAGTTTCTTGTTAGAAAGAAGATAATCATAAAATTCTGTGCACGATAGATTGAAATGTGTTTTCACAACAGTAATAGCTGTCATTGTATCAAAACTAGCACAACCTTTTTCATTATACCAGTACATGTTAATCAAACTGAAAACCTGGTAAATAACACAAAATTAACAACTTTCCCTACGTTTTCCAAAGAAACATTACACACTTAACAGTTTTTAAATTATTTTAAATATGTTTTAAATACTACTTGTTAATCCTAATCCATGCATTTACTATTACTAATCAGTAGTGAGATACAAATTATACATTTATCCTAGGATTTATTCATGCTCTATTTATGAGGAGTGCATTAATTCTTGTAGTTTCTTGTTAGAAAGAAGATAATCATAAAATTCTGTGCACGATAAATTGAAATGTGTTTTCACAACAGTAATAGCTGTTATTGTATCAAAACTAGCACAACCTTTTCATTATACCAGTACATGTTAATCAAACTGAAAACCTGGTGAATAACACAAAATTAACAACTTTCCCTACGTTTTCCAAAGAAACATTACACACTTAACAGTTTTTAAATATTGCAGTCTATCTTTCTTCTAAAGATAGGTACTTTCTGTGTTACCCTATCTGTGATATGCTATCCATTATGTTCTTAACATGTTCAAGCTCATCAAATAATTAATTCTCATTGAAAATAGAGGAATACCATTGTGACAAAAACCTAAGAGAACCCTGAGCATGAGTCCATTGGGGCAGATTGTCACAATGAATCAAAGCGAGACCCTGAATGACTGAATACTTAGCCAATGTCCACTTTTTTATGTGATTCACACAGTCTTCAGAAAATGTTTCAAATGATTTAAAGGACTCTGTTTCTATAATAATTCCTTCCTGCACAAGATTTTTCAACATTTCTTTAAAGAAATATTGTTATAAATCTGTTAATCTTTCGAGAAATTACACTTTTATAGATTGTCAATCAAATTAGAAGTTTCAGTGAATGAGTTATTTTGATCCTCAATTTGCTTAATGTTAGCAACAAAATCTTTTAAGTTACCTGCTAAATATTTCACACATAATGCTGAAGAGCTATTTAAAAAATTGGCAAAATTTGAGGCAGTTGCAAATAGTATGACTTAAGCCCCTCAAAAGTATCCTGAACCCTCTACAAGGCAGAAAGGAGAGACAGCCAATGTGTTTAGCTGTTACATACCGGTATTCAACTCCAGTAAACTCAAAGAATTCTATTAAGACATGGGCTCTAACAATATATGTTTCAAAATATTTGCAGATTTTTAACAATAAGTGCATTACAGCATTGTTCACACATTATTTGCATGACAGTGAAATAATAAACCATTTACATCCATTCGTCAAGAAACTAGATGGTTCCAAATATTTGGCACTTTGTGTGTGTGTGTGGTGAAATGGCTCTTTATTGACAATAATGTATTGGACATATTTGTTACACTCATCATGTAGAATCCCTGGTTAACGTATGGCCTAGGCTATGCCTTCTACCCTGTATATCAGAATATATAGTATTAGTTTCATTATTACAAATATTGTAATTTGATTAAGTGGAGACACAAAAATACACTAAATCATGTTTTAAGTGTCTAAAATAATTTTATTAAAATTTAATTGTTAATTTTTAGAAGTTACTTCTTATAACTTTATTTTAAAAGGCTTAAAAATTCAACATCTAGGCGTCAGCTTATATGTCAGTAATTCCGTTTCCAGTTTTTTATCAAATTAATTATATTCCAGGTATGGTTTCATTTCCAAACAAGAAAGTGTGATGAAAACCAAACAGTCATTGATGACAGTCGCAACTTTGAAAAACCAATGGAATTGGTTCTTGGAAAAAAGTTTAAGTTAGAAGTATGGGAAGTTGCAGTACAAATGATGGCTTTAAATGAGGTGGCAAGTTTTACTGTAGATAAAAGTGTAAGTTTATGATTTTACTTCAAGTTATGTAAAGATAAAAACAAATTGGTTGCAGAATGCTTTCTAATTGGACACATGCATATAACAAAAATGTTTGTGTTTTATTTTTAAAAATTTTCAGTTAGTATCTGGCTATCCATTTGTCTCCAAAACTATACGTGAAGCAGGAAAGCCTCATGAGCAGAGACGACATCTTTGTTGTGGAGTTGCACTGCAGAATGAAGGGATTGGTTACGACGATTTAAATGAGCTTATAAGAAACCCCTGTGATCTGGAATTTATAATAGGTACATAAGTGTGGCTATAAAAGGTATTTTAAGCTTGCATTTTGTCCTCAGTTATTCTATATTTTATATACCAATTTCTAATTAATCTTGCACAACATGTTTGAGTTTGATTTTTGAGTCACTTTATTTATACTCACCTTCACTTTAAAATTTTGGAAAAACTGGAACATTTTCGTGATCATTCGATCTCATCCTCAGCCTTTGGGTGACTCCCAGTGGTTGAGGATGAGATCAAGTTATCTTGAAAACGTTTCAGTTTTCCCAAAATTTAAGTGAAGGTGAGTGTAAATAAAGTGATTCAAAAAATCAAACTCAAACATGAATGCTTAACTGTTAAACTCTGTGCCAAACAAGAAGGTGAATGACGGTTGCTACCCATGTGCTGGAAAGGTCTAAACGAATAGGAGGGGATGGATGTGTCATTGCGATTGTCATAGCAACGAAAAGAGGAACCAATTAGAGCTAAGATGTTTCCATGGAAACCCTAAACCAGTGTTGTCAGCATTTAACATGTGATTAGCATGTGCCTGACCTGCAATCCAGCAGTAACATAAACTGTGTCTTATCTTCTGTTTTCCCCACAATATATACAATGCCTCCCTGCATTTCCAGCTTGTAATGTTTGTTTCAGAGATTGCGTATGTGCTGACAAGTTCATTTGTATCATTCTGTTTATGTGGTTATTTGTCTTGTATTTACATGTGTCTGAATCTGTGCATCTATGCATGTGTTGTGAGCATTTACAATTTTCTCTCTTTTAATGAATATTTAATTATGTACAAAAATATTGACAAAGACAGTGTAGCCAAATGAAAAACTTTACGTACTCGGGAAGCGAATAAAGTTGTGTTTGGTAAGGTACATTTCCCAATTAAAGGATTATGCAGTCGATGGTATTGCTGAAGCACATGGTCCCAATTGTTTGGTTTGCCCCTTTCTTTGTGTAATGCAATTTAGTTAATTCGGGCCGAAGTAAAGGGTTACGTTGTGCAAAACAAACATTCCATTGTGTCGTCTGTAATGAAGCTACATCAGTAAAAAGCTGAAAACTGAAAAAGCAGTTACTAATACAGAGGGCGTAATAAGTGTAACCTGGGAAAATGGAGTTTTAGAAGCAAAGATAGAACAGTGTCATTTCCACGGGTAATTCCAGCAACAATAGCAATGATGCAAGTGAGTATGATATCAGCAGCATTTTCCCATTACAATAGGGCATGTTTTTTTTGTTAACATAAATCTTTACAGTGATATATACTTGCTTGTTGATTCACTATTGTCTTTGAATACAAATATAAATTATACCTGCTCCACATTCCAAACGCAATCCAACCGTTTTCCTACATATAATGCTAATGAGCTCTCCACATGGTTGCGATAAGCGGCAATGTTGCCTTTCTTTCACCATGAGCTGTTCGTCCCTTTCTTGTTTGGTGTAGATAATAATACTGCTTCTATTTTTAATATTTACATTGCACATGTTAGATTTCCTTGCTTCCATGCTAACTGAAAGTTATTGATGCACAGGCAGAAACCAATTTAACTTGAAACATTCTCAAAAATGTTTTAATGTTTATCTTGCATCCTGGACACAAAATTTTCATTTTTAAACTCTTATTAATTTTCAAATACTTTTTATACTTGGAAGATTTGTTTAGTGATGTAGCTATTATTGATCAACAGAAAATTGAGTTAGATTAGATATACCTCTCTTAATACCCTTTAAATGGGGCATGTTTTGGAAGCATTTGCTTCCATCAACTGCCAGATGCCAACTGGAAATGAGCTATTCTTTTGTGATATTTCAAGGAATCTTCCCATTAGATTATTTCCAATTGGTGTGTCAAAGTTTTTTAGGATTTCAGAGTTTTCTGCTTGTATGCAACCATGGCATAGCGTGACATTCAGACTCGGGTATGTAACCCAACAAATGTTGTAAAATTCACTAAAATATGACCCAATTTAAAGTGAATTGCCCTTGCAGTTTTCATCTATCATTTTCTGAAAGAAATATTTGATACTGAGAGCATGTTTCAAAAGAGAATCTCTTTTCTGTCAGAACTTACATCTGTAAATCAAATAAACGTCCCCTCAATATTTACATCAACATTTAGTAACAAATGGTACAGAGTTGTTCTTCACTATTAATGCCGAGATTTTCATGTAGTATCAGTAAAACAAAGAAGGCAGAAATTTCTTAATTCAATGTGTCATGATGTCAATCACACTTGAAATTAAGTAATTTGGAATACCAGGTGAAGTTGCACGAAAAAGTCAATTTTTCCAAGTGCACTTTTAGAGAGACGTCATATATTGCTAATTCATTTAAATATTGAATATAATTGCCTCTGAAGATCTGTCATTGTCATTGTGACCATGAAAAGCAAGTGCCTGTTTTCCTAGAAAACATAGTCCATACAAAATGAGAAAGTAAAGCTCTGTTCTTTTTCACTTCATTGTTATTCTGTTCAACTGAGGGCTTATACTAACTATTCAATAAAAATCCTATTCTTGTGAGAGGTAGAACTGGAACTTAAAAATTCAATGCCACAGCTGGGATTTGAACCACAGACCTTCAGCTTACCAGGTGGCTGCTCTAACCATTGAGCTATTGTGACAAACCGCCAGAATGGCATTAAATTCTCAAACCAGTTCCCTAAAGCCCCCTTGAGCTTTAGAAGTTAAAAACCTGGTATTACTAAGTTGATGACATTTTTGGTTGTACACAAAGGTTGTACTGAAATTACAAGGCCAGTCCATCATATAAAAGAATCAACAGGTGCCATTATTAGGCTTAAAACTCATCAAACAGGACAATAAGGTTAGTTTTGGCATACACAGAAAACCAACTCTCACTGAACAGTTACTTAAATTAAAGATGTCCAGCAGCAGTTTGCATCCGGTTGATGTTGGAAGCAGACACTTCTGAAACTTAATTAAAACTAGATATTAGATGATTTATTATGTATTTCCATTCATTGATCATTTCATTTCGTTAATCTGTTATACAACATACATTACAAATTATGTGATAGTACTCAGCTCTAATATTGAAATATTTCTGCAAACATAGAACTTCTAAAGGTGGAAGCTGCAGAAGATTACAAGAAGGAATACTGGTTGATGAATGAAGAAGAGAAGCTAGATGCTGTTCCAAAACTACGTGAAGAGGGAAATGATCTGTTCCGGAAGAAGGACTACAAGGCAGCTGCAGACAAGTATGCTCAGGCAATTGGATTGCTTGAGCAGCTTATGATAGCGTAAGGCCAAACATAAAACTTATTCTAATTGTGTCTATACTTTTGCTTGTGTACATTATCTATAAGGTTGTCAGTGCTGAGAAAATCTCAAAGGAATGAGTAGCAAGGGACATCTTATTAAGATTCTATGTATAATTTTGCTTAGTTACTGATAAATGAGAACTCTGGCTTAGGTATACAATCTGCATAACATTTGATTCCTTCCATGATGTCTATGCTAGTAGTCTGGAGCAGTAAAGAATTGAAGCTTTTGAATGACAGTTATTCTCTTTTGTTGTCAATAGATAATCTTCTGAGGAATACATAGGCATTGTAATCTTAGAACTTCAAATTGAATAAATAAATAAATAAAGTAACCATATTCCTTTTGTGGTTTCTCAGCAGTCATGAACTGTATGCTTATGCATTTTCAGGATATGGTGCACATTTCAGTAAAAACCTGTGATTTTGTCCAGTTTCCACTGTAACTTCAATAAGTTCTCATTGTCACTTTACTATTGTGATCTAGTTGATCTTTCACTTGTCTTCACAAGTAGCTCACAATGTAAGGGAGACCACACACTAAGTATGAAGTCGTAAGTGACAATGTCAACAACATAATGGAGCACAATGCAAACCAATAGTAAGATAAGAATCGCCGCACACTGGTCTGCATTATCATGATGTCATCTGTATCATGTCATGGCTAATGAGATAGGCTAAGGCACAAACTGCAGTGACTTTTCCTAGTCCAGTCGTGGCCCAATGAAGTAAATCCACAATCGCCTAATACATCCATATACTAAACAATCAAAAAAATTGCTCGTTGAATTCATACAAAAGGTACAGTTTTATCATTATGATATACAATGTTAGCCATGTATCAGGCTACCATTACTACATAACTTCGATTTGCACCGTAGCCTGTGTGCCTCATTTTTGTGCAACAGGTCTTTACAAACAATATTTGTTTGTTGGCATAAATAAATAATAATTGGGTGTCTTCTTTCTTGGAAGTTTGAAAACAGTGTTATAATAATCAATTTAAACCAAAAAGGTGAGTCGATTAATAACACTACACAACACTTATAATTTCCCTTATATAATTATAATTTAGTTACTAAAAGAAACTACAACACTCACTGCAGCAGAAACAAAAATAACATTCAAAAAATTCACATTCCATCCATGGGCCTTTGAAAAATTCAAAAAAGTTCTTAAAGAACAGAGCATTCAGCTAGCACCAGTGAATCACTTCTCCATAAAAAGAAAATCGACTGAACTCAAACATCAAAGATGACATCCCACCCAATAAAAAATTTTTCCCAACATCATGAAGCATATTTAAATACCAGAAGGAGCAGAATAGTTTTATAAGGACATTATTGAAAGTAACTATTAGGTTTTCAGGTTGGTAAAGCCTGTACTTCGATAAAGTGATGTTATTATTTTACACTTATGTTTATTAAACTGTTATGAAACAATGTGATACTAGAATTATAAAGCAACACGAGCATCTAAGGAAAAAAAAGATATTTTGAATGTGTATAGTAAAAATTTTAGAAGTGTAAGCATGTAGTCAAAATATGCGCTTAAAGACTTAGTGTAAATGCTAAATTATTTTGTTTACATAATTGGTATTTTGGTATGATATGTATTGAAAAATGTATTTCTTGAAAATTTTACTTTTATGAATTTATCAACTTCTGAAAAAAAATGCTTCTCAGTTGGCTAGATCATTCATAACTGTGTCTCATTCAAACAACTCAATTGGTTGAGTGCACCAATACATTCAACCAAGTGTATATCAGACCTCTCACAGGAGAAAAATCCCATACTGTCTTTAGGGATTGAGTGCCGATCACTTTACATTGCAGAAGGTACTACCATAGCATAATGGGGATGGTATGTACTGTTTACCTATAGAGACAAGCATACAAATGTTTGTCCAAATAACAGTATGTATTCCGTTAGATTATACGAGAGATTATAATTCTTAAATAAAACATTATTTTGTGTCTAAAAGCTTCACTTCTTGAACTTGCATCAAATATTAAGATAAGTGAAGGTTTTAGTATCTAAATAATTTTTTATTTAAGATTTGTGTAGCTTCACTGTTATCAGCTTCAGTTTTTCATTGAATTATAATGCTTATTTACATATTATTTTATTATAGAGAAAAACCAGGCTGTGAAGAGTGGTTGAAACTTGACAGACAAAAGATTCCTCTGCTGCTGAATTTCTCCCAGTGCAAGCTTAATGAGAAAGATTATTATTCTGTCATTGAACATTGCTCTACTGTTCTCAAAAGTGATGCAGGTAATTATTGAAGAAAGTTAATTATAAACACTTAAATGTGAAACATATATACAGCAATATAATTATTATCATTGAATAGAAATTATTTTGTATTAGATACACAGTACAACATTTAGTATCATTTTTAATGGAAAATGTTTTAGAAGCATTTTCTTCCATCATCAGCCAAATGTCAACTATTATTGGATGGAAATGTGGAGATGCTCCTGTTCTGTGATATTTCAAGGAATATTCTTGTGAGGTGGCCTCCAATAGGTATTTCAGAGTTGTATAAATGTTGGTGATGTTTAAGAATCAATATATTTTCTCATGCTGAGAGGTTTCTGTTCGTGATACATTTTAACAGTTCTGGTGCTGGATTTACTTCATGATTAGGGCTAGGATTTTGATGTCCTATAAAATATTACAAAATGCAACTATGACCAAAAAATGCCCTTACCCTTTCATTGCTGGAGTATTAACAAGCTCAGAGACCCTCCTTGCTAAGTTATTTTTAACTAAACATTAATTAGTACATATATTTGAGAGGTAGAACTGCAACTTAAAAATTCAATACCACAGCTGGGATTTGAACCACTGACCCTCTGCTTACCAGGCGGGTGCTCCAACCATTAAGTCACTGTGACAACCTTCCAGAATGACATTGAATTTTCAAACCAGTTTGTATTTTTCCCGGTAAACCACAAAGGCGGTCTGACATCAGAGACAATTACCCCAATTGCAATTACTATTGCAAGTACTTTATGTCCCAGGATTAAATAACCTTCAGATGGTAATTATTATTTATCTATGCCAACAAACTTACTCTTAGTGTTTTTTAAAAAATTTTTAGTTCCAGTTCTACCTCTCAAACATTGCCCACACCCGGCTTGTGTGTTTAAAAACACCAGCAGTAAGTTTGTTGGTATACATAAATAATAGTACATATATTGTTTAAAATATTATGCAGAATTAATGTAAAATATCCTGAAACACTCACCAAAGTGATGACTGCATGGAACACAATTAAAAGATAAAAGGTTTTAAAATAGGTTTGTAATTTCCAAATCTTACCCCTCCATCTTTTCCTTAAGTTCATACAAGTTCATTGATCAGTAGATCAAATTTATATACAGGATCAATTTTGTAAGTATCCTGAAAATTTCAGAAATGCTAAAGCCTGCTGTAGCACACCTGTTTCTCAAGCATGACCAGCTCTGATTGGAAGTATTAACCAACACAAAAGAAAGCATATTCAGAAGCCGCTGGAAATGTCCTTTGGCTTGTATGTAGTGCTGACATCCATAGAAAAAATATTCATTGACTTGTGCAATTCATCTTCAAAGACTAACATTTCATGGTAAATGTTTTGTTTTCACAAATTTAAAATAAAATTGTCTTACTTTCATTAACCATATGAGCAATAAAGGGTAATTAAATTTCATTAATTTGTGAAGACAACTCCACTGAGTTAATAGCAATTTTACTTGTAGATGTCAGCATTGCATGTAAGCAGAAGAACACTGGCACTTTGTGTTAATGTTTCCTGATATTTGTGCCACCAACTTTCACATTTGAACATGCAAATTTCCATGCTTTCAGTGTGCCAAAAAATTCCAAGCCCTACAATGATGTGATGTTGCTATCCCAACTTGCTGCAGCTTATACAGTAATGATAAAACCTTTCATGATATTATTTTCTCTAACAATGAAGATGCAAAAACCTCTCTACATTATGTGTAGAACAATTAGGGTCTGAATTTATGAATCTCTTCCCAGAAGGAGATGCATGTAAATAGCATTCTATTGGTTTAATATGCCAGGTAATAACAAATGAAATGCAGGGAGAGAAGCTAACATCTCATTTATGAGCATATGAAATTGTTCTCGCGTATATGAGCTCTGATGCCAGATTATTTCATGATTTATTTCCTATGATTTTTAATGTTATTTAATGATTGTATAAAATTCAACTCTTCAATCTTAATATAACACATCTGAAAATTCTATAAGAAACTTCCGAGCTGATTTGCCATGGTCTGCTGGAGTAACTGGTCCAGCCGTTTTGTCCACAACTGCAGTGAATATCATCGGTAATGCAGGTATGCAAAAAGCAGCTAGGGCCCTCCCACCAGCTGTTCCGCCTCAGCCAGCCCAGAGCCAATCAGAGAAGACCCCTCTCTGTATAAATACTGCATCCCCAACAGTTAATGCTTCAGATGCTGAATCTTCACTGAGACTTCGCTGGTTACTCCAGCAGACCATGGCAAATCAGCCCAGAAGTTTCTTGTAATTATCAACTCCTGCCATGAAAGCCAATGCTTACTCATGAAAATTGTCATACAAAGGTCATTGAGCTTGCAGCAAACATTCACTCGTGCCTAATCACCAAGGTTATTCAGTGTCCTGAAAATTTCTCAACTCTTTGCAAATGTTCAAAATGATAACTATCCAGAGCTTCCAAATTAAGGAACTCAATATTTGTAGCATCATAGTGGTCCAGCAAAGATATTCCCGGGTAAAAATAAATTTATACCATTTGTATTTGGCCCATCTTTGCAAGTAATTTTCATAATTCAGATATTATAAGCTCTCTCAGGTATACAAAACTTACCCATGTAACCCTTGAAATGCCCATAGAAGATCTTTTCTTTCTTCCAGGTAATATAAAAGCATTGTATCGAAGAGCTAAAGCACATGTGGGAGCTTGGAACCCTCAAGAAGCTCGCCAAGACTTCCTGCATGTGATGGAACTAGATCCCTCACTAGCACCTTCAGTTTACAAAGAACTTAAGATTTTGGAAGAAATGGAGAAGAAACATGATGCTGAAGAGAGGAAAAAACTAAAAGGAAAAATATTTTAAATATGGAAGTAGGAACTATTTAAATTAATTCATGCCTGTATGTATAAAAGCTGGTTAAATCATACCATTGGATAAACTAGCATACAACTCTTTGTTTAGTTTTTTGACAAAATGTAATTTTTATTAATGTGTGATGGGGCTTGGCTTTTGCCTCTCCCCTCAAGATGATGAATAACTTAATTTTCTATGCCACACAGGTACTTTTAAGCAGGCTTTCTAACTACCCACATTTATGAAGAAACTGGCATGAATTAAGTAGGTACTTTGTAATGGACACAATAACTGAGTATATGAATAATTGCTGCTCTTTTCTAAATGTGTGTTAACAGCTATATAATATCTAAATATTTGTTTTCTCATATATGAAATGTTGTTAAATGTGAAATGTATATTACTTGTGTTACTACTATAAAAAACTTTATTACCTGTTGACGTTTGCATCAAACTCATGAGTTTTGATACAGGCATAGAAAAAATGATTGAGGCATTAGGAGAGAAGAATATTTCTAAGTTCCATGTCATGTTGTAGTGTGTTTTATGCAAGTCGATATTTCCAACATGCAGCTGACTTTATTGATGGTATCTGTTGGACACCCAAATAGGCTGTGTCTTGAATCATTGCTTGTATTTGTATTTGTATTTGCGAGTATGTATACAAATGTGAGTGGTGATTCAAGACAGCCTATTTATGTGTCCGACAGACAATAACATGTGGAACAGATACTATCAATAAACTCAGCTGCATGTTGGAAATATGCGCAGCAACACAACATGGGACTTGCAAATATTCTGCTCTCCTAATGCACTCAGTCATTTTTTCCATGCCTGTACTAATGATCAAATCCTATTTGATATGTAAATAACAGCTTTGTTTTGTTTACTGTGCCCATTACACTTTCAAGTGTTGTAAATAATTCATCATTGAGTCTCTAATTTAAGCTTGTTATTTAACATTAAAATTACAATCAATATTTATAACTGCCTTTGGTAAAATATGTTATTTTTAAAATATAAATGAAAAATAAAATAGATATTTTTTGTTATTTATACAATTCTTGTGATTTATAAGCATTTTACATTTACTTTTGTAGATTACTCTCTCACTCTCACACACTCTCACTCAAACGTACATGTGCACACATACATCAAATATACACCATACAAGCTTTTATTCTTTTATCGTTTTTAAAAAATATTTTAAAGTAGCTGCACATTCACAAGGATAGACTATCTCAACTAAATGATTTTACACTGTATTGCATTGTCGTTTACAAAGTCTGCATTATTAAGTTCACTGCTGATCCAACGTCACATCAGCAGAGTCTGATAAAATTCACTTCCTCATAAGGGACCTCACTTTATTTACACATCTGTCCATAAAGTTTCTCTTCCGCTTTGGCTCTCCTGCACTTGGTAGAGGCAAGGAAAGCAATGAACCTTTAGTTGCACCACCTCTATGTCCTATGCTAGAGCTGGAAGATACCTCATCAGAGTCGAGATTTCCATCACAACTCTGAGCTTTCTCCACAAGAGGAGTATTGGTACTACCACTCGCTACCTCTTCATCAACATTGTCCTTGTCCTTGGAGCCAAGGTCATGTGTACTAAGATACTGTTCACATTCCCTTAGAAGCTGCTGCTGCTCAGTTAAAGCTGTGCACGGTGGCTCAGAAGCTTCATCCAGAAGTCCATCAAGACTACGTGATCGAGTGGAGAGCTGTCTTCGAATGGATGGCCTTGTGGGTTGTGCTCCAGAGCTGCGTCGTGTTCTTGCAGCTGGACTAGGTCCTGAACTGGCTGGAAGACGTGGGCTTGTAGGAGGACGTCTGTTTGGGCCATAATGAGGCCCTAGCAGCCAGGTGTGGGACGGGCTAGTTGATTTCCATAGCCTGTTAACAACATGATACATCCTAACTAAAAGCTCACATACAGGTATGCTATATTCTGAACACTGCAGCTATTGGTATTTGTACCATTGTTTAATTAATTTTAACATCGAGGGGCCATCTCCAATTGTAGTCATTTAATAATCTTATGTTCAATATACTCGTAGGAAAAGTATGGAAAGATAACTTGAGATTGAATAATTCAAAGTTACGGCCAGTATTTGAAAGGCAGATCTTTGGCTTGCTATACCAATGTTCTAACCAACTGAGCTACCAAGGCAAACATGCTGGCACAAATTTAAGTCCCTAACCAGTTTACATTTTTCCTGGTAAGCTGTAACACATTCTCAAAAATTCAGGTAATATACCCCAATGATGACTCATCTCTTGCAAGCATTAAGTACTGGGTTTGATAGATTTACTACTATTAGGACAGTCAGTGTTAATTTTCCTTGCTTTCCAGCTTTTGTCTATACACATCACTTGTTAATGAACAGTTAATTAGCACAGGAAAAATGTCTTTTTTAGCAGAAAGTTAGCATCATACCTCCTACCCTATTATGAAGTGGAAATTTGATAGGTAGAGGGATTAATTCTGCTTTTCATAATAATTCAGAGTATTCAGGTAAAGAAGTATATCCCAAACATGCTTATGCAAGCAGACTGAGGATCATTCACATAAAAACATTAGCATCAAAATAAGAGAAACGAAGTGTGAAAGGAATTAAAAATGGAAGCTGCGAGATAGGTTAAATTTTGTTTTCTTACAAACTGCATTAGCATCCATAGATTTTTGGATGATTTCACAAGGTTATATTTTCACCAATACTCCAGATAAAAATCGTCCTTTGAAAGAGGAAAGTTTTAATTTTATAGTGACACTTTTGTTGTTGTTAGCTAATGCTGGATTTCTGACAATGAAGTCATTAATCCTCTTGCTCTCCAATATTTTTCACTGATGCATGGGGTGCTAGAAGTGGCCGGGCATATTTGAAGGTGGTTTCGGTCCATTTCCTCTTGCCGTGGAGACTTAGCAGTAATAGTAACCGCTTTTAGAGAGCACCATATTTTTATGTTTTGGTGGTTACATCGCTCTCTCACAAACCCCAGAATGTCTGGAGGACCACACCTGTCATTGGTTTATGGGTCTCGCTGACCTGACCAGGAGAAGTATCAAAATAAATTCACCGACCATATCCTCTGATTACCAATCAGAGGACGTATTACATGCCACGACAGGTCAGCATGTTAGGGGTTAAGAGTTTATAGAGAAATGGAGAGGTTGGAAAAATAAAGACTCCCTAGCCCTCAGGAACCCTAATAGCATCGGGGTCGGAAGAGAACAAGATATGACCATGGTAAGGTCAGATAGAAAAGCTACAGTGAGGAGCAAAACACCAGTAAGTGGAAGTAATGTTCTGCTCAGGTTGGGTACTTTGTGGTCACCATTCACATATCCCCTAGACGGAGACCCCTGAGTATACAGATCTGGTGTAGCCTATACTGGTATATAGTTATATACAGATCAGGTGTACATTATGTCAGCCTACACAAGCCTACCTCTTAAGTCTATACAGATCTGGTGTAGCCTATGTCAACCTATACTAGCCTATCTCCTCAGTCTATACTTATACACTGATCTGGTGTAGCCTATGTGAGCCTAAACTAGCCTATCTCCCCAGCCTATACTTATACACTGATCTGGTGTAGCCTATGTGAGCCTAAACTAGCCTATCTCCTCAGTCTATACTTATACACTGATCTGGTGTAGCCTATGTGAGCCTAAACTAGCCTATCTCCCCAGCCTATACTTATACACAGATCTGGTGTAGCCTATGTGAGCCTATACTAGCCTATCTCCTCAGTCTATACTTACACACCAATCTGGTGTAGCCTATGAGAGCCTATACTTATATACAGATCTGGTGTAGCCTATGTGAGCCTATACTAGCCTATCTCCTCAGTCTATACTTTATACCGATCTGGTGTAGCCTATGTGAGCCAGACACTTTTGTAGTGCACTTTATGTAGTACACCAACATCCAAGTGGTGATGTCATTTGCCCCAAACAGTTTCAAGCATTTTAATTTAAAAGGTGTAAGTATTGTTTAGTGTTATTAATTGACTCACCTTTTAAATTAAATTGATTATAACAACACTGTTTTCAAACTTCTAAGAAAGGAAGACTTTCAGGCATGTCTTGAATGATGTTCCCAGTGGTTGCGGTAATCTGCCTTATCATTTCAGGCAACATCATTGAAAGAGGAGGGATGTAAATACCGCCCTTGATGTAATCCCACAAGAAGAAATCATACACTTGAATAGGGTGGCCATGTACAGAACGTGCTTGCCGTCATTGCACAACCAAGCCATTGACCTACCAGGTATTATTTGAGGTACCCCTGCACGTCCCTATGTGTCAGACTATGACTTATTTGGTTAAGCACTGACCTACTGATCCCAAGATTACAGATTCAAACTCGTCCCAGACCCTGGCACTATTCCCAGCACTTGCCATTTTTAAGTGGTAACTGAAGGTACTGTTTTTTTTAAGGTGTTCAATATCACCTATTTTTGAGTTCAGTAATACCCCATACTTGCTAACCTTTCAGGTTCCTCTTTAAACAGGAAAACTGAAAAGCCATGAAGACTGAAAGGGCAAATAATTTGAAAAGTTGAATGGGAAATAATAGTGATATTGTTATAAAAGCCTCCAATAAACAAGTAAATATGATGTAACAGCCACTTCTATTGTCCTCTAAGCTATTGACAACATCTTTACACATTTCTACTTAGCTGTCATGTTAATAAGCAAAGTCTCAACTTTGCTCTTCACTTTTCTTCAGTGCAAGCTTGAACTTTTCGATCACTGCAAGATTTCCCATGCACTGAGAACACTTGACATGTTAACTTTTTTACTTGTGATTTCTCTTGGTCACAATTATTATATTTTTAAGTTATGAAGGTACCATCATGTCAAAGATGGTGTCATTATTCATAATGCTCCTAACCTAAAATGATACACCATTCTGGAGTTCGTTCAGTATTACAGCATATTATCTTTCCCTCCAAAGAGAGAATGTTACATCCAAGCAAAACAATATTCTCTGTCTGAGAGAATAGTATAGGACTTTTCATGAGCTCGATGTAAAAGAAGCTTGTTCTATTTGCAAATAGGTATCTTATCAATCTTGAAGCAGGTACTTTTCTTACAGCTTTCCATATTGAACAATTCTGTAAGGCATATACAACAATGGTCTCCTTTAAAACTCATTTTCCTAAAGTCACTGGTGTTCAATAAAAGTGTGAAGTGCAGCAGAGAATCATCTTATACCTATGATGTAATGCAGTTTTACTGCTCATTGATGTTTATCAATAAGCTGAATGAAGGTACATCTCTGTAATAATTTGTAAATATCCCTTTCATCTCAGGTGCTAGATAGTTCAGATTAACCATTCTGCATTGCAAAACTTTCCAAGTATCAATATTGATTAAGTAGCATCCAGAGAATAAAACATTTTGAAAAGTCAGTTATCAGAAATACAATGTTACATCAGCTGAATTATTGCATTCATATCAGATTTCAATTTGAAATTGGTTTCCAAAAAGAACTGCTTTTATAAAGGCAATTTGGAAAGTAATTCCGGTCTCCATCCTTCATGAGCAGAAGAGGCAATAGCAGTTCAATTCTTGATTCATGTATAGCCTGATTCAGTACATTGTTGGCAGTGTATGTGTGAGGATGCATTCAACTGTTTTTTCATCAATACAGACTTTTAAAATGTGTACAGCAATAGAAGCGCCTGTCAAGTATGAGGTACATGCAGTGATAGAACACACTAATATATGTTGCATCAATGGTTAATCTACAATTGATGTAGATTACATCCTTTCATATTGGAGCATCCAACCAACTATGCAAATATTAGATATAGGTATCATTGCATCATTGTGTAACCATCCATCTTTGTAATACAAATTATAAATATGAATTTGTAACAATGTTAGAAACTGTATTGCAGTCTATTGACAATAAAATAATAATAATAATAATAATAATAATAATAATAATAATAATAATAATAATAATAATAATAATAATAATAATAATAATAATAATAATAATAATAATAATAATAATAATAAATAAATAAATAACACAATGAACTTTAGATTTATGCACACAGAGTAATTTATTACACAATATTCTGAGAAAGATGTATGGGTAAAACGGAGACAACAGAGGGGATTCTGCAATGAATCTTCTACAGGTTATTGTAAGCCAAACCCCAGGAGAGAGGAGGAGATGAGAATGCCCAATGGCCATGGTAGACCCCAAGGTTCAGGGAAGCGCAAGTGACATGGTGGGTCCCTAACAGATGCTGAAAGCTCTTCATCCCAGAGCCAGGGTCTGTTGCACAACTACCAGTATCATGGGCCCCCATTCTCAACAAACACACCCCCCCCCCCCTTCTGCCCTCCCTGCAAGGACAGTGACCACAGCACATCTATGTCAAGAATAGCATTTATAGAGTGCAATCACCACCAGATAGCAGCACTACACCAGCCCTATTGAACAACACTTCTGACCTTAATTGACTGGATTAAGAATGAGGTGAAACTAAAATGGAAGTAGTGGAATGGAAATTAGCAAGCCCAGCATTTCTCTAGTGAGCAAGGAAAACTGTGAAAAAAGTTTTGGTCAGATTGATCAGTCACCAGGGATCAAACCCAAAATCTGGATGCGAGTCCCAAGCATTACTGCCTGAGCCACCTCACTCAGTATATTCTGAGAAACATTAATAAATATTCTCTACACTGTAGAAAGTTGGCCCCTTAGTACAATTGTTAGAGCAATCAAGTATCTAAAACATTTGGGTTCATTTCTGTGCCTTATTTTTCACTACCCCTTTTGAACTTGAAGAACCTATCTCTTATACCTTGCCATCAGCATCACATTTTTATTAAAAACAGAATCATTAAAGCATACTTCTGGACAAAGCACTGTAACTGTAGTAACAGGTATCACAGGTCCTTAATAGAGTTAGTACTAGGTTGGGCAAATAATGTTAGTAAAGGAATTCCCAAATATATCTAATTGCAAAGCACCAAACAAGTAGCTTATTGATGTAATTGAATTATCTCACAAGACATTCAATATATTTTTGTTCCTTCATTTTACGAGCATGAAGTAAAGCTTGCATAGGTTAGTAACGATAAAACATCTACTTTTGCACATCAATTAGTTAGAAGATTTTAGAAATGGTTGTATTTATGGTTTAATTTATAAAAAAAAGCATTATTTCATGCAGACAGATAAAGTTATCTAAATAGGAGAAGGCATTTCTTTCTTTTATCATGAAATATTTGTGATGCTTGCAGGAAAATGTGCTGAAGCAAATTAATTTTTTAAAAAATTTATTGCATTAAGCTAGTTAATATTGTAAAAAATTTACATCTTAAAAGGCGGAAAAAATTTATCATTAGAGTGAATGTTATATAAAGTGTGAGATATGAATATGAACCCACAAACCTTCAGTGATTTAAGCAGGTTTATGCGTTTAGCAGGAAGAAGAAGGCTTGGAATGATTGTCTTTGTGTGTTCCGCTGGTAATGTAGGAAGCTAGCTCATGTTGTTGGTTTCTCCACACATCACACAATTTTTCATGCAGGCACCGCTAGGAACAAGTTAAGCGGTACCATCTGGAAACATGGCACACACAGGAATCACTCTTCGTCGACTGACCTGGACTGTTTGGCTGGTGAAGAAGAGGAAGCGAGTCCATCTAGTCAGTCCCTCCCAGAGTTCCCATTCACATCCTTGTCGCTACCCTTTCCACTATCATTGCTGTGCATGCGCTGGTAGCTAGGAGGTTGCCTTGCTAGTGTATTGCCCGACGGTGTGCCTGGGGTGGCATCCCCTTTGTTCAGACCCATTCTTCCCATTGGCCCCGATGACATGTCTCCACGCATGAACCTCTCCAGTTTTTCCACACATGCATCCTGGTAATCGTGGATCCATCTGAAAAACATAATTAAATTCAAATGTAGCCTCTAAAACAAGTTTCTCATATTTTGTTGGGTATTAAGCAATAAACTGCTACTCTCAATTAGCACTGTTAGAAAACTTTTGCACTCATTTTCTCAAAAGAATTTTGAAGTCTAATGGTAATATATGTGCCTTACATAGATTTTAAATATGACATACTCCGAAATTATAATTAAAGTTTACAATTTGGCTGAACAAATAAATACATAAAATAAAAAATCTGAAGTGTTCCACTCATGATTTTCTCTACTTTTGTACTAACCATTCTTACAAACTCTTATTCCTCTATCTTCTTCATGTTAGTTGAGATAAACATTTGCAGAAATTATCTTATGGTTTATTTCCTTGTAGGTAGAAGCGGAATATGGGAATACTGTAGGTTTTGAGCGATTGTCAAATCTTTTAAAGCTTTGAGATTCCGTTCTCTTTGCACAGCTAAGATATAAAAACATTAATAACAATCTTTCATTCGATGAAAGTTTAACTATTCCAAAACTCATACAAATAACCAGGAATATCTCTGAAATGGTTCACTCCACAAAAAAATTCATCTGGACATAAATTGTATGTTTTAGAAAGATCTACATTTTTGTATAGTAAGATTTGGGCTATCTCTTGTGATTTACAAGTTATTCAAAAGTGATCCAGAGTAAACAGCACTACTCAGGCTATAGCCAGAAAATTCAAAATACACATTTAATTTGTCATAAAAATATCTTAAACCTATGACACTTTAATCAAAATCGTTAGAGCCATTTTGAAGAAAATTTTCCATGTAAAGGGCAGTTTAGGGTAGAGAAATTTTCTTCAAAATCTTTGTGTGGTGTCCTTAAAAGATATTAAACTTAAATATCAGCCTTGGTTTTAAAACCAACTTTCCGTTTTTGAGTTATGCTACCTACACACATACAAACACACGCACATATGGACCTTCTCTAAAAATGGTTTTTTGGATTTAGGGGGCCTCATTTCTGGTTATGACTCAAAATCAAATTTTTGGGTGGAATACAATACTTCCTCTACTTGCATACTAGAGAAAGTAAAAATGGATTACAGTACTACAGAGTTCTCAACATCTCTAGCTGACAAGAAACAGCATTAATCACCATTCTTTACAAGAGTTTGAAATCTTGTGATATTTGAACCACATTTCACATTCTTGCCCTAGAACTGATGAAACACTATACATAACACTGTAATGTTTAAAAAACTTGTGCAAAATATTTAAATTTGGTACTGTACACTTAGCCCTTCAGTAAGGTACTCAATTCATTACCTGAGACAATATTTTATGCAGAGTTAGAAATAAGAGATGGAACTTGCTGCTTACCTAACACCATTAAAGTGGCACACTGCCCTCATATCTTCTGGCAGTTCCTCAGGTTCAGGCCATTGGAAATTGTCAATGATTGGAATAATATTACAGTTTGACTGCAGAGCTGCAACTATTTCCTGCACAAAAGAATTTAAAAGGATTAATTATAAGAGTAGTAAAATAAAGTATCTTTAAGATGTAAAAAATGTGCTTTAAATGTACCTTCTAATCTTATATAAAACAATAAAATGACCTAACAATATTGCAGGCTTTTTAACATTTTCTGAAGAATAAAGGGCTAATTTCATGATGCAGGACTGTTTGAGATGTATAAATAAGAAAATATACTTATTATTTATTTATGCCAACAAACTTGCTGTTGGTGTTTTTAAACACACAAGCCGTGTGTGGGCAATGTTTGAGAGGTAGAACTGGAACTTAAAAATTCAATGTTACAGCTGGGATTTAAACCACAGATCCTCCACTTACTAGGTAGGTGCTCTAACCATTAAGCTAATGTGACAACCATTCCTATAGAGGGAAGGCTATTGAGATGTACTGTGATATAACACAGATATCCCTTTATTGGAGCAGAGGTACAATGATTTTGTCTTAGTTTTGAAAATAGAAATGCCCATTTATTAAAATGAAAGGTGTAGATTAAAGAATAAAACAAAATTGTGCTTTATTCATGACTATTTATACAGTAAATAGTTTGAAAGTCAAGTGTATGCTCTTTACTAGGAAGAATATAATGACAATGACAGGTTAATGAAAGAAAAAAAATAGTCAAAAAGAGTACTACAAAATTACAGCAGCCAATGAGAGAAGATCAATGAAGAAAATGGGAAAATGAAGCGAGAGGAAACATTTAATTCTAAAGTTTCTATATGATTTGCCTAAGGGTCCACATAGCATTATGAAATTCCATCACTCACATACACACTTTATTCATGTAATTAAGGGTTATTTTGTATGTATTTCATGTCAAAAATGTTAAGACAAATTAATATAGTTTTCTTAGCAAATTCAAGATTATAGCAAAACATAAAGTATGTCATTAAATGACATCACAAGAAAGCATAACTAAGTGAGACAATATTCGCACACGTTACCTTTGTTAAACTATATGTGTATTAATACAATTAAATTGATGAGGTATAAGAAGATAGACGACGCATTTAGCAAAATTTCGCTAAATATTTTTATACATAATCTCGGTCGTGCTAGGGAATATGAGTCAGTGAAACTAAAGATTTCTTAAGTTGTGCTATGATTTAAAATCTATCTATCTATAAAGGTGTGAATAAAAAATTCAACAATTAAAAATCGAGTCTAATAATTCATCTTGCCCTGTACTGCACCCTGATATAGTAAAAGGGTCTCCATAGCAAAACCAATTTACAAAAACTGCACCAAAACCTCCTCTTTGTTCTTAAAAATATACTGCAGCCATCTTCTAAGAATTAAAAAGAAGAATGTACAATAGATGTTTTTACTTAGAATAGTGGAATATGAAGAACATTAAAAGAACATAGTAAATAATTAAATTGTGTAAATGTCCTGAATTTTTATGTCACAATCAGTTCTAATGGTTGATATATTTATAGAAGTGTTGAACAAACTCTATACATGCTGAACGGTGATTTAGCTGCAACCATAAGATTCATTAATGCAATACTGAACTTACCCTATGGACCCAGTCTTTGCAGTCGTGGTCACCAATGCATCGATCCAGAGCATTTGGAGTCAGTACGAGAAGGAAATGCTTGGCTTGCCTGATACTCTGTAGCAGGTTATTGTCAAACTTGCCCGCTTCTAGCCTCTCTACATCAATGAATACAGAGAAATTGCGAAGCTGCAGATGGACCTTCAGTAGGCTGAAAAGCAATTAGAAATTTTAAGCCTTCAAACAGTATTTTTTTTCTCTACGTTATAGCCTATAGTCTCCAGTAGAATATTTGAGGATATCAAATTAAATGCAATAAAGTTATTAAAGTCTGTTCAAATAAATATATTAAGCTTGTTCACATATTTTATCTAAAAAAGACATGTTGCATGAATAAGAGCACAGGCAAGTGGAAAACAACAGTATAACTTGCTACATTTTACCTACAATATTTTCTGGGATATCTTAACAAATGACAGCTTTTGTATTATAGTAGACATAATTTAATGGCGACTGATGGCTGACTACTATAATCAAAAGTTACACACTTTTCCATCAATAAAACTAGGTATCGATGGAACTAAAGGAAGAGTATATAATAAAAGCACAAATGAGCAATTCAAGATGAGTTAGTATCCAATGGCCTATAGGTATTATATATAGGACCTTCATTTCAAAATGTCTAATTAATCTATTCATTAAAGCAAATTTAGGTTTTAAAAGTTGATTAAAAGTAACAAGGAAGAGGAGAATACCATTGTTGTTTGATGATACATGCCTATCTACTACTGTAGCACTTTCTTATGTCTGTGAAATGAAAATGGGAAATTTGTTGCAGTTATCTATCATAAATACTGGAAGTTGACGATAGTGTTGTTGAAATCACATTAAAAAAGGAATTTTGAGTCGATTAATAACACCAAATAACACTTGCTTTTAATTTTCCCGGTACATGTTTCGGAGGTTAGCTTTCCTCCATTATCAACTGGACATCGACTGAGTATTGAAGTGGATGTCCAACTGATAATGGAGGAAAGCTAGCCTCCAAAACATGTACCGGGAAAATTTAAAAGTGAGTGTTGTTTAATGTTATTAATCAACTCAAAGTTCTTATTTTAATTTGTTGCAGTTATTTAATTCCAAACCAAGGCAATGTTTACAGTCTAAGGTATAGTTGGCGCAGTTTATCAGCAGTCCCCAGGAGTTCAAAATGGCTGACATTATACTAAACAGCTGACGGAAGTATCACAAAAAGTAGTTCTACCGACGTACATAATAAAGCCAGTTCTAACCTCAAATATCACAGTGTTAAAGTAACATGCTTTCAAACAATAATAATGCTTGAACATTATTACCACACAACACATAATGAACCTATTCATCTTCAGCAAATCTTGTTCTGCAATAACACTTTTGGATAAAATTACTTCCGAGTGCTAAATATCGTAATATATACAGGATGTACTACTGTGTAGTGAACACAAAAATAACAACACTAACTATAATTGTATATATTGTTCTAAAACAATTCAAAACAAAATCATGCAAAAATGAGCATTACTTCCACTGATTGATTGATTAATTCAGCATCTAAACAGAATCTTGTTTTAAAATCTTTCGGTTGGCCTCTCTGCAACATGTTCATAAACTGGCGCAATAACACCAACTATGGCCATAGCTTTACCATGGTTATATGTTTACAAACAGTTGGCGGTACTAATGCAACCCAACGGATAGAATATCACCAAATATAACCAGATTGCACCATAATGGGGGAAAAATGTCAAGGTTGTTTTTTGGGGTATCTCAATAAGCTGCGCCGACTATAGTGAATACCGTGTTGAATTAAATTTGAACTAAAGAGATTTTTTTTTGAAAGACACCTAATTTTTACTTGGTCCCATCATTTTATTTCTAGAATGATTCAGACTTAGTAGTTACCTTGCTAGTTGAGAGCCATTGGATCTCCTATAACTGACGAACACATCAAGTGACTTATCTAGATTTTCCTCATATGGATTTGCAAGCCCATTTTCCATATCTGCAACAGATAAGTTCAAGTAAATATAAGGTATATGAGAAACTTTCAAATATAACAGAGAGCAAAGTAATTTATTATAAAATAGGGAACTCTAGTGCAAAATTCTTACACATTAGGACACATTAAGAAAGGATATTGTAACTGAGAAACATGATCTTATGTATTAAGTTCTGTATATTTAAGTTTTAATAAATTTCGAATAATATATATTTAGTTGCTTTTTAGGAAATGCCTACAAGTGCTGTAAAATTATAGCTACTAGCTTATCCTAATGCTGTCAAACTTGTATTTTATGTGTCATATGCCACAAATTAAGTTTATAGTTTTTATTTCATAATCAGCCATGCCAAATATATTCGTAACATTGTGTCCAATCTTCAAGTATTTTATTGAAAAATGAATAATTTGCGATGTAATAGTTGGCAACATCTGCCAACACAGACCAGCTGTGATACAAATGCAGTAAATAACACTGCTCTCACTCAGAGGAACTGTGTATGATACAAAATAAAAACAAATTTAGAGACTAAAGGCTTCACTTATCTTAGTAATGGTTGCAAGTTCTTGAAATCTCCGGACATATGTTTGGTGATGAAGTCATCAAGAACTTGCAGCTATTACTAACACACAGCTTTGTGAAAATATGTAAGGGACTTGACAAATTCATGGGTGCAAGATGTGAAAAGAAAATTGGAAGGGAAAGATATTGATGTTTTCTGTGATGAAACCGATAGAATAGGGAGGTGTGTATTTGTTGTATTGTTCAGAATTTTTACATCTTCCAGACCTGAGCTTTTTGTAGCTGGTGTTCATTTTTTGTACAGTGCAAATGCATTAAGGCTATTCTTCAGTCTCATTTGAGAGTGTTTAATATCTACTGACTTTGTTGGTACTTAGCACTTAAACATTTAGATCAATGCTATGCTTTATTTTTACCATTTTACTTTCTAATTTTGATGCAATGCATCCACATGTAACTGACATTTGTATTTATGCTTATTAACAAGAATATATGTGAAATACATTAATTGCTTGCCTTTGATTTCATTCTTTAATTCAACAGCCAGTAAAATTACAATAAAAATAACACCACTTTTGACCAAATTATAAGCACACCTTTTGCATGTTCCTAGAGATAACTGTGGTTTAAACAAAACTTGATTTGAATGGGATCTACCAGCCAGTTGTTTTTATTAGCTACTTCTGTTCTCATCTTTAACACATAGAAATCTACTCCATAACTATGATATGCTACCAACGTACCCCGAATGGCACTAGATATCCTTTGTCGATGGATGCTGTTAGAAATACCACATTCATTTTGTAGCTGCTCCTCTGTAAGGTTGCGGATGGATTCTTTGTCTACACCAGCATTCAGCATGGAGTAGGTATAAATAGAGAATTCAAGTCCAATGTTCTGCAGGAATGCATTTAGGTTTCCAGTATCTCTACTGCTATAATCTGCCATTTTCTTCAGATTCTGGAGCTCTCTGGTAAACCTATAATTTAAGAAAAGTGTTAAAAACCAAAAATAATTATCAGACACAAATGCACATATTTTTAATGGCTTTAAAGTATGTAGTTCAAACAACTAGAAAAAAATGTATTTACCTTCTTCTTCGAATACCATTTGTGATGCCAATATCATCCTTCAGGTTCCCTTCTGTCAGCTGAAGAAGGAGATCGCCATCGACTCTGCTCTCTATAAAATTGTTGGCATATTCTGCAAACCCAATCTGTACAAACAGAGCAAATGTGTTGTTAACAATAATTGTCTACATTGACTAAACTAATTAAAAGCAATTACACTCATGCATGTATCATGCCATTTCATGGCTTGCTAAGGAGCCGTTCTCTTGTCTTGATTTTTAATACAATCTCTCTGTGTTCTTACACATTCATTAAGAAGACTCTAAAATTTGGAAACTATATTTGAAACTGTCAAGGCATTGTAGGGGATATAAAGCTCACTCATATTGTGCTTTTTGCACACTTCCACATTTATTAATTAGTCATTCATTCGTCACCTAAATGCATATAGACAAATATTGCCAAATCTGATGTTATAGACATTTGAATGTAGCTGTAAATGACTACTATGTTTGTGGTTAACAGTGACATTACACATATTCTGTTACATCTGCAACATATTTTTGCTTCCTGAATTGCATGAAGCTGGAATAAAAACCAGTAATCATGTAATTTTTCCCCCAATTTTTCTAAGCACTCATGTGATAAGTGATTTTAGATCAGACTGGTCCTTTAAGAACTGAAACTTTGAAGTGTAGATAGTGTAATAGTTTCCGATGTAAAATGCTCTTTTCCTTCTCTTTACTAATGATCTCTTCAGCAGAATGGAATAATGGACATTGCGTAGGGGTGGGTGGCAAGGGGATGCCTCTCCTGTAAATTAATGAATTTAATGTGCAGTCAATTACTGACTGTTGGACTATTGTTTTAATTTTGATGCAAAGAACAATTTTTCCTCAGGATACTCACACAAAAGAGATAATTGTTTCATAGTGCCTATGTTACAAAGTGCTTGCCAATGATGTTATTCACATTTTTAATGTAAATAAGGAATGCATTACTTTCATTAGTAGCTACTTATCAATTATTGTCCTCAACAATACTGTCATACTGACAGTTATAAATATTTATTTCATTATCGTCAACAGTGATTCTGTGCCATAACATCAGTTATAAGATGTAGAAATTTTCACAATTTAAGACTCCACGCCATGCCACACCATCTGTTACAGCTTTTGACAACAGAATAATGAATTATTATTGTTTCATTACAAAACTCCAACATGCACCCTTCCCTGAAAAAAAAGTCTACTGAATGAAATTATGATGCAATACCAGAGTTTGTTGGTATTTTGAACATGCAGTAACTACTGTCAATAGAAAATGTAAGAGCTTTAGTAAACACTTACCTGCTTAACCCACTCCCGCACATCCTCGGAGGACCAGAGAGGTACTTGCTGGCTCAGTTTATGAGGTACTTCCTCTCCAATTAACCTAAGGGCTTGGGCAGCGAATTTTGACGCGACTGCATTTGGGCAACTCGCTACCTTTTTCAGAGGTTCAATGGCACCAATCTCGCCAAATATCTCTGTTTTGCCTTGCTGTTTCTTTATTCCTGCTTCCATACAGAAATGGAAGGCAGCTAGGTTTCGGGCTTCTTCTCGCTTTGAGCTGAGCACTGGCACTAGCCTTTGTAGCCAATTCTTACTTTGTCCATGTGCATGTGCAAGATTTGACTTGGCAAACTCAGAGGGGTTATGTGATGTAACGAACGGCTCCACAAGATCCAGAGTTCCTGATTTAAGAACTGCTGCCTCTATCTCCTTGTTGGCAACCAGGACGGCAATGGCCAGGCATGCATAATATTTGATGTTATCATCATTATGGAAAGCTAGAGGGAACAGCCACATTGGTACTTTCCGCTTTATCATGGCTTCTTGATTTTCAGCACCACCATAAAGGGAGAGGTTGGCCAGCGCACCAGCACAATGCCTTAGAGTCTCTACATCATTCTTTCTGCACTCAAATAGGACTGCATCTAGGCCACCAAGACGAATCACATCACTGCAATGAAAAAATAATTCTTAGAAATTCATCAGAGTGGTAACCTTCAGTAAAACAACTTAGAACACACCACTTGAACAAAGTATTTTATCATGAATGTTACAACACTACATACATATATATACCTTAAAGTTAAGTTAACTTAACATTAACTTCTCAACTGATTTAAATACCCTGGTAGACCCACAATGCAATCTCATGTATTTAAGATATCATACCTCAGAGGCGACAGAAAATTGGTAATTTGAATCAGACTTGAAAAATGCAAGATCTAACAAGAGTGATTAATTGTTTAGAATGACAAAAAGCTTTCTGGCATATTCATCTTTGAGTTTAAAAACTGAATAATGATGCTCACCTGCAAGTGCCTTCGCTGTGCTTGAATAGATGCTCCAGGATGCCAGTGCCAGTTCGAGAATGCTCCACGGAATTTGTGCTCTTGGTACACACACAAGCAACTTTCACAACTGTGTCCAGTCCATTTTCAACCACATGAGCACGATTTTCAGTAGTAAGGCACTGTTCAAGTAGACGAGCACTGGAAAACTGCAGCTTGTCTCCGTCAGGATCTGAAGGATCACGCAGGCAATTGGACATCAGAAGGTCCAGGCCTCCACACTTTCGTAGGGCATTGCATAGCGAGTAACCCAGAGTATGTCCATGTGTTGGTACTGCCCATGCTTTGCGCATCATTTCATTCATTCGATCAAGCATCTGAGGTGCTTTTCCCCCTGGCATGGAGCTACATCTCTTCAGGCTTTTAACAAAGGTGTCGAGGCACATAGAGTATTTATGGATGGCACGCTCCACCTCTTGGGGATTTGAATTTGCTGATAGGCGTTCCAGATCTTCAAAGCTCTGGTTTAGCAGCTCATCTTCTGACGATTTGAGTGTACCGTTCATCAGCTGACTCATCTGTAACATAATAAAATAGATGAGTTATCAGGCAAGATTGCAAATATCTGTATGAAAAGCTTCTAGGTACAATGACTGCGAGTGGGCAAAGAGATAGAAGAGAGTAAAATATAATTTTTTACTTATTTCTATGCAAACATTTAACAATCTATATAAAACATCCAGGGTTATGCTGAAGTCTGTTGTTTTGCAAAATTCCTAGGTAAGTCATGTAAAGTCAGCATTTACTCTAACTTCCTTCTACATAACATCTGTTAGTGCCTCTATAAACCAAAACATAGTAAAAGGTTAGGTTGGGGTTCAGTTAGCTTAGTTAGAAGTTAGTTTAGGTTAAAGTTATACTATGTGCCTAACACGTTCCATAAGTTCATGAAGAACTGCAACAGAAAGTGTGCCTTTGCAGATTTTTTTTCAGAAGCCAGCTTTTCATGATCTGCCTAGGATCTTTGCAAAATGATAAGTTTCAGCAAAACCTGTGGCATGTGTGTGTGTGTGATATTGTGCATTGCTAAGGTTAAAATAAACAACTAGGTCAATAATGATAAATTTTAATAAATAGATCAATTTAGCAGGAGCATACAAATAACATTACAGGCAGTTCATAAATTTGACACACATGGAGCCTAAATGATACAAGGCCAAACATTTAAAATGTGATAAAGGAGACACAGGTTTATGGAAGCTAAGACATTTGTCTCTTTGATAGATTCATGCTTTTATTAGGAAAAAGGCAGTGTTTATTATTTAGATGTTGGTCAACTGTGGTCCACAATGGTGAAGTAGAGCAAGTTGAAGGGTGAAGCCCAACTAATCTTGCAAATAACTTTAACTCAAAAACGAAATACAAAGTTATCAAGAAGTTCTGTCATTGAAATTTATTCCAATGGACAACAACTGAACACACTGTATATAGCATACCTGTGAAGCTGCCGAAATGGTGGACGATTTGGTGGAAACACTCTTAGCTGTGATTGTGATGTTAGATTGTGAGGATGCTGCCACATGTTTTTCATGATTAAATATACCACTGGATGTTACAGTCTGACGTTGCTGCTGAGTTGCCATTGCCTTCTGAAAATTAAACATCTGTTGTACATAGTCTGGTATTGGCATTAGCAAATCTTAATATAACTAATGATCTAAAGAACAAGCAAATGATGAATTTACTTCATTTTCAATTTAATGCAAATTATATTAAAGTGATGAATTACTTAGTGTGCTTGTCATACATAAGATATTTGACTAATTTCTCAATTATTGTGATTTTATTTGCTGACTGAAATTTAAGCTTCATGATTCAAAATAATGGAGCACTTATGAAGTTATAAGTAAAAAACTGAAGGAAAGTAGCACAAATACTTCTATACAAAGTGAAGTTGAGGTTCATATAATTGATATGTTCAACAAATACCATCAGTGTTAATATATATGTAGTCTTTAATATAAATTATCAATTATTTCAAACTGTTACTATATGATAACAATGAGTGGTACATAAGGCCTCCAGCTTAATAATATAAATAAAACATGTGCATATATATACATACCGGGTGGAAGGTTTTGTATTCCCTATACCAGGGATTTTACATGATGAAGTAACAAATGTGTCCAATACAATTATTGTCAATAAAGAACCATTTCACCAAAAAACCAATTTGTGTCAAATATTTGGAATATTTGGAGCCATCTAGCCTCTTGATGAATAGATATAAATTGTTTATTATTTCACTAACTGTCGCACAAACATTGTGTGAATACTGCTGTAATGTCTTTGTACTTCAATTCGAGTGAATTTAGTCACAATTTAATGTTAATATAACATTGCCAAATCTCTCTTCCAAATTAAACTTTGGATGACATTTTAACATTAAATTGTGACTAATCATTCAAATTAAGATAGAAATGCATTAAAGCTTTTTTTTTTTTTTGGAATGGTTGTTTATTAACAATAATTGTGTTGGACATATTTGTTACTCATTGTGTAGAATTCCTGGTTAACTTATGGCTGAAACAGTACTTTCCACCTGGTATATACATATCACAAAACCAGACAAATCTAAGCACAACAAATTGAAGTATGAAGAAAATTTGCAAATGAGCTCAAGGATTTTAAAAACATATAGCATACTTTACTCTTTCTTTTATTCAGAAGTAATCATTTATTGATTTAACCTACTACTTTTTATTTCTTTTTTTTTTGAAAATAATATCCAAATGAAAGAAAACATTTAACAATCACTGGTTAAAAGAATGTCCATACATAACAAAAGCAAGAAGGGAAATAAATGCTACAACATTTTCTGTCGTTAAGTAGTGGACCTAGATTTAAAATGCCCATGACATTACTTTCTCAGTATACTTTCCAGCTTTATGCACTTTTAACACCCCTCAATTTTTTTATAAAACATAAATGAAAAGGGTTACATAATAATGAAGATTATTTTCATGGCATTTACAATGAATTTACTTCAGTATCCACATTTTGATGAAGATAGAAATGGTAAAGTTACTGTCATTTGCCAGCAACTATTTTATAGTGTTGTCATATCAAGCACCATTGCAAACAATTGTACATTACAATTTTAAATCCAAAATCCAAAAGAAACATTAGTGCTAAAGTAAGAGCAAATAGCAGCAAAAAGACAATTGCATAGGGAACATACCTTTTCTGCAGTGAAGGTGTCAGTCTGAAGCTTCATGCTGGATGCAGACATATTTTGGTTCTCCTGTTGTGTAATCTCCCCCGCCTTGAGTGACCGCTGCTCCTGCGCACCAACACACAAAATGATTAGCACCTTGGTGAGGAATGATGTCATTAGATAGTATAGCATCCTAATACAACAACAATCCTTTACTCACTTTACAAGTGTGAGTGATTCAGCATTAACATCTTTTAGGTAATAACCAAACAGGTTTCATTTGGAAGTATACAAAAATGTTGAAAGATATATTAGAAAATAACATGTCATTCAGGAAAAATGCAATTATTGGAGATCTTAGTTGGATACAGTTATGCAAAGAAGAATAAATCCAAAATAATATTTAGCAAAGCTATTATAGTGTTCTTTAACTCTTTCAGAGTCACAATGAATTAAGAATTAAGGTTTTGTAAAAGTGATGGTTTATTTTCTGCATAACTATGTTCAGTTTTGATTTGTTCTCTTTCTGAGATTAGTGTTTTTAGTAAAGTGTAGACCCAACTTATACTTATTGTTAGGACACCAAAATGGATTTTCAATAACAATGTAGGCACTTCCAGAATCGGAAAAAAGGTAAGTCACCTATTTTGTGACTGTCATTTCTATCTGGAATAGAAATCAGGCCTCTAGGTATATGCAGTTGCTAATTTGATAATAATGATAGCCATATTTCAAATATATCAAGATATGTTTGACATACACTAATGGAAGGTGGGGTTAATATCTGAAGCCATTTCTGAACTCGATGGACTAAATGAATGACTATGCAAACACGCATGAGGTTTTGGTTGGAGTTACCTAAAGTAACCCTTGCAATCCAGGATCAAAGTGGGACCAACCACTGGAAGACAAGAGATGCATTGGCTGTACATGTTGGTATATACTATATGTACGACTCAGGTATGAGAACATGATATACTCGTATTAATCCTGTAAGAGTATTAATTACGAGGAGGTCTTTATATTTTAGTACCAGCCATAAACAATTTTTGAAGTGAATTTCTGTGCAACAAGAAAACAGTTTGATGTGAACATAAAAACTTTTTTCATCAGTACTTAAAAAAAGAATGAAAATATGCTCCTTTATGTGCCAAACAATATGTTACAATGCTAAATTTAATCTTTCGTAACATTTTGAATAGAAACAAAATAAATAAATTTGTATTCTTGAACTATCAGTTACATGTTTTGCAAATAAAATCAGGTGTGTTTAAATTGTAAGTAAATAATAATTGGGGCCAACTTTCTCAATGGTTGGCAACCAATTATATAACATAATAAAAGTTGTCTGAAAACAAAATACACTTCAGTGCACATTGACTAACGTATATTAAACATCTTTACAGCTGTTGGAATGCTAGAGAATATAACAACCCCTAGCGCAACAGCCCTTCGCGGACAAAGGTTTACTGCTCGGCCGCTGCGTTCCTCCCCTCTGCTCACTACAGGCGTCATGAGTGGGGTGCAGAACTGGAAGGTAAGATCTCCCGGACGGTTATGAGCCCTTCGATATCTGGGGTCGCTACTTCTTAATCAAGTAGCCCCTCCGGGACTTAAAGAGGCTGAGTGTACCCCGTGCCAGACCTCCCAGCAGGGAAAAATCCCCACGCGAGTGCCAGGGCTCGAACCCGCTACCACTACACTTGGAATATAATTTTGCACATTAATGGAAATTGTGTATAAACATTAATCTAACTGCTTAAACTCGCCGTGAAATACATTTAAATGTACTTAGATACTAGCACAAACTCATCCCAATACCACGCTTGTTACACAATATCTGTCAACCGAAGCAGGCTGGAATTTTTCTAACGGTTCCAGTCCTCTTGACCCCAACCATAACGAGATTAACAACGAAAAAACAACAAATACAGAAAGATATAAAAGAAAAAAATTTATGTGTTTCACTCACATGACTTTCTCTGCTCTTGTACAATTTTTATCAACTCACCTCCTCCTCTCGGTTCCGCCTTCCTAAACATCTTCTAAGTTTCTGAAGATTTGAAGTATCCATAATTAGTGGGTCATTAAAAATTGCTGACAAAAGATTTGGCGATTATTCTAATGAGGATATTGATATTTTAATCGAAGAGGCGACGTCAAATTCCTGTAATTTTAAATATAGCAGACCCACCTCTAATGAATAGCCTACTAACCAATTTCCTTCGTTTATATTCATTATACGTCTAATTCCTAATTTCCCTGGCTTAGTGTCGGTCTGGGCGGCTCAGTTGCTTAGACGCTGGCCTACTGATCCCAAGGTCGCGGGCTCAAATCCGGCCCAGACCTAATTAATTCCCTAAATTATTGTTTTTGTTGTTCTCACTGGATTAGTTGTGTCAACGGTGAAAATAAATTTTAATTAAAAGTATCAATGTTATTGTAAGTTGTTTACCCTTAAATCACTATGAATGATAAACAGTATTAAATAAATATATTACTGTGGTCGCTAGTGACCTTTGTTGTTATAAAGCGACCTTAAATGAACAAAAGCAAAAAAATTTATTATTAATTAATTCGCGGAATACTCTGAACAAATACCACTCGAGGTTTTCATATTTGGGATAATTTTTCTCGAGCTTGCGCTCGTAAGATTATGTCATATTAAACACTCTCGTTATATTACTACAGATAACTCCCTTGTAGGTACAAGGGGAATATGGGAATACGGTAGGCTTTGAGTGATAGTCAAAAATTTGAAAGCTGGTCGCTATATGAAGGCTTTGAAATGCCTTTCTCTTTGCACGGCCAAGGGAAAGAATAATGACCTTCCATTTGAGAAAAGTGTAAGTATTACAAAAATCACACAAATAAGTGATATCTCCGAAACGGTTCACTTCACAAAAGATGCATTCGGACATAACTTGTGTGTTTTAACGAGATCTACATGTTTTTGTATATTAAGATTTTGTCTCTCTCTTACCGTTTATGAGTTATTCAAAAGTCATCCAGAGTAAACAGGACTACATAAGTTATAGCCAGAAAATTGAAAATATGCATTTCATTTGCCATAAAAATATCTTAAAAATAATCGTATTTTAATCAAAACGTTAGAGCCATTTTTCAGAAAATCAACATTTTTCAAAAAATTTCCATGTAAAGGGCAGTTTAGGGTGGGGGAATTTTCTTCAAAATCTTCGTGTCGCATCGTTGAAAAATATTAAACTTAAATACCAACTTTGGTTTATAACCGACTCTTCGTTTTTGAGTTACGCTGTTCACACATACGCACGTCGAACTTTTTCTGGATTCAGGGGGGCCTCAAAACATATATTTCCGGTGAAACCTCGACATCGAAATTTTAGGTTAAATACTACACTTGCCCTACTTACTATACGCAGTAGAGAGAGTTATAACAGAAATATAAAAGGAAGAAAATATGTTTATCTTATGCTTTCTTTCTTATAACATCTCATACTTCGTATGGTATGGCTGCCAATATTTTTGTAACCATCCGGTGTCCTTAACTTTGCTAGTGTTGTTCATTATTGCCTTATTTGTGAACAAAACGCGTGGTCGTTTGTGGTAAATTGAGTAATCAAGTTGAGAATAATAAACTGCGTGGGGTCTGTTTCTCCACACACGAGACAGAAACAGAAGTAAAGGTACTATTAATGCTCCATAATGATCGGTTACACCTTGATAAAAGATAATGGAAACACGTGGTAGCGATGATGCATTCTCCACACCATAATTGCTAACAACTTACCACACGAACTTGATCTGCTTCACTGAGTAGCGGTATCAAGAGACGATCCTTCCAAACAAAGTATTTTACAATTTTCGTAACAAAATTAATTAAGCCCTTGCGAGAGGCAGTTTGATCAGAGCGTGACTGATGCGAGGTTTATTTAAAAGCTACTGAAAACGTGCTGAAGGATCATCGCTCTTTGCGCATGTCAGATGTCCAGATGTTTCATTACATGCTCCACTGTTCCAAACTGTTAGGTATTTATTTTCACAACCAGGAGAGAAACCAAGAATGGCATTCGGGTCTACATGTGGTGCTCTGCAGCACGATTCTCCTATCTCTGCTGCGTAAGATATGGGAAACCCGTTTAGCAAGTGCCCTCTGAAATAGCTGCATTGAATATGAAGCACTCCAGAGAGTTATCTTACTGAATGCGAGGTATTGCTGGTGCGACCATGACTCAATCTGCACCTCCTTGGGAGAAATGTATCTGCATTTTCAGAAAATCAATGCAAACTAAATTACATTTATAGACATACGGAAATGACACCCAGCCAAGTATTGCACTCACCTGCACTACCACTCAAAAGTGTTTGAACACTGCTTATACTCGTCATTTACTGTTCAAAAACGAATAAGCACATTGTATGCATTTAATAATTAATCACTACATTTCTTCAAAGTAACCTCCTTTGATTACTGCTTTTGCACTCTGGGCATATTTGCTATCAAGTCTGTCAGACTCTCTTCAGAAAGACCCTTCCACACTCGATAGTTAATTTACTTCACTCATGGGTCTCTTTATGACCTCTGTCCAAATGATCTGAAAGAAGTTCAATGGCTTTGAGCTGGTCATACCAAGTTCTTCAATTCTATTCTCCTTTCTAATCGACAAGATACTTTCCGCATAGCAAACGTGACTAATTTGGATCATTCTCTTACTGCAGTGCGTAATCCTTGCTAATTGAACCATTTTCAGAAGGGTTTACATGGAAAATGTTATATTACCTAGTCCTTTTTCATTATTTTCCCTTATTTTGATAATTTCACCTGTCTTACTGACTCCAAAACTACCTCAAACTATCACTGAACCACCTTCATGCTTCCGGTAGGCATATGCAAAGAGGTGTCATGCATTCTCCTTTCATACATCGGACAACCTGAGGCGTTTTGTGCCAGAGTTGAAACTTTGATTCACCCGTTCTCACTTCTCAATATCCACATTTCATGTTCTTTGCCCACTGTAATCTTTTTTTTTACTGGAAGTCCTCAGTAATGCTTTCTTTGCAGCAATATTTCCTTGCGGTCTGCATCCAGAAGTCTTCCTTTAACTGTTGAGACATTCACAGGTCCATTCCCCAACTGGTTGATTTCTGCAGAAGTAAACAGTTTGAAGAATCCAGTCCACTTTGAGAGAACAACGAAGAAAGAGCTGACGTTTAGAAGTACATAGTGATGAGCCAAGCTATTTAGTTCATTGAAAACTATGTCACTTAATCACACTCTTTATTGTGAGTAGTTCAAATAAAGTAGTTCTTCAGGCAATGAAGTGTTCCTTTCATGAAGTATAGAAGTATGACAAAGCTGATGAACCTTCCGTTCAAGAGCCACTTATTTCATTCTGATATTCTGAATACCCCGATGAAAACTGACATATTACAGTTCATGCTAATGCTTTTTTTCTGCAATATCTCTCATAAGAAGCAGTTAAAAGTCGCATTCACGCTCAACATATTCATTTTTACGCAAAAATATAACCTTTCTACAAAAGTAAACCTAAGGAAAGTAATAAACTACTTTAAGGTAAACATCAGCAGACATAATTCAGCCTTTTCGTTTATCGGACCAAGTACTTCATTATTGTAACTCTTTTCAATGAACACATTCTTTATTATTTATAAGTTGGAATTAAATATTTGATAGTACATACTTTTCCCATTATATACATGTTTTACTTCTGTTCACTGCATATTTATGTGCATATTCTACTAAGTGATACTACATAAAAATTCCAGCTCTATTTAATAAGTCTTATTAATATTCAGTGAAAATAAACTTGACCTCAGAGGCCATTTAGGGATAATTCAAAGTGTGCATTCTGTTTTTCAAGCACATATGTTAGACATATGAAGTTTTATCAAAATCGTTGAATAATTTTTGAGAAAATAATGAACGAACAAAATTCCATGTGGTTTAGATGCTCCCTCCCCTTCCCCGTTCTTTGCCTGATATCGTTTAAACGTTGAACTCAATCATGCAATTTTATATTTATCTGGCTTTTCGTTTTGGGTTATGCTCTCTCTCTCTCTCTCTCTCTCTGTCTCTCTCTCTCACTGATTATGTACTTACGTATGTCTCCTCCAACACTCCCTCCATACCGCGAGAGGGAATAGTGCCGAGAGATATGTACACACATCCAAGATTATATATATAATAACATCGCTTCCTTAACGACAGCATGACGTTAGAGGGAACATTCCGGTATTACTAATCGACAGTCGTTGCCAAATGCGCAAGTTCCATTTTGGTTGGGCCCAACAGAACATACCTACTCTGTTTCTTAATATTCTTCTTCGTGTAGAAAACGGCTGGTGCCCTAACTGCATAAGTATTTTTACACTATGAATGTGCAAATTCTCTCTTGCATAAAGAATTGTTTATATGCAAAAATTACAAACACCATTTACTGGTGGCCTAAGTGGTTATGAATTATTATATAATATCATTAGTTTAATAAATGCTAAATTACGCCATACATATAGTAAACTTACATAGCAGTCAATAGAAACAATGACACCATAAAACCAAAATACATACGCTAATCACACAGTAACCACTTAAACCACATTAATGCTAGTTTTATTTAACGTTTATAGCTATGTTGTATAAAAATACTGTATGAAATCCATTTATAATGCCTTGAAATGAACGTAGTGAGTCAATTATATGGATTTATTCATGTAATAAATGATAACATAATTTATTATAAGGTATTATTAAGAAGGGATGTATTTAGATCAGGGACCTAGAAGCTTTATTTCCTAACAGCAATAATGATGATGATGATGATGATGATGATGATGATGATAATAATAATAATAATAATAATAATAATAATAATAATAATAATAATAATAATAATAATAATAATAATAATAATAATAATAATAATAATAATAATAATAATAATAATAATAATAATAATAATAATAATAATAATAATAATAATAATAATAATAAATATGTGCTCTAAACTCACTTAAGGTTGGGGTTCATTGAAAAGAGCCAATTTTGTTTTTGAGTTTGTTTCTGTATTTTCTGTGACGTCACAGGAAACTCTTCTTTCAGTTCAACAATAAAGGACTGATACTGCACACAAAAAAGACAAGAAATGTACTTTATGTTAAAATAACAAAAAACTGAAAGTTACGTGTCATCTGCAGGGAAAACATACCTACATAAAACTTTCAAAATTAGCTCGTCTGCTATTAGAGACTGCAGCAACTGAATTTGGTTTATTAATATTTTGTAGGAAAAAGGTTTTAAATCTCTTGGTATCTATTGGAATGGCATAGCACTCTAAATTTTAAAATGTGAATCAACTCTAATAAAATTATCACATCAATTTTGTAAAATAAAACCATTATAACTTGTCTCGCAAAACATTCCCGTTTTAAAGCTCACTTGTGTAGCCTCTTTTAACTTCTAGGCCACATCGAGGCCTTTGACTGCAGAAACAATTGAACATATTTGGCTATAGGTGTTTAACTTTTTATTTTATTAATTTTCGTTAGGAAACACACTCACATTCACTCCTAAATTCAGACTTAAGTAGGGTAAGGAATGAATCTAAACAAAGATAAATTCTACCGCAGCTTCTGGGAATCGAATCAGGGACTCCTGAGCTGGGCCTTCCACATAAATTATACCTCCGCCCCCGACAAGTGACGGTTGTGAAGTTCAATATGTACTGCACCCATCCCCTTTGAACAAGATGTTCCACATAATTTATGCAACAATTGGAAAACAGCAAATTTAAGTATCCAATGTTCTGGTATTTTATCGTATAGGTCGTTTTCGGCCCATAGAACACGTGTTCACTCTGCCCCCACGCCTTCCTTAGTAGTAGTAGTAGTAATGTTTTAGGGCGCCGCCTTCCTTATGGGCGGCCCTGCTCTGAGCTAAGTCAAACATTGACCACTCGAAAAGAGGTAGTCAAAAGACATACTTATGCTGTAAATTACTTAATAAAATTAAGTAATTCATTACTTTCATTTACTTCATCTTGTTTCTGCTTATAAGATGTATATTGCTCTTAGTACATTTGAAACACACTATATTCATCACATCAAAGTTATGAGTGAATGACATCCATTTTTCTAAGTTAAGGAACCGTTGGAGGTATTTCTTGTAGACAAAGTTTGTTGCTGCAGCGCATCCCAGAAGCTGTGCAATGCCGTTCTGAAAGAGGGAGGAGACGAATTTAGCACGTAACCGCCAAAGTAGTGACGCACGAAGATCGCGGCAAGGGAACATGTGACCTCGGTTACGGAATCTAAAACAGAAACCCAAACAACTGTCGCTTCGTTTGAACCTGTAACACCATCTTCACGTATCTTCTGCAACTTTGAAGTTGGCTCTCTTTAGAACAGCACTGTCAGTGATTTTTATTTTTTCCTCCCGCAAAACACGTCAGTTCATAAGTTCTTGCACGCTAAAGGTACTAAGCAGGAAAACGACTTTTGAAAATGGTAGGCAGTTCTTGTTATTTCTTACTTTTTGATTCCTAAGAACAAAGCACGCGACTTAAATTTGTATCCAAGATAGATCAAATATAAATTTTACTAAGTATAGGTATAGAAAAAGTTCTATTTGTAAAAGCCATACCAGTTTCTCTAACTATATCATTTATTTTGATACGAAATATCCTACAAATTATTCATATAATGGTTTATTTTTTATGGCTGTTTGTCATGATAAGCATTCGCACAAATTTGTTTCAATTGCTTTGTAGGCTAAGATAAAACTAAACAATATATGTTAGCAGAGATAATATTCAGGATATCATTCTGAATTAATTAGTTGCGGTTAGCGTGCTTAGATATAAATGTTAAAGGCTAACTTTTTCCGCTTTAAATCTTTTTGCGCATGCACATTTTGCCTGTACGTTTTTTTCCAAAGTTTTGTAGTGATAAAATGCAACGAAAATGAAGAATGTCTCAAAGGTTAATACGAACTTACACTACCTAAAATGTATATTAATAAAAACAACATTAACATTTATCAGTGTAAAGCATTACTTGCTGTAGAAAATTTGGAGAAAATCGTGTTTAAAATCGCTAAAAGATGGCTCTTTTAAGTATGAAAGTTGGTATTAATCAATACAACTACCGGGAGAATACGAGTGACTTGAACTTAATGCCTGTTGGCACGTTGCCATGGTAGCTCAGTGGTTAGAGCGGGCGGACGGAGACTGGAAGATCCGTGGTTCAAATCCCAGCTATGGCATTGAATTTTTCAGTCTCATTCTACCCTTTTCACCTGGTATTAATCAAATGTTTCGCCTTTAGTTGTACGTCACACTTACATACGTTTTCTTTTTTTCTTTCTTTTCTTTTACTTTCAATATCGAAATTTTACCGAAAATGCGTGTTTTGAGATCCTGAAACCTAAGAAGCATTTTTAAAAAAGGTATCTCTCTCAACCTCTTTCTTTCTCTCATTTTTTATCTTTCTCAGTGTGTGTGTTTGTAGCAACTTTCAGGCTTTTTATTTTGTAAAGGACTAATACAATAAACATTATATTGTTCAGGTTTCTATCTTTGGGCTACCTTTTTAGAGATTCCAAAAACGATTTTCATGACTTTTTGTATAGCAGTGGTGTGGTTTTTCTCATTGTTTATGCATTTTTGGTTTGAGGCTATCACCCTGCGAGTATCACCTCTATGACAGAAAGTCAGTCATTTCAATATTCAGCAGAGCTAGCAGTCATCGGCGAACTTAGACGAGCTGCGGTGTGGAAAGCATTAGTTTAGAGTAAAAAACATCGGCACGGCTGAATCAGTACAACAGTCATTTGATGGAAGAGTGATATAACAGTTAACACATTAAAATATATGTCGTACTTTTGAGGAAAATGGTTTTATATTGGTAGCTGTTGTATATAGCTGTTTTTCTCTTTTCGCTAGACGAAAGCTGATTGCACGAGTGCATGATGTGCAATGCTAGACAACACAAACACCCACGCCACTACACTGCCTGGTGTGGTTATATAAATAAGTCAAGTTTAGCTACAGATCCAAGAACGATGGTGACTCTGCAAAGTAAATATGCCACTTGGTATCTATGTATATCACTAAGTTGAACGTATGTTATGCTTTTTTATAGCAACTGATGTAGTAGCATATCTATAAAGCTTTTCTTAAAATGGAAACATTCATTTTTACTTTCTCTACTAGATACCTTAGTAAGTAGGGGAAGCATTGTATTCGACCCAAAATTTCGATGACGAGATTTCACTGGAAGTATGTTTTGGGCCCCCTGAATAAAAAAAAAAGGTCCACGCGCGCGCGTGTGTGTATATCCGTCTCTCAGTCATTTTTTGTCTCAAAAATGACTAACGATTTTGACATGTTTAAGATATTTTATGGCAAATGAAATGTATATTTTGAATTTTCTGGCCTATGTAGTTTTGTTTACTCCTGGTGACTTGCATAACTGGTAAACGGTAAGAGCCCAAATCTTTTCAGAGATAACTCGTTATTTGTGTGAATTTTGCATTACCTAAACTTTTCTCAAGGATTTTAGCGCGTCTCTGCACCATTTTCCCGGCGACTCTCAGTTCTTTCGCGCAGTGACGAGAGCCCGCGAATGGGTTACCATATATTTTAATGACCCTGTATAAGTATTCCAAATTTTCTGGTCATGTGTATTTGTTCCTGTATTCTGAGTTTAGAAATATGTATACCTATCTTCCATACCTTGGAATTGATTGCAAAATTAATACACACAGTAATGCTTATTAGATTCGCATTAAACAAAAGACTCAACGGTTAAAACAACCATGAAACGAGAAACAGAAGCAGCTGTAAAAATAAAATAGGTTAATTTCAGTATTAAACAATTTCTTCTTTGCGTAGTACAGATAATTGTTCTCCATTTTCACTTTATTCTTTCTTTATCAGTTTCTTAAACACAAACTTGTCATTCGAATGGTGTAGGGAGTGTGTAAGAATAGCAGGTATAATAGTTTCAGAAAGGAAAGATTATTGACTTACAAGACGACGGAGATGTGCAGGAAATACTTGGAAGATGGCACTCTCATGACGAAAGACGCATCGCAGACGTCGATGGAAATAATTTTCAGTTGATAACCAATAGACATCACCATCACCATAGGAATTCACAATGGTACAACGACATGTAAAAGAGAGGAATGTATTACACTCCCGCCCATGACGCCCCTTGTCCCTCGTCATGGGCCTAAAGTCAACGTTATCATTTAATAACAACATTATTCCAAGGAGAATAATTCGTACAGTACATCACACGCGCCGCGATATACGGCCGCATGAAGATTTCAGATACGAATTCTTCCTCCAAACTAAACAGCAGCGAGCGAACTTCAAAACAAGCAAGCAGTAACGGGCCCTGACGCGACCATTCTGACAGAAATATGGCTCATGAAGTATACAGCACGATAAAAACTACAGCGTAAATACTTCTCACGGCTCTTTATCTGACCAATATGTGCGCAGGGGCCCTTAGCCAAAGTTAAACTCACCAGGAGCTCCCGGTGTCGCTTCGTCCTGTTTTTTCCTCTATCCCACCAGATGGTGTTGCGGTAAAGGCCACGTCGCACGGGCCATGGTGCGCCTTGGCCGGACATCTTCGCCCTTCTGTTTGTAACAACCTTGCTCGCCTTCGGTCCGATCACAGAACGAGTTATATTTACGCTCGTTTTAAAGATCGTTCTTCTCTCGGGGGCCACAGCCTCTCTTTGGCCCTCTGCCCCATAGCGCAAAGTAAACAGCGAATAGCCAGCTGTTGCGCGAAAAATAGAGAGAAACGTCACGGCTGTCCACGAGGCCATGTTTACTGTAGCAAGTGCTTCTCGTGCTTTACCGTGTTTTAACAGAGAAAAAGAGAGTGAGAGAGATCATATACGACTTTTCCCTATCCATGAGGGTGGCTCTTTTGGATTCTTCGTATGCAAATTTAGTCTTCTGTTCAATTGAATCATGATGGATATCTACAAGAAATTGTCTTTGCCAAGAACCTTCAGGGAAATACCACATGTCTGTAATGTATAAGGTTCTGTTACAATATAAGTGGCTATAAAGGTTGGATCTAGTTCTGTAGTAACACACTTTTTCATTCGCGATAATCAATTAGATTGCCGAAGATTGAAGAACGTGTGGCTGTTGTTAGTGCGCGATTGCGCGGTTTGTCTTATTCCAAAGTGCCACAGGTTCACTTAGAAATTGAACAAACCTGCACGAACACGGCAAAGGTCGGTTTATTTGTGAATAAATTTAAACGTACTGGAAAGTTGCAGATGAAGACACTCCGGAACATCTCTACCAGCAGAGAATCAACTGCACGGAAGCACCCAAAAATGCCCGACTGCATCAAGACGTTTAAGCGAGTTAGACGTGATAAAAACGACGTTGTTGAAAGTTTTTACACTTTACGGTGAAACAACTTTCAAGTGTTCCACAAGTTAGACGTAGAAGATCACGCAGCTCGCAAGGCTGCCTTGATGATTTGATAGAGGCTGCACACAATGAATACCTTCATGGATCACATCTTGTTCACCGAAGAGGCCACATCCGCATTTGCAGAAAGGTAAACAAACAACTACCGTACATGGGGCAACGAACCTCCTTGAATTTCAAAGAGATACATAAAAAATGAATGTGTGGCTTGGATTAACAAAGACCACAATTTATGGACCCATCATCTTCGCAGAAATGACATAACTAAATGACAACAATAAAATTATTGACGTGATCCAGTTATTCCTAGAGCTACAACTACAAGCAAGAGACATTGCTGACAAGTTGAGTTCAAACAGGATGGAGCACCCCTCATTTTGCTTTGTGTGCATGGGACTACCGCAATGGAAGATTCGCCAATAGTTGATAGGTAGACCATCAGCAAGAGTCTAACCATCGCATTTACCAGATTTGACATTCTTGTACTTCTTTGCTATTTCGCCAAATATCTAGCCATGTAAAATATATATTTAACGAAATACTTCAAAATGCTTTCTCAATTCTGCATAATTATTTATTTTCCCAACCTCAGATTGTAATATGCTAAACAGCATCATGTTAATGTTGACGGGCTTGCCGTGGATCCCTTGCATCTACGGCGTTTGCCGAGTCTATTCAGTGTGAGGTGAGAAGTAGGTACTTTAAGCTACCTCTACACCCCTGTCGAGGAGAAGATATCTGTGTGTGGCCGCCGAGGGCATTCCAACTAAAATACCGCCGCAAAATTACTGCTTGGAATTGGTAGCTCGCCAGCTTTAGGAAACGCACGAAAGTACATAATTTACCACAAAGAAAAACTCATGTGCGAGAGACATTCTCCTAGTGGGTATGGGTGTATGTCTCAGTCAAGTTTCAATACCACCGATATAAAACGCACTTCCTTTCTATATTCTCGGTCTCTACAAACAGCTAAGCTCAAAATATGTGCAATAGTCGCAAAATTTCCTTATCCATCACTATTTTACAGTAGTTCTGTAAAACTACTTTTCAACCCACTTCATGTTATTCAAGGCAAACTATTGTACAAACTATTTCAAAAAGTTGTACTAAACCAAGTTCAATGGCGCAAAGGCCATGATGGACAAAGTGTATTCCACTAGCGCTATATTTTTCTGCCTCGGTTAGTAAAAGCTTCAAGTGACCACCAAATGCCCCAGCTAGGGTTTTCTACACCAGGAGTGCCTACTTCTATATCAAAAAGTTCCTCTAATGTAGTGGTTTCATTGAGGGAAAAGAGGACGGTTACTTTTCCTCCTTCCTAGTTACCCTTCACTGGTGACGTAAGAAATGAGGGCAAGGAAGAATGCTGGAAAGATTCCGGTTGTAATTTGTAACGGCACATCTTGACGCTCGACGCTACTTTTCTCATTCTGTGAAACTCAAAGGGGTGCAGATATACCGCATTAGCCAATGCCAGTCACCTTTACCCTAAATAGCCATGCCAACAAGTCTAAGTGAATATAGGGGAATGACCCGCGGTGTCACTTTTTGGCACCTCTGCTCTAATGTTTCTCTGAGACCCAAAACCCAGAGTGCACCACGTTCCAGATCTTCCTAAAAACTTAACTAAAAATCTGAACCCCAGCGCAACAGCCAAGCCTACCGCCCGACCGCTGGGTTCTCCATCTCTGTCCAACACAGGCCTCATGAGTGGGGTGCAGAACTAGAGGGTGGTACGTGGTCACTACTTGATAAAGTAGCTCCTCGATTGGCCCCTCAGAGACCTAACGAAGCTGAATGCACCCCGGACCGGGTCTCCCAGCAGAAGAAAAATCCCAACGTTGGTACCGGGAATCGAACCCGGGTCTCCCGCTTGGTAAGCAGCAGCACTACAACCTTCCAAATCTTCCAGGATGAGCAAAATTCTGCGCGCTTTGTACCCGCTGACCAACAGCAATTATTCTGCATAAGTTTCTTATCAGAATTACTGGGTTGCTTTTTTACAACTTCCAGGTGTTTGCAATAATACTTTAATAACGACAGCAATAGTTTGTTGAACTAAGTAAACCAAGGTATCAATTTTTGACTGAATGCGTTACTTCTGCTTTAAGTGAAGGAAAGAGAAAGCAATGCCAGGTCTGTGTGGCTCTAGAAGCAGCCAAATAAGTAGGTCCATTATGCTAAACCCACAACAAGGAAGTATCGTTTAATGATTATTTTTAATACTCTCACTGCACTTAGATTGAGATAGGTAAGGAGGTAACTGACACTAACTCGTTCAGCATTCCAAAAGACTACTTTCCCATTGACCGTGCCCTAGAAAACTGTTGCTATGTCAGCTGTTTCTTCCAGGATACAATCAATGAAGTGCTGCTGCAGAGGAATGTTTTCCCCCTACTATATATACTTCTCCGCATTGCGGCCGACTCTCGTTTGTTTGGAGGGAAGGATACTCAAAATCGCATTAATTCATAATACGAGTACGTCACAATGCTTTCGAATTTAATATAAGGGAATGTACAAACGAGGCCTGATAGAGGTGCCTAATGCATGGGGAGCCAGTTCGAGCTCAGCCATTTAAAGAATAAACACAAACATATTGTATTAATGCTCGATGTTCCGTCTGTTTCGCTGTTGTCACCGCTCGAGTAGGCATGCGAGTACCCCGATGATATGCTTGACTGAAGCAGGTGCAGTGACGGGTCAACGCTTTCTTATAGTTGGCGAGACATACCGCGTCAGCACCGTGTGACACACTACTAAATCTTTCTTAAACTCAATAGGTATCACTTTACAGTACAGTAAGTATTGCCATAATTTATCGTACAGTTTATGCAGGGATCGTACACTGAATCAAACTAAAAAGCGAATATTTGGCGTACATACTTATAGTTACATTTTTGGTATCACAATTAAATATATTATCTAGTGTGAACATTAAATTTAAAAAATATATATCTACAAAAATGTGATTCGGATAAACAGATCTTATTGTTAAACGATATTTTTTAGGATAAGGGGAAACCTCAAGAAAACATCTAATTCACACAACATACACCAATGGAGATTCGAACTGGGAGCTCCAAATTCCAGTAACACCATATGACTATGACCACTGGCGGAGGGGGACTCGATCGAAAGGCGATCTTTTGTGCCTATGCCCCTGACGGGCACTCCCAGGGAGGATGGATGAGGCGAATGGATCCTAAGGGCTGTCAAAATGTTGCCATGACAGAGCAGGTGGCAGGGTCCCTACATTTTCCCAGTTAGAAGCACCCCGGCGGAGGCTGTCTCAGCCCAGTTCCACTCTCCTCCCTCCGGGTTCGTACTCCCAAGGAGGGTGTGGGACTCGGAAACCGGCTCACCTCGGGGGGGGGGGGGGGGGGAAGGCGGAAGCTAGTAGGCTCACCGTCCAATCCGGGGAACGAGATTTCCAGAGCACATTATTTCCCCATTTCGTGCTGCTGCCGCGACGCTCGCCGGCGCTTCCAACCCTGAAAGAAATCTGACGTGATGGATGAAATGAAATTATTAATGTAACGAAATGGAAGAACGGGAAATTCGAAGGATATGGAAATCTTTTCGGGTATACGCCATGCGACCCGGGGAAACCTCCGAGAAAACCCATGGATCAAGAAGATCGGCCACGGGGATCGACCCCGCGACCTTCCGAAAGCGGCCTATAGACATTACCACCTGAGCCATCCCGGTTGGTAACACACAACATTGTGAGAAATGTTTAAAATTCCTGACAGAAGGTCGAAAATTAAGAAACAACACATTAACACAATGATTTAAAAGTTCATTATTTTACATATAATTCGAAGAAAAAATTCAAAAAAATAAAAGGATAAATAAAAGGAGAAAACATTTGTTTAAGTTTATATTAATTTTGTTTCTTCGTTTATTCCTAAGGGAAGTTCAAAACAGCGACAAGTTACATACTGAACAGCTAATCTCTGTCCCCAACGTAAAAAAGCTTTTAAAAAGATTAAAGTTACGTTTGCATAATAAAGTTTAGAGGTGACACACGCTCTTAATTTGATTGATATACTCCGGCGAAAACTCCTTGTTTCTACACAGTTTGGCATTTCAGGAAGCTTGGTGCAAGAAAATTACATTTATAAAGCATGCATTGACATATTTCTGAAAATACTCTCTATATAAAGCGTGTAACCACCGCCCAGTGCTCGTGCTCTCGGCCAATAAGCTGTAGTCGCTAGAGCGTATGTCTTTGGCGCTCCGCTGCGTAAGGGTCGTGGGTTCAAGTCCCACCTTGGGCATGGATGTTTATGCGTATTAAATGTGTGTATGTGACAGAATAAAAAGAGTAAACTATGAGAAATGAAAAAAAGGAACGAATTATGTGAAAAGATAAGACAAAATTAATACCACAACTACTGTTGCCGTTAGCAAATTCTGTTTCACAAAATATTATGTTACTCTTTCAAATAATTGTTAAAGTGCTCATGAATATTAGATTAAAAGTTTCAATCTTAGTTTAATAAAAATTCTAGTGCTGTTGAAGGATTGTACCTATATTCCGCAGTTTCCTTTAGTAACAATGTTTATTTATTCGAGGTGGGAGAAAATATTACATACACTCTAAGCTGAATTCATCATCAGCATCGTTCGAAGGAAACTGTCCACAAATTGAGATCTATGTAACCACACAGGTAAACAACAATGGGAGACATACCATTTTGTATTGTTATGATGAATCGACTAAGAGAGGGATGCTAAAATAAATGAGTTTCAGTTGTGAAGTCAATGCATAAAGCTGGTGTGTTTAACGCCCGCTTTTACTACATGCGGCATCGCAGGTGGTGACACTGATGGAATAAGATGGCGGGGGAAGCAGTAAAAAGAAGAAGAAACTTGCACCGCTTTGTCCACCACAAATCCCATATGCCGTCACCCGGGATCGAACCCGGGCCCCTTTGGTGAGAGGCGAATGGTCTAACCGCTCGGTCATGGTGCGGCCATCCATGAAGTTCCTCCCTAGTTTTTGATGAGAGATCTTGCCTCGTTCCAGATACTCTTGAGGATTGTTGTAAACAACTACGAAGCCAATGCTATTCTTCGTATAAAGGTGTATGACTACAAGCATATACTTTTACACTAAAAGCGCTTTACAATGTGTTAAAATACTACTTTATTTTGAAACATCCACTCGATTAAATGATGGTTAATTGATGCATTAAATACTATGTTAATGCTATAAGAACGTAGGATTTGTTTTACCGAAGAATGATTTGTAGTTATTAGTACCTGTAACCATTCTTCAGAACCCGCCATCTTGCTGCTCTGACGAACAATGACTCTGCTGGTGGTCCACAGCCTATAGGTCATTCGTATGAGATTATGACCCATCCGGCATTTGCAAAACTGCCTTCAGGTACGTTACAACTTCATGAAGGTAGTCTCGACCGCCAAGCTCAAAAATAGAACATTACTTGTTTTACACGTGAAGTGACTAAAAGAATCACAACAGCGTAGCCAGTCGGTAGCTTTAACGTTGACATTTGATATCTACGAGGGTTCAGACGTATGTGTGCTTAGCGAGATATTGCCACAAAGGCATAACCCCAAAACCATCACAACATTCCTAGTTGATTAACACAAGTTTACTTCTCATGCACTGTACAACAAATTCCTGGAAGCACTGCGAAGATGAATCATGCAGCATTTGAAAGCGCAAGTGTACAATTAAAACGATCAATACGAGATTCCTGAGGAACACGTCACAGAGGTTATGTCCACTCGACAACACGTCCACCCTCGTGACAGGGACGCAGACAACGTTAGCGGCTACTGTCGACGACGACAGACGAAACCGTACTGACTGGGGCGGCCGACCCGCTGCTATGTTACCAAACGAGCTGGCGTCTTTCTTATCGATCTCTCGGGCGTCCTAGAAGAAGACTATCGAGGGCGTTGAAGAACCGCATCACGTAATGGCATCTTCATAAGATCATTCTCTCTCTCATTGACATCTAGCAAAGAACCACTTTATCTATATATGCACATTGTAAGTATTCCCTTCTCTTCATGATCGCGATGTTTCCTTCCTTTAGCAGAATCTGCTTTGGTATCATGAAATACCAACAAATACCAATCACAACCCAGGTACTCGACGTAACAACGTTGTAGATAGTTTTTGCATAACTTACATTCAATGCTGTCGCCATTTTCAGTAAAATATTCACTTCCAAATTATTGTACAAGTTCAGCAATACGCGAACATTTCAATGTTTATAATGGTGGCATTTTACTCTGTGTGTAGAACTAATGAATACATTCGAGAAACACTATGTACTGTAGGCAGTGCGTCCAATTGTTTATGCTGTCACTGTACTCGCGCAATGACGTCACGCTCTGCCCATGTGGCAGGTAACTTGCGATCGCCCCATTTCACGATAGCTGTATAAAGGTTCGAACCCTAATTATTATGATCATCCAGATAAATATAAGCATGCATCTAATTTCACACAGAGCAACAATTTTTCCTTCATTTATGTTTTTATTATAAAATACTAACAATCAGAAGTAAAACACTTTAATTTCTCGGGTAATTACAAGACTGTCTTTTAGAGAAACAACTGTTACTTGATTTGATCAATGAAAATCGAATTATTGCAATGACAAGCACGATTACATATTTCTTTCATTAGTTTCATTTCAAATGTCTCTTCGATTTGATCATGGAACGAGGAAACATGTATTGTCATTTGGGTGGATGTGATATTAAAACCTCGAACGTTCGGTTGTTATTAATCCACTTTAATTTCAGATTTCCACCTAGTTAGGACTAGAATAACAAGACCAATGCTAACAATGACGAACCTCGAACTAGATCCCAATTACTATGAAAAAATTTGATAATAACAGCGACTTGCAATTATTGAAGTAATTTTAATTCTAGCTTCTACTAGTAAACCATACTGGTAGAATGTCGAGAGGAATGGCAGAACTGGTTGGCATGAGCTGTTCAAATTTGATTCAATTTTATAAATTATGCAGATTGTGACAAAGCACTATTAAAGTTAACCGTCCAGTGACATCTGCAGGATATACTTTCAAATATTGTCAAAATGAAATTGTTTTTCATAAAAAATTAAGATGAAAGTTATACATAATTAAATTACAGATAGACAAACAGAACGAGGTGGCACCGTGGCAACGTGTACGACTAGCATCCTGGAGGTCCCGAATTCGATCCCCGGCGACTGCGCACTGTGACTTGGGGTTTTCCGTGATTTCCCCATGTCATTTAGGCGAATGCTGGGAAGCATTATTTCATACCACGGTTCATTCTATTTCCTTATCTTTCAGGTGTGCCTTCAGGCGAGTAGTGCTGGCGGTGCTGGGCAGATGGCGCAGATGCTTGCGCATGGTAATTGCTGTTCTCGGCGCTAGGTTTCGTTTGGGCGGTGCGCTGGCTCCGTAGCAGGGGACGCTTCAGGGTTCCGGACTCGCAGTGCGCTGGCTCCATCGGGGGGAGGGGATGAATAGAAATATTGGTCACTTTACTGATCAGGTTTCATTTTAATACACGCTCAAGAAGCCAAAGATGCTCACTTTACTTATCGCACGTCTTTGCCGCTTACTTTTCTTTTATCCTGGAAGCTTTGAGCTCTGACTCACGAGGAACCATAGCATCAGGATCAGACTGCAAATATTCTCGAAATAACTGAAACGGCAGAGCTCTTTGTTCTCGAGATGAACCTGAAAGAATGCAGAACTTCCATAGTGCCGGTAGCATGGCGAGTGACGTGTCAGAATGTTTGTATGTGAAAATAGCCAGGTTCATCCCACACAGACGCACATCCGGCTACTCTTCTCTGTAATTCCGTACAGCGGTTTCCAATAATAACCCAATTTCCTTTCTACTGATGACATGGTGTTTACAAATATATCTAAAGTTAAACGGGCTTTGGCTTTCATAAAGCAACATTCCCGGGAATCTTTTAATACTTGCCAAGCATTTTTGAAGCTCTGGCAGCTGCGAATTCCTCTCTTGGTCTGAGTTATTTTTCGCAACACTGCTTCGGACTGCTGAATACAACTTTTCATAAGTTTCGTGCACTGGGTGCTTGTTTCAGTTATAAAAAGCTTATTTCATTGATCGTTTCAAAATGAAAGAATGATTTAGAGACTTCGGTTAGGATGTGAACAACGGATTCTCCAGTTATCAGCATTACTGTCATTGGCGACACTTGGACTCAAAAGAGATTTCGAAAACACACCTGATAAAGGAATCAGTTTTGCTTTTCGGCTAGTAATTAAACAGCTTTATATTCGACCTCAACTCTTTCAGAACAACCGAGCGGGAAGGTTCCGCAGCAATGTGTAAGACTCGCATTCTGGAGAACCCGGGTTCGATTCCTGTCGGATCAGCCATTCTCACACTTCTGGCTGGGCACTCTTTTGTCTCCAGGTATAGTTGTACTGTGATGCCATATTTAGTATGTAGTAATTAATATAATTATTCTTGTTCCTCTTCTTTTTAAAATGTTGTAGTAGTTTCCTGTTCTTGTGTCTTTTTATTAGTAAATCAGTTCCTTTACGTGTGATCACAAGAATACCCTCAAGCTGGAGAACCACAACTTGCTTCAAATGAAATAATGTGCAGTATTTTGCTTTAATATTAAGAATGCCTAAAGAAGGAAGGAAAGAAAAACAAATCACAAACCCGGTGAGACAGAACATACTTGGAGTACAAAGAATTGGGGATTACCTAAGACTGAGATTATTTATGATATTGTGAATTATAGAACGAAAAATATCTTAATATCGAACGTTTTAGTAATTAACTTTTCAACGTCATTTATTATTGTATGTTTTATTGGGGTCACTTTCGCTGGTTCAAAATTATAATTCTTTTGTGACCTGTAACAGAATAAAATGAAGACATTCGGGCACATACATGGGTAAATGTTTTAAAAATATACACTTGTAATTATTTTCAGCTAAAGTCTTCAATTCTTTAATCTTTAAACATTCTAAACTCAAAAGCATTTGCTATTACTGGATTTAGATTATCTACCATATCGTTCTCGGCATATAATGGAAGTTTATGAAGATGGAATTAACTTTCTGGAACTGGTGCACGTCCCAAGGATTAATGGAAATGCCGACGTTTATCAAGAGCATTCGTAGAATACCAGGATGACTGCATTAATTACATTCTTGCCAAGAGATATGAATAGCAAATTCAGACAAAACTGTCCCGTTGATTTGGTTCCCTTTTGTTCGCTCTTCAATTAAATAAAGTTGCCTATTCTATACATTTACAATTAAATATATGATTCTAGAATTTGTATTTATTGTGTATAATCTAGAAAGAGATCCTAAACAAATCACAGGAGTTAATGGCTATCATATAAGGTTCTCTCATAAGCTCGTTCGTTTTCGTTACGTTTCAATAACTAAGAACGCCTGGGAACACATCTCACCCTAAGCACAGCTACGACAGAGTAGTTGCCAAACTTTCTGTTTTAGGGAGAAATTCCCAGCTCTAAATCGTCTAAATTACTTTTGACAAGATCGATTTGTTACTGCATCTTCCCCGTAGACAGCACAAATTTTCTGCCGGCATTGTGAGGCGGTTTGCCCTTACGATAAGATGTCGGAAATGTCCCTTTTTGCTTCTCTTAGTTTGTAAACACAAATTGACGCTGTTCCATACAACTTCAGTCACAAACACACACTGATGTACCTATCCAATAGCGACCTTGAGTAGTAGGTGGTTAGGCAACTATGATAGCTTGAGTGTACAAAGGGTTCCAGCTTTTCAGGCGCTATAGATGGAACTTGCAAGCAAAACGAACGAGCTTTGAGACAAGCTTATAGATACTGTCGCCTTGTTCGCAGTCGACCGAACTTTGCATCCTTCTGGATGATGCTGGCAGTGACAGAAGGTCATAACATAAAGACTTGGCAATCGGTTGTGGCATTGGGGTGAAGAACAAATTCACGATCCTAGTGACATTTTAAAAGGCGACAGTAATTCTTCACTATCTTGTAAGACTGTAACTATACTTTTGCAGCAGCTTCTACATTTTTGCTATTGAATATAAAAGCGTTTATGTTTAGTACGAGATGGGAAATTGTGCTTTTGACATTGCCAAGAATAGCAAGTAATTCCCATCACGCCTTAAAATATTGTGAAAGCTGTAATGAATCATAGCACCTTACGTGTATTTAAGAGGATATCCCCACTGTGGGTGTCTCGACAACCTGATGCAACTCAGCGATAGTCCTGGATTGCAATAGAATGTTCACTGTTATGTCTTTATACCCTGTGATTAATTTTAGATGATTTAACAAAGTGAGTCAAAATCAGATTTTAACTAGCTTTTTATGCTCCCTTTTTATATTCTCAAGAAATTCGTTATCAACATATTCCCACAAAGTGAGCACGAATTAATTTAGGAAATAAGCACATTCATTTGAAATACAGCAGTCATAATTCAATTTGCAAATATGTGATATTAACTGCCAACAGCTTTAGCAGTTTTTTCCTCGAGTTTTGTGAGATAAATAAACTCTTGAGTAAGGTTATTATAACATTATTTTGGAAATGATCTGAGTTGCAGAGACTTTTAGAATGAAGTAAAACTAAAGTGGTGCTATTTCTTAACGTCCGTGCTTAAAGCATTAATAACACCATCATTATTTTTGTGTTATATAAACAAGTTCAAAGCCATTAACATTTTCAGAAACAATTCTTTATCTAAGTTGTTCTTAAACACTGCCAACATATGAGTATGTTTTAAAATCGAACATCTGTCCATTACTCACATTTTTTAGAAAACACAGAAAGAAGTTCTGAGATATACAGGATGTTTAAAAAAGAGTGTCCGATATTGCAAGAGGAGCTGGGATTGGTCAAAACTAGAATAAATGTTCCTATAAACATATGCCTGAAAACAAATATATGTTGAGATATGAAGCATTTTGCAAAAATGTGCAACGTATCCACGTTTTCGATGAGTTTGGCATACACCAATGTCTTTAAAAGTCCCCATAGTCAGAAACCCAATGAATTGAGGTCCAGCGAACATTACTGGAGCTGCTCTGTCAATCCATCGTCCATTAAATGTTTGGTTTAAGTATTAGATCGCCTTAGTCCCAATGTGTGGGTAGGAATTGTGGGTGACGAAATCCTAGGACAAAACATTTTACCGAACATATTAAGAGGTGCTATGTATCATCGATTCCTGCGCGATGAGTTACCGGTGCTTTTGGAGGAGTTGTGCTTGTGGGAAGGCGGCGCATGGGGTTTATGAATGACGGGGCACCACCCCATTTTGTACGCAGCGCGTGACAGTACTCAAATCAAACATTTAATGGACGATGGATTGGTCCAGGAGGTCCAATAGCATGGCCTCCCCTTTCGCCGGAATAATAATTATAATACAATTGTTAATTATAATAATTAATTATATAGTTAATATAATAATAATAATTATTATTATTATTACTATTACTAATTATTGTTATTATTGTTATTGTTACTATTATTATTATTAATTATTATTATTATTATTATTATTATTATTATTATTATTATTATTATTATTATTATTATTATTATTATTATTATTATTATTATTATTATTATTATTATTATTATTATTATTATTATTATTATTATTATTATTTTACAAAGCTTCAGTTGTGAGCCTTTTTCAACTAAATAGTTCTTTCTTTTTGAGATGTATGGTTTATATTCGCTTCAAATGCAACTTCATGGTAGACAAAAATTAAATGGCGGCTGATACCCGATCAGTATTATTTTCTTTTCTGTGTTTTTTTGGTGCAAAATATATTTATATACAGGCTTTACAGTGGCTTTTAGTGATCTCACTAAACAACCTAGCAACGCCTAGCAAGCCTGATTGAATTTTGTGTTGACCAGCTCCTCCTGCCACCCGGCATTAAAGTTTGTGTCAGCCATAGGAACACACTTTTTCAGGTGAAAATTTTAACCACTAAAACACTCAGACTGGATCTATCCTGAAGAAACAGCCTCGAGAACAGGATGACTTGATGAATGAAAACAGCATTGAATGGTGGAGGCTGTCATGGTTGGCTAAGACAAAGTGCGACCCTGGTAATATTTCGCATCCCATTTAGCCTTGGACACTTGGCCAGGTGCACGTCCTAACTGTCTATATTTACCTTTCCTGTGCTGAATGTACGTACACCTTGGCCTGATTTGTCTTACAGGTACCTACCTACCTACAAGTTAGCAACATCCGGTAATTTACATGCCAGCACAAGTCATAATGGTCGCCGTTATTTGCGCGTCAACATTTTCCGGTTCTCATTGTTACAAACGAGGCCATCTTTTTATTTCCATTGTTAGCCTGACAAAATTAATGTTTTGAAACGTAATGGCAAATAAATACCGTTTTCAAGAGCTAGCGAGGTGTATTATATTGTTGTTTACACATAAAGCGTGCGAAGATTATGCAATCTTTCTGACAGCTGCTGAAAATGTTCTCGTTCCTAAATGCTCGTTTGCGTGTTGGCCAAAATTACTTGTAGGTAAAATGTTACGGTTAACAGCATTATCAGTGTTACCTCACCAGGATTTAAGGTGTGTATTTTGTATCCCGAATCGCTAATCTCCGTAGGAAAGTAATTGTTTCGCTAGTTATGATTACTGTTAGAAGTGAATCGACCAGAACTCGTATTGCGGGAGTTTTAAGAAACAATTATGTACAGGAAACTATTTCGAGAATGAATCTTGAGAAATATTAAGCTTACTTCGGAGAGGAACTTAGATACATTCTTGAAAATATTTATTTTCAAACTGAAATACAGTAACAGAAATGTTCTGGTAATTTGTAAATCAACATAAATACTAATTATGTAATTTAACGGTATAATGGGCTATTCAGAAGCCAGAATTGGCATTTTTATATTCCCAATAAAATTGTGTTTAAGTGAATGCTACCTTTTAACACATAAATGCCCGAGCAAATTTATTAAACTTGATTACAACTTGATTTAGGTGCAAGAAGAAAACAGGCTATATGGGAACTTAAATTTTTGTTTCTAAAGAGGGAAGGTTCTGAACTGGCACAAAATCTTTCGGTTTGCTTTACCGAACTTTTGAAAGTATTACATAATAAACATTTTAAAGTGTAATGTTCCTGATAAGATTTGTTATTTACAAAATGATGTCAACATAAATATGTAATAAGTCATACCAACTTTACTCATGCACATTAGGAAACACTACAGGTTATATTATATAACAAACTTGTTTTGTATTAGCAACATCAAATTACATTTACGTTGCACATGGAGAAAGAGTGGGAGAATAAGAGAGAGGAGGACCAGTCAGAAGAGAAGAAGGACCCTTAAAGTGGGTGGTCAGCCAAGCACCAGGTATGAGAGGATGATATGAAATGCACGCGAAATGGATAAATGGAAAGGTGGTGATGGAGCAGTTGGAATGAGTGGCGGGGGAAACCGGAGAACCCGAAGAAAACCTGCCTAAATACCGCTTAGTCCAACAGAATACCACATGGGGGTCCCTGGGATCGATGGTGATAGGCGAATAATCTCACGCTCGACCATGGTGCAACCCTATGCTCGACATATTTTCTAAATCTTTGGAAAACGATACGTAGCTTTCTCTCGAGAAAGTCAATCAACACTTTGTAGTAGCTTTTTTCATTGAACAATCTACACATTTGATTAATTAGTAGACTTATCGCATTAACAAACGATTTACTAGGTTTATTCTCGTTAGATGAAACTTCAATGTCATCAAAAAGTATCCCTTTTAACAAGCAAAGCATGACACAATACTCAGAAGCATGTTCATTGACCAGTATAAACCACGTACCTACATAGAGTAATATATGCAGGACCAGATCATTTATGTTGCAATATTAGAGAACTTATGAAGGTCATGCCTTGTTACGAAACAGGCAGAAAATGGGTTTTCAGGTAACGTCACAAGAGTGTGAGAATTTAATGAAATAACTAAATAATCAGTAGATAAATGTAGGCTACGTGTAAGTATTGCGTGGTTTACAATTTTTCCGCATTCAAAGGACTGCACGCTTTGATTAAAAGTTATTACACGCTACAAGCTCTTGCTTGCGGTTGAAGTAGTGGTTTAATTGTATATAATTTACTAAGAGTGCTTTGGAGATAGCCAACTAAAAAGTTCACAGGACTGTAGGATTCCTAGATTTTAATTATATTTTACATCCACAAATCTATCTACATAATAAGAGCTATTACAGAACATTTTGTACTGTTTCTTGAAATATCCATATATTTAAAACGCACATTTGTATTTAAATGAGGTACTTTATCAGACGAGAAGATTTTAACGAAGTTTGAATGGCTTTGTTCTCTAGTTCGACGCAATTACTGGAACTACATACAATTTAAATAGCTCCTAACAAACAATACCTGCTAGGTTAAAGTTATACATATGTTTCTCAAGTACACGTTTCTATAATAAACCTGCATCCGAAACATTTCTGTTAATTTTATATTGTGGATGAATATTTGTGATGGACTATATTTAAAGAAAAGAATTTCATTTAATTTTGTACGTGCGCGCGCCACGTTTTTGTACGAGATGTATTGAACTGGTTATTATAAAATGTAGTAAATAACATGGCTTAGGTCCATTTGAAAGTATGTTGTATGGCATCTTAATCAGTTGCCCCAAAGCGGAAGTTCTAATGGGAAACAAAATAAAAATTCCAAATATCCGACTTATCGTTAATTTTGTAATATTTGTTACATAATAAAAATGTATAAGCATTTACGGTGCACAATTGGATTATTATTTACGAAGATATACACTTTTTAATATATTCGTGTGCGAAACTTTCACTCGTGATATCGCTCCGAGGAAAAATAATTTTATTTCTGCTTTTTAAAGCACATCACATGGCATGCAGATTGCACAGAGAGGGAGAGATTGAGAGGTAAAACAGGGGAGAGAGTGGAAGTGAGACTGGAAAAAGAGAATGGGGAGAGAGGAAGAAAGTGGAAGAGAGACAAAAATGGATGCAAAGGGAGAGAAGGGGAAATGGGGAAAGTGAGAGAGAGAGAAAGTGATACCGCGAATAATTTCAGCGCAATTACAGGAGCAGGGCTGCGGTTTCTGCTTGCAAGTAATAATTGTATGGTTACAGAAACTATAGTAACCCCTAGCGCCACAGGGCTTACCGCCCGGTCGCTGCGTCCCCCACCTCTGCCCACTACATGCGTTATGAGTGGGGTGCAGAACTAGAGGGTGGGACGTGGTCAACGCCCCGAGCCCTCCTAGCCGATTATGCGGACTTCGCGAACTGGAACGTACAATAAACAACAGTGAATTCTTTTGATCAATCACTGTGCACTGAAATACATCACAAAACGTTACCTAAACAAAGTTAGCTAACATAAGCAGAAAGAAACATCACTTTAATACCGAAGTAATCGAAAAAGTAAGAAAAGATTGCTACCCAAATGTAGCAGTAAGCATTAACAGATGTCGCAACAACTAGTTTACAAGGCAGTAATGGAAATGGCACCTCTTAAACGGAAAAAATACCGTAGTAAAAAGCATGCATTTACCTAGGGAATCTCTATAGCTTCGCATAATAAAACCTTACAAGCATGGAAGGTGTTCCTGCAATTCCCCAAAGAAATAAAGGCTAGTATAAAAGCATGTAACATTTAGAAAAGGCTCGAACGATACACCGCTTGAAAAAAGGTTATAAAAGTTTCCATTCTTGCCTAACCATATAAGCTTATGAGGGTTATTTTGACTGCAAATCCGATCCCATGCAGTGACGTTGAAAGTTTGCGTTTACAGCCTCTTACAAAGGAAGGATATGTCCCTTGCACCTTTTCTAAATGTTGCACAAAGTTTATAAATAGGTGGCACAATTTCTAAAACGAATATGTTACATTTATTTCCGATACTAGAGGAAATTTTGAAATTGTATGGGATTATGTATAAAATTTGAAAGCTTTAATCAATAAAACGCACTAACAGGGTATAGATAGAAGATACACCAGCTTTCACCAACTCCTTCTGCCAAGTGGCTTGTATCAAAGGCCACATCCATGTTTCAAAGTTTCTGTTATTGTGTTGACATTAGATAATAAAATTCCTGAACATGCTTTCGTTACAATATCTGCATTTTACAGCCAAAACACCAAAGCCAGGAACAACTAGTAATGTACATTACCTATTTACTTTAGTCTAACGAGCATTGCATAACAACAAAACTTCTAATTCTTACTTTGACGCTTACTTCACAGAAGAGCTCATTTTCCGATTACGCTATCTACGCTCTCTCCCGTGCTATCTGCGAAGTTTCCAAGCACGTGCAGGTAAATAAAAGAAGAAAAGTCCTTGATGTGTTCCCAAGATAGCAGGGAAATACACAGAAACTGAAGTTCAGCCGCCTTCTTCGCATGAAGTCATTTGTGTCAGCAATTTTAGGAATGCCATCGATTGCAGGGATATCGATTAGACGGAAAAAAGCTACGAGTGGCAAGTTATATATGCTCTCTAGATGAACAGTCATAGGTAAAAATTAATAATCAGAGATGAGAATAAAACCCCTAGCGCAACAGCCCATGAAGGGCCAATGCTTGCCGCCCAGCCGCTGCATCCCCCACCTTTCCCCACTACAGGCGTCATTGGTGAGGTGGAGTACTGGAGGGTGGGACGTGGTCAGCACCCCGAGCCCTCCGGCCAGTTATACGTACTTCTCGACCTGGGGCCGCTACTTCTCCATCAAGAAGCTACTCAATTGGTCCCCCCGGGCCTAACGTGGCTGAGTGCACCCCGTACCAGACCTCCCAGAGAGGATCAAATCCCCATGCTGGTACCGGGGATAAAACCCGGGTCCTCCGTACCAGAGGAAAGCGCGCTACCAACTGCGCTACGGAGGCGGTCGAGATGAGAATAAACTAGCAAAAATAGACCACGTTTGTTACAGCTGTTTTCATTATCATTTTCGATGTCTTGCTAAACATCAGGGATATCATATTTCGTTCAGTAATTAATGTTGACATCTTAACACTAAGCAAAACTTCAACTTTTCATTCATTCCGTTTCTACCCTAGCATTCGCATATCAACCAGTGAAAACCACGAAAAACCCAAGGTCGGAGTAGACGGTGGAAGGGAGTCAAACCACTGACCTTCCTAATGCGAGCCTCATGCGTTACCGCGGAGCCATCTCGCTGGATTCCGCTGAAGGTAAAATAATTCTTGTATACTTCAAAGGTATGTACTTAGTTCTTGGTTTAAACGAGTGGGAATTTTGTGACTGGCTGAAATATTCGACACATCCCGTGCCAAATGAAGTCGATCAAGCATGGTGACATAGCAGGTGACATTGGAATGGGGTTGATGTCGCATACCTGACATTCAATGAAGCGTTGCTATTTCTTCAGGCGGAACAAAAAACAAAATCAAAGCAGTTTCTTTGCATTGTTTTGGAAACATTACATTGCCTCAGCGATTCTTGAAAAGCGAGGTCGTTTTCTGGTCAATGTCACGTTTCAAGGGGTTAATTTGTTTACCGTGTTCTCCTACAAGCAGTAACACAACAGAAGTCCTTCGCCAAGGTCGATATTGGTTTCTTGAACAAGTCGTCCCTATCTTTATGCCAGAGAGTTAGCAGCATTGTGTAGCGATACAGGCACTTTCAAATCCGGGTTCGACTCCGCGATAAGAAAGGTGATATTATGAGTATCTTTTGCTTATACCTATCCAATAATTTGAACATAATTTAAAATACACAACGATTTGTTTTAATACACTGTAATTTTATAGTATGTATCTAAGAAAGCTAATTCTTTTATAGAAACAAAAAGAAAATGTGGCATTCAAGGCAACCTCTATAATGTTTCAAGTTTGAAACTTTCGCCTCGCTTTAAAAGGATCATCGGCCAAATCTCCACAAGATTCCATCGCCATCATCCATCAACATCCCCTCATTAGCAGCATCCCAAGAGACAACTTGAGAAATGCCCACTTATTACATAAGTTTGGTATGTTTATGGCATCCTTTTGCTTTTCCAGTATTCAAATAAAATACTTTATACAAAACTATTTGACGTGTAACAATGGAAGAGAGTGGAAAAATATCAGGTTAAACAGGAAATTCAAACCGTTAATATAAAAAGAAATGTCGAGTTTTTCAACTAATAATGTGACCAATTGAAATAATAAAAACAAGCTTAAGTCATCCACTCATTTGTACTCCAGTTTATAATATGCAGTAATACTGCACACTGTATTGCAACATACAAAATGTATGCTTTTGAAAAAGAAAGGAATAGCATATTCAAACTTAAATAATAGCATTTATGTTTAACTTATACTCGTTTTGTTATTACTAGATTAAGATTAATCTGCTATATGCACTTGACAGTAACTTATGAGTATCCTTTCTTTTTCCTTTATGTTTTTGTACTGCCTGTGAACAGAAATAATTTGGTTTGCGATAAACGTTGCCATAATGGAAGTATGTGATTTTATTTCTTTAAAGTTCTTCTGAAAGGTGGCGTCTCTAAAACTTCAAGTAGTCGCCTTAAGGTCAGGGAACACGGCGTGCTGACCCCTGTCATCCCTGTCCTGCACTCCTCCGTAGCCTTGGCTGCGGCTGGAGGACGCAGCGGTCGGGAAATAAAGTAGCCTCTTTATAGGGAAGAAGCCTAAGGATTATTATACGTTTTTCTGAATCTTCTCCTCAATTTCGAGAGACAAAATTTATTGCATATCGTTTCAAGACTACTTTATATTTCATCCTTTTCCAACTTATGATACGCGTACCCCTTGGAGAATGCGCTGCGTCGTTCAGAGGTAAACACTTGGAAAATAATAACGAAGGGAAATACCAAGCTTAATTAGTTCATTAGTATTAGCTAGTGTTCTGTGTAATAATTATTAGGCACCTTTCATTAAGTGTATTCCAAAGAATACTATCGTATATAGAGTAAAACGAAGCATTACAGCACAGCAAGTTCAATACCAACATTAAAGAAACATGCTGAATATGAAAGAGCTAACAGCCTTAGTCGAAGTTTAAAGAATTACACCATAGGGCTGGACTTACATACATACCGGGTGGAAGGTACTGCTTCGGCTATATGTTAACCAGGGATTTTACATGATGAGTTTAACAAGTATGTCCATACAATTATTGTCAATAAAGAAGCGTTTCGCGAAAGAAAAAAATAATTTGTGTCAAGTATTTTAGAGCCACTTAGCTACTCGACGAATCGACACAAATAATTTATTACCTCACCAACCGTCGCGCAAAAATTGTGTGAACAATCTGTAATGCATTTCTATTTTAATTAACTTGGTCACAATTTAATGTTCAAATGTCATGCAAAGTTTAATTTCTAAGAGAGATCTGCCAACGTCACGTTAACATTACATTGTGATTAAATTCATTTGAATTGAAATAAAAAGGCATTACAGCATTGTTCACACAATGTCTGCGCGTTAGTGAAATTATAAACAATTTATATCCATTCATATAGAAGCTAGATGACTCCAAATATTTGACATAAATTACCTTTTTTTTGGTGAAACGGTTCTTTATTGACAATAATTGTAGAATCCCTTATTCATGTAGAATCCCTGATTAACGTATGGCTGAAGAAGTATCTTCCACCCGGTATGATGAATTTATTGAAAACTCTTAAGTATTTCGTTCTTAGAAGTGCAGGAAAACCGACTCAAGTAAGATTAATAGCAAATTATGAAAAAGGAAAGTCATGATTTGAGTAGTGAAAATACGAACAAGTAGGCATTCAAAATAGTAATATATTTTGAACATATTAAACATATACGCAGTGTGCCCGCCCCCCCCCCCCAAGTTAAATAAAATGCTAATTCCTAGAATTATCCCATTGAATATTGCATATTTTTGCACAAATATTGGATATTTTTCCACTCTCTACTAAAGACATAAAGTAAAGACTTACCTGTTTGTGCGCGAGGGATTTTTCAGCAGAGACGCCATCTATCTCGAGCCTGGCGTGAAGAGCTGAAGCTGCCGATTGCTCCTGGTAGCTGACTTCGCCGGTTTGAACTCTCTTTAGTTCGCTGGAGTTCGCCACCGCCTGTTCCGCACTGAACCCGTCGGTGACTACCTTCGTTTTGGATGCCGACGTTACCCTTTTCTGTTCGAACTTCACTTCGGAGGAAGAGGACGTTGACGTAGCGGTGGCCGAGAGCGCAGCTGCCGCGGGGGTCATGCTGTTGACCACCAGGTTAGGGCTCGTGAGGCACACGGTCCCCGTGACCGGTGGCGGAGTATCGGCGTCGGGGAACGTGACAAGGGGTTCCGGGCTGCCTCCACCACCGCCTCCGCCACCTCCTCCTCCATCCAGCACTCCTACCACGACATCGTCGTCTCTATCGAGCTCTTCCATCGAGCTGCGATGACTGCGATGATGATGGAAGTTGAGCGCCGAGGATGACGTTGTGGTCGAAGACGATGTAGCGCTGGAGAGATTCTTCATTTCGGAGATGCTGGATTTGAGCTCAGAGAGGTCAGACTTCATGGACGAGGCCTTCATGTCGCTGGTCACGTGGTGTACCCTCTGCGACGACGTGGTGGAACACGACGACTTCGCCACCCTGGACGAGCTGCTACTGATGTTCGCTTGTAGCATCTGCCAAGAGACAAGAACATCACCAATATCAGCCAACTACTTTATTTTTAGGCATCTTTTTCTTTCTATTTCCATTTACCTTACTCACGTATGCGGGGGGAGAAAGAGAGAGTTCAAGTTAACTCATCGCCTGGACGGACTCCAACGGACATTCCGATTTATCTACTGCACGATCTGCTGTCACCTGTGTTGACAGGGACACAACCCCCAACAATGCACGGCATAATGCGCGTGTTAATTAGCCTTGCAACGTCAGTTTTATGCAACAATTCAGCACAGAGGCTATTGATACGCCTTGGAAAAAAATAATTCTGACTTCTGGACCTTCAGCGTTCTTAAAAAAGACTGGCTTCGTCGTAAGCGCATCACGTGATTCACATGACTTATGGAGCAATAAAGTCTAGCTAGAACCAAAGGGGACGCCAGGATTTAGTCAGAATCTTCGCGCAAATGTATTCCGTAAGGTTTCCCCTGACTCTTAGGCAAACACTATTACGCATCTGTTTGCATCCTGCAAACATTCTAGGATTGCTGACAACAGTGTGTTACAGTTATCTTACCAAATCTTCCAGTCCCCATACGCTATGGCGTATCGTTCTGACGTTTCATGAAGAACAGCGTGGGGGGCTGCGAGTTCTAACTTCACCTCACACATGGGGCTTGTAAATATTGTGACGCCGGGTTCGGGGCACAACAAATGACGGAGAGGGCTAAGCTTCCTCACACCACTCACGCGAGCGAACACGTGACTAACAATCAAGTGGCAACACAAAGGGTTTTCCAGAGCCTTCGAGAAGCGTACGGCTACCAGCGTGTTTGTGGAAGTTGAGAAAGGTCCATGTCACGTCATCCTCGTCATAAGGAAGTGAGGAAATAAGAGGAGATAGTTACAGACATGGGTTGGCCAATGAGTCAGTGAGTGCGAGACAGCTGTGTATGGGTAACTTCGTCGAGAAAGATACGTCGTGTCGAAGTGAAGAAGTTTTAACGAGCGTCGTGTCATTGTATCCTCAGAGTCAGTGTGGGACACTGGGGGACAGAGAAAGTGAAGAAAAACAGTGAAAGGACTGAATCAGGGATACGAGAAGAAACCAGTTGGGAGAAGAAACGAAAGACTGTAGACTGCGTTAACGTTAGCGAAAGAGAACTGTTTTTGTGCAAAATTTTCAAAGAAATATAAAGCGATAGAAAAGTAACTGGACTTTTTGTCGTTTTTATCACAATATGTTATTTTTTTGGATTCAAGGGAGCTCAAAACATGTTAATCCTCGATATCGAATTGTTTGGTAGAATGCAATGTCTCGTATTACCTATAGGCGGGTACTAGAGAAAGTAAAAGGTACTCAGCTATTAAATGCATATGACAGTTTGCAAACATATACATGTGCAAAAGTTGAAAAAATCGGGTAATTTTCAAACAATTATAAAAATATTAAAATTAAAAATCCTTAAAAAACTCTAACATAATTTAAAAACCCTACTTTCACAGTGTCGTCGCCGGTGAGGAGTCAATATCCCCTGAAGATGCCCAGCGAAGTTATGAGCGAAACCCCCGGTGAACTTTTATCTGTTGGAGCAAAGCCTGCAGCCCCGGAATCTACATTTTATTGTAATACAATCTGTCTTAAAGCTAAAATGTTCTCTCCATTAGTTAGTAGTGGAGACGAATGCTCTCTGAAACCTCCACACTACCAACAAGCCGCACACACTTGCAAATGGCATAGCAGATGGGCTTACCTTGGTTCAGTTGTCACCCCCTGGAACCTCTGCACCCACACGATTTTACAGTACCGTTTCTGGGTCAGCGGTGTCAGCCTAACGTGTCGCCACGATGGCAGTTCTAGGAACCTTACATCAATACTGCTTCCTTAACCTCCATCCATCATTACTGTTGTACTAGGAACTACTTTATTTCAGTAAGGGGGTCACCGATTGTCAGGAATCGAACCTTTTTTCTTGCTTTTCTTTCATTATTCCTTACACTTTCTCTAGAACCAGCACAGACGCAATTTCCTTCACTAGAAACGCCAAGGGCTTCCGATTATGTAAACAAATGTTTTATTTAATGCACATTACTGAACTAGATTCTAGGCAAGGCTCTACGACGGCTCAAGTTGCAAATAATTGTCTTACAAAAATTAGGGTAATTACACCTTTACAAAGAAAAACTGTCGACCAAAGGCAGACAATGGTTGGAGGCGAAAGTAAATTATCAGAAATTATCTTATTGCATATTTCCTTGAAGGTGCAGGAGGAATATGGGAATACAGTAGGCTTTGAGCGATAGTCAAATCTTTTAAAGCTTACAAATTCCATTCTCTTTGCGCAGTTAACAGATAAAAAATGAATAACAATGTTCCATTTGACGAAAGTTTTAAGTTTTCCATTACACGCACACAAATAACAAGGAATATCTCCAAAATGGTTGACTCTACAAAAAATTCATTTGTGTTTTAGCAAGAGCTACATTTTTGTGTAGTAAGATTTGGTCTATCTGTTACAGTTTACCAGTTATGCAAAAGTCATGAAGAAATAAACAGGATAAAATGGGCTATAGCGAGAAAATTCAAAATATACATTTTATTTGCGACAAAAATATCTCTAACATATGGCATTTTAATAAAATCGTAGAGCCAATTTTGAGAAAATAAAAATGTTCAAAAATGTATCCACATAAAGGATAGTTTAGAATGGAGGAATTTTCTCAAAATCTTCGTATCGCATCCTTGGAAGATATTAAACTTACTACCAACTTTGGTTTTTAGCAAACTTTTATTTTTGAGTTATGCTGTTCAGAGACAGACAGGTAGGCACGCGGGCCTTGCTATTACTTTTTAGTAAAGGAAGTGTATTCGATCAAAAAATTCGATGTGGCGATTTCACCGAAAATATGTTTTGAGACTTCCTGAATAATAAAAGAAAAGTTTTAGAAAAAGTTTCTCACGCGCGCGTTTGTGGTGTGTGTGTGTTTGTGTGTGTGTGTGTGTGTGTGTGTGTGTGTGTGTGTGCGCGCGCGCGCATGTGTGTGTGTGTCGCGAGAAAGAGAAACAACCGGTGCGTTGTGGAGGAATATAGCAGAGCAATTAATGAGTGCTGAGTGATGGTATCGCCAAATTCAGCTGTTGGCAAAGTGAAGAAAAACAGAAAGGAGTGAGTCAAGGTTATGAGAGGAAAAGAGTTGCGTGTTGTAATACCACGAAATACTGTATACTGTGTCAACGCCAGTAAAAGAGAACTGCGTATATAGGCAAAAATTTTGGGAGAAAATAAAGCGAGAATTTTGGATTTTGTCAAAATGTATTTTGTATTTATATGCCTCTCCCAGTGTATTCTTTACAATCTGTTGTTATCCGAACTAAACTTATGAGAAGTGCAAAATTAAATAATTTACTAGCAAGAGCAGGATATTATATGTGTATCAGACTTGCTCACGAAACGACTTCCCTGGTACCCTAGTGTGGGTGTCTACGGAAACAGAAGCTGTCCGCCCCTTTTAGCTGGACCGCGTTTATAATTACAATAAGCGGAAACTCATTTCAGCCTTGACGCTACTGTTCAATGCTGAATCATGTGCAGAAAAAAGTTAACAGTTTTTGCTATTTGTGTATCTGTATTTTTCATCTCGGAAGGGGCAGGGTAAACTGCCATGTAATTACAGATGAAAGAAACTAAACCGTGACCTTTCATTTAATGGCTCCGGTTCGGAATGGTGGAAGCACAAACACTGCCTTGCCGTTATGCAACTTCCTGCGATTATTAATGCAGAGGCTTCCCTTTCTATAGATAGAGAATGTGTGACAAGCTTAGAATGTATCTCTTCTGCGAAACAGCAGCACATTTATCGAGAAATGTATTCATATAGAACGTTAATGCAGAGAAGGAAGGCTGATTTTCCAAGATTAAGGCAGTGCTTGTCGATTAATAACAGTAATACACAGGGTAGCCGAGGTTGTTGCGGCACAAACTCCGGAAGAGAGGTGTGTGGTTCAAATCCCGCCAGGATCATCTTCACTGAGTGACGTTGCCTCCAGGTTTTCTCTAAGTTTTCTCCACTCCTTGTTCTAATTCGTACACAACAGGGACTAAAGATAGCATCATAAGATATCACAAGAAGTTCTGCTGCTGAGGTTAGGCGAGTGAGTGACAACATTTTTACGAGATATACTGCCTCCTTGAGAGCATAAGGTCAACATTTCCAGCATTTACACTGAAGCAACAATTTTAGTGCGTCTCTGACGGCAAATTTTCCCGGCGACTGTCGATTCTTTCGCGCAGTGGAGAGAGCCCGCGAAACGGGTTACCATATACATTAAATACCCTATACTACATGACTTAGACCAGGAACGTTTTATCTGCCTTTAGGGGAATTAACTTCCTAATAGCATGACTGCTGGTTTATATATATATATATATATATATAATTTAATTGAGGTGAAAAACCCCTCTGAGCTCAATTAAGTTACCTAAGAACAATCACAAACAAGAGGCAGATTTAGTAAAATAATAACAATGCAAGAAATATGTCATTCTAGTACTTTTATAAAGTGACCTATGTGATCTCGTTTTATGTACGTTATATATTGTAATTTAATTCCCAAATAATTAAATCTCACCATCTTTGACAATTTGTAGGAACCGCCAATAATGAACTCGAAAATGTATGAAAGTAGGCTTCCTAGATCCCTAGTCATTCGAAAGAGATTATAGGAATAAAAAGTGAGTGTAGGAGAAAAACTGTCAGTTGTTATGTAGCTTTTGAGCAATATACTTCAAAACTATCGATTAAATTCGATTCTGACTGCGATTCTACATTAGTACAAAGGACCTCGCGTTATTTCACCGGGAATGCTCCCTTTATCATTTGGCCACTAGAATAACTTAGTGTCACGCTCACGTGCGGAATACGCCACTGGAAGGTCGAGCGGCACTTTTGATGCGGGCATGCGCATCAAGGCGGTATTTACAGAGCCATCTCCCGGCAGATATCACGATGCATGTGCCCTTGGAACTATACTTAGGATGCGGAGCAACAAAAAGCAATAAAAGATTAGGTACCTAGCAAAGCCAGTATTGCAGGAAGTTGTTTAGATACATATCTGAACTTCAAATAGGTATTGAAATTATTTCTTTTCATTGATAATTTCAACATTTGGCAGTTTTGACAGTAGTCTAAGGAGTTTCTAATCATTAAAGCTAAACTCGAAGGGAAAAAAAGTGGAACAGTTACTAGGCTATAGAGATGGATGTCGACACCCCCTTCCCTCGTACACTCTTTTGGCGTTTGCAGACAGCACTCACACCGATTGTTTACCTGCATGCCAGTGAACCTTGGCCGCTGTTATTTTGCATTCTTTGTGCTGATAATAGTCTGAGAGTGGATAACTTGATGCCAACTGCTTGGGAATTCCTATGCCATTTTATAAAGCTCTTTTGCTTCGGTTTTCGTGTAATGTTTCTGGGTAAGTCCTATCATAGAAACTATACCTATGCTCTTGAACTAATCGCAATGTTAGTATCCCAGCATTGCTAGCACAAAAAGATCTAAGCGTTGTTGGCATGTTGAAACTCTAGCCGCAATCTTTCCCAGAAAACCTGGAGTTGCTTCTTCCAGCCATGTTCTCACGAGAGGAACATAGTAGTTAAGTGTACTAAGATCTACATATGACAACATCGTGAGCTAGCATTTGTTACTATTCCCCCTTTCCGCCCCAGAGAGCGGAACACCCCGTAGACCTTTTCTCGTCAGTAGTTACGCGCTCGCATTTTGTTTTTCTTGGTCTGAAAGTGCGGTGTTCGCATACAGCAGGAGTTTGAGGTCAGCTTTTGTTACACTAATGACTGTAATGATTACAGAAGTTGCATTTGCATCTGCTGTTACGGACGGAGATGAGGATATAATGCTGGGTAACGCCTTAATTACACTCTTCCACTCAGCTTTGTTTTCGTGCAGCCAACTATGGTTAAGAGCACATGCTGTGGAGTCTCAAGTCTGCTTCATCCACTAGCTCAAACTTTTATGTTCAAACCAACAACTACCAGTTTACTATAAATTACTATAAAATAGTTTCACGTAAAGCAACCCAGTACTCCGGCAGCGAACAAGCTCGATAACTCATCTTGAATACCGGAGCAAACTGTGGCAGACACACAATTTAATGGCGCTGGCAACCAACCACTTCACGATTCAATTTTTTTGTTGCACAAATTTTGTGGGTGGAACTGATATTTATATCACCGACTTTACAGTATGTTTTACTATACAACACCGCAAGACGTGGCAATTGGGTATTGTGTGGAACAATTCTTCTTGCCACCCACCATTAAATGCTGTGTCTGCTATAGTAATATTATACCTACCACATGTAACATCAGCACTGTGAGTAAATTATAAATGTGGTAATTGTTTCTTAATACTAGCACGATAACTGGAGATAAAGCCCAACAATAAAAGTGTAATAATAATAATAATAATAATAATAATAATAATAATAATAATAATAATAATAATAATAATAATAATAATAATAATAGTAGTAGTAGTAGTAGTAGTAGTAGTAGTAGTAGTAGTAGTAGTAGTAGTAGTAGTAGTAGTAGTAATAATAGTAATAACAACAACACTGGCTATTTTTTTCTAAAAGAAAATCTTTCTACACGTTTGCAAAAGCAATCTGATACAAAAGTTCATATCACTTTGGTGCATTATTAATAGTGTTACATAATAAAGGATCATTAAAATGTATGGTAACCCATTCGCAGACTCTCCAATGCGCGAGAAAACCGAGAGTCACCAGCGAAATAGCGCCGGCAGAGGCCTACTGAAATTTTTAACTCACATACAGGCAGCATATTTATTATTGTTTCATTAAACAAAACGGGCCCCATTGTTTTTCTAGCACTTATCACTAACCACACTCCAAGTTTAAGGTCATGAGGTGTTTTAATCAAAATCGCCGGCGTCCATTTTGACAGTATCAAAATTAACGGATAAGTGTATAAAGGACAGTTTCGGGTGGGGCGAGTTTCTTTGGAAGATGTTGAACTTAAATTGCGTAACTTTTCATTTTTGAGTTAATGTCGGATTCACTGAACCTCTATGGGAGCATTTCCGATGAAATTTCGATATCGAGTTTTTTAATGGAATACAGTACTACCTCTTATTGCGGTGATTTAGCTTATCTCTAGAACCATAAAAGTGGAAGGTCACTCCCACTACCCAAGTTAGGGGCAGGAGGTAGAGAATATGTTTTGCAGGCAGAAACATGGGGTAGTCTATTCATTGTTGCCACCAGCACTGATCACTGATTGGATAGAAGACCTTCCGCATTACAACAGAGACAGAGAGGTATCTGCGTCTGTTTTCAACATATATCTTTCTTTTTAGACATGAGACAAGATAAACCAAACACCCTATACTATGGGTATTTGGTGGAGAACTTAATAAGCCTACGTAGAGATAACGACGAGGCCGTTCCCCTAGCACTCTAATAACGTTTGTGCTGTGGTGCAAGGAGATAAGAGTTCGACTCCCTGCTGGGGGCACTGTGCTCAGCCATGTGAGGGGCCTGAAGCACAACTGCGGAACTACTTGACGGAAAAGTAAAAGCTTAGGTCAACAAACCGCACCAAAATGATCTGGAGAGGCGGCAACTTTGATTAAACCTTTTGCCGGTTCTTGCCGTGGTATATCACAAAGAAAAGTACAGTTTTTCAAATGTTTAGGCTACTATGACTCTAAGGCTTTTACAAAATCTTCACGGAAAGCATATCACTTGCGAACCTAATCGGTACCACTTTTGGGGTTTTCGACTCACATTTAATATATATATTTTTCTGTGCATTACAAACAGCTTACTCTATTTCTCCAGGTTAGCTTCCGCATGGTCCATATCACTCATATTATTTTTAAATATAATATTAATTGTAAAATATCTATACTAGCAAACAACGATATTCTGTTACCAGTTATATTTGTACTTTCCTTGCCCCTTTCTTTGGGCAAAAGGGCTTCATTCTGCTATTTCGTACTTCGGTACGTCGTATCGGCGACTGATTCCCCAAGAGTAGTTTGTTGCGGCAAAATGCAGCGGAGGTACCAAAAATTCATTTTGTAGTTACGTTGCAATAGTGACTCAGGATCTGTATTAATTCATGCATTATTGTTTTAATTTTTACGGGGGGGGGGGGGGGAGAAAGGTTTAGTTAGGCCTTACGTAAACAAAGAGTTGAACAACATTGCATGAGAGATAAATGGCAAGTACTTTTTTAGATTTAATTAAACAAAATAAATAAATAAATTGCTCCGTTTTAATGCATTCCTTTGTAACCAACAAGATAAGTGGGGAAGAACAATATCAGATGCTAACAAAGCTTCCAAATGTTTGCTTTTGTAAACTATAAGTAAGAAATAGTAGTCTACAATATTATTAGGTAGAAAGTTGTAAAGCGTGTATTTACCTGCGCCGCAGAGGACGTTGTGCCAGCCACTTGGGTCCTTGAAGCAAGACCTGTGTTCTTTTTTTGGAAATTCTCCATGACAGCTGCCATATCTCCGTTCTCTGCGCTATCCACCGGGAAATCGGACATCTGCAACAAAACAATCAAAATATCACCAAAATGTCACCCCGTCTCTAAGGAAATCTGGGTTACACGAGAGCTGCGGAGCGACTTCTCGATAACCTATATATGCAACATGCTTATGAACTACTATTCTTAAACACCCTATTGTGTAAGTGCAATGACACAAGGTATCTGTAAGAAACAACACAGAATGCTATGAACTTAGGGAACATTTCCATCTCACTTATAAGCAATGAATTCAAATGAATGCTAATCCACTGTTTTTGCTACACCCAAAGGAATTTTACACTAGCAATTTCTTTCTGGGGAAACAGCTTATTTGCTAAGGATTCCTTCACTAGCACTTTAATAACCTTTCACAATGTTGCTGTTTATTGCCGGACTTCACGAGAGATTAGCATTCCCAAACCGTTTTTATTTTGACTTTCCCTGTTTGCGTGCACGGCAGGAAAACGCTTCGAGCAGCTAACTACTGGCTTCTAAACTGCTGAAGGGTTTCTGAGCACGTGCTTTATCCTGCGTAATAACAGTGCGAGTGTCCTTGTGCCGTCTTTACGTGCAATAACACATTATTTTATCGCCCCAGGTGTATTGAGGAATCACTGGATGAGGAGAAGAGGGTTCTATTTAAATTTGCACTATTTTCGCATTTGCATGAGCACTCTAGTTGTTGACATTAGATGGGTGAAACTCTTGCTGGAAAAAACCTGCTAGCATTAAACGCATTTGAACTCATAGACATTCCACACGTCCGGATTTTGGTGGGATAGTACTGAATTTAAGAGCTTTGTTCTGTCTTGCTTAAATGCCTGGTGAAACCAACATTTGAGAGCTTTTTAAGTATTATTAGGTGCTTAAACTTTTAAACACAAAAGGGATATTTAACATACGTAACGTTGGTGATATGTGCATTGTTGTATCTGGTAAGGAGTTTTACTCTGCGGTTCTGGTTTGAAATACTGTATAAACTGAAATATATTGGTGTGATATGTTATACATATAACTGTATTACATAAATAATTAAATACATAAGTGTGACATGTGTGAAACAATAAGTTTCAAGAACACAAGAAAGAAAACAAGTTAAATTTTATTAAAAAAAAAAACATGGGTGTAATGCTTCAATGTTTTATGGGAGTAAAGCCCAGAAAGTGGGTTTTAAACACAAAGATAAAAATAATATTCAGGCAGCGGAAATGAGATTTTTGAGATCTGGCAAATGAGTAGCATGATGGGATGGATTGGCCAGTGAATAAATAAGAGAAAACCTACAGTTTAACCCAGTAGGAGGCATTATACAATAAAATAAACCAAAATATATTAGTAGAATGGTTGCAAGAAGGCTACCAAAAAAGATGCTAGATTATAAACCGAAAGGATAGAAGACCCATGTGAAGAACGGAAGTGAGACGAAACAGGCCAATAACCTAAACCATGAAAGGCAGAAGAAGATGAATGTTTTAATAATTCCCTCCTTTTCATTCTGATGTTATGGGATCCCTAAACGAAGAGAGTATGCCCATGCAGAACTTCGGACAAAATTAATTAATTCTTCTTTAGTCGCACTTACTTTTAGAACTCAAACTTCACTCTTATGTGAAGAAGACTGATGCCATTAGCACACTTTTATTCTCATCCAATGAAACTGAAATGCAACTCTCTCATAGCCAGAGGATGGACTTTGTCATAGTGTTGAACTATGTGATACGGATCAGCGACTGATGGACCTTTACAGCTGTCACACTAGGAAATACTCTTTGATATGCATTCTGCTACAAAGGCTGTTAACGAGTTGGATTGGTGTCAAAACTCAACTAACCATGCTTAATAATGTCATTTTAGGATGGCATAACAACTCCTTTTTTATGTCAAAGTCGTAATGCATGACCTTATAACATGTTTTCTCTTTATAGGACACTGAACTTGATCGACAACATTGAGCTGAATAGGTAGCTTTCGAGGTTATTACTGGAAAATATTGGAGTAAAATGGATCAACAAATAAGCCAACATCAGAGATTAATATCAGTTTGGATGCTAAACACGTGAGAGTAGGTAATGGGATGCAAAGAGCGGTAATTCTGTTCTTTCTCCTTGCGGCTACACTAAAAAATAAATAGTGCGCTTCCAATTATTGCGTATTACGTAACGTTACTAGATCAACCGTTTCTGTCAGATTACTACAGAGTTTTTAATGTCCCGTTTGAAACCCCACTCAAAAACCCAGAAAAAATGGATAAATATACTGAAGAACATTAGTGAGAGCATTTTGAAAATTCTATACCTTACTTGAGAAACAAATCATATTGTAAATGTCATTCACTTTTGAGAAAATTACATGTTTGGTTTACGAAATACTGTTTCGAATAGGTCATTTAGATGACGGATGCACCAAAGTGTTGAAAATGATTGGGCTTTTCTTTCTTTTCAATCTTGGCTGATAACGCAGCCGTGGAAATGACTTTTCCGTATTAAATATTCACTGGTCAGATAAGAAAATATAATCAACAGAATGTGTAAAACATTTGTCAACTGTTTCACATAGTAACAAAGATGTAAGTTGTAAAATACAGTCGGCGAGAGTTAACCTGGCACTTGACAGGTAGCTGATTCACTCACCTGCGAACGAGGCTAGACACTATCTCGTCCTAATCGTTGCATAATGTGTTTACAACACCTGGGGAGTGAATCAGCTAGCTGTCAAGTGCCAGGTTAGCTCTAGCCTACTTTATATGACACTATGAAATATAGAAATGAGTTGCTTTTTTCAGAATGATACAAGGTAGGACAAATATCTGTCAAGAACTGAAGACAGTAAACAAAACTAGGAAAAATATCAAATGTTCTCAGACACAGACTTAGATATTTGCACGACTAATAAAATAACGTGTATCTTGAATTTTTTGTGAATAGCCTACGAAGTAGGCCATTCTGCATGTGCAATGACATATATTAATAGAAAACAAAGGTAGAGAGAACTTTGGTATCAATATTTCAGGAAAAATGTAAATGGCCAATTGGAATAGAGTTTGTGCCAGACTTTTTTCTTTTTCTTTTTAACGCTCTAGCTTTAGTTATTTACTAAATATTTCACGCTGTGTTTCCAAATATAAGCGCATCACGTGATGAAAGATCTTTTTTATTTTACTTGTAAGATGTTACTGTGACTTCTGAATTATTTCCCCATGCTTTCGATAAAGAATGAACTTTTTACGCATATTGTCTATAACTAAGTATAACCACTTCTGCTTAATTTGGAATCACTTCTACATAAAAATGCGTCACAAATAGCCTAATGTGGATAGAATAGGCTTGTTAATGAATATGTAAATATAATGTACGCTTGTAAATTCGCAATGGACAGAAAAATTACATGGCTGCACAACACAGATATTTTCTGCCATGCAAATTCTGTCTGACCACGTGGATGGATGAGAGAATCTGTCAGTGGTCTCTTTTAATTAAAATGAAAGCGTTTAAAAACGCTCTACATGTCATACTCAAAAACCTCGTATTAATTTAAGGTCATTACGCAACCTATCAAATATGTTGACAAAGCAACAGCGACATTTTAGTGAAGTACAGTAGATATATAAAACCTGCACATGTTTATAGTGTTCTATTTTTCATGCACAGTTTGAACCTATATAGCAGTCAATACACAATTTTCCTTCGTGTTTACGATGTATTAACCGTTTTGTGCTGGAGAGACTATCCGAAATAGACTATGGCGGAAAGACAAACGACAATCGCAATGTCAATACTCACTTTTTTTCATTATTCCTTTATGTCATGCTCTGTCGAGGGTCAATAAGCAACGTCACGATTCTCATAGCGCATTTCTTCACTTTTAAGGGGCCCTAATGACCATGTTGTCGACGGGCCCTTAAACCCAACACACTCACTCACTCTTCACTTTTAATACCCTAGTTAACTTGAGAAACTATTTGAGTAATATCTCCACCCATATGTACAATGACATGGCAGGAGTTGACTGCTTAAACGTTTATTCTTTGTTTTGTTTATTAAGAGTGTGGCCTTCCAGTAGATGGCAGTACCTTACGGATCATTTCATGAGAGAAAAATAAACAATGCCGCTTTTTCTTTCTTCCCACTCCAATGCCAGACATCACGCATAGCTACTATGTAGTGTAAAGAGATTACGTCACTACTCAGTGTCGCGTAGAATCTCTATCAATCAGCAAGCTTTTATCAAGGTTTCCGATAATGGCTACTGTTTCGAGGTCATTATCAGTTTTGCGACTCCCACGAATGTTCCAAGTGCTTTCATTAATAAATCAAACATACGAAGTGACTCGAGAGTATACTTAATGGAGCTAGTGCCTGTGAATAAGGAAGTACAAGTTGAAGTATGCTGAATGCTTTCGTGTACTACTAGATGCATTAGTGATTAATTTTCTCTTACAAGTATACAAAATACACTCCCAAAACGAAGAAAGACAATACAACGCAAGAAATATGCTATCCTTTCAGCCTTTGCTTTAACTATAGTTTACTCGGCAGTTATTACAAAAATCTGAGGTGTCACTCACGTGACTTTGTCTACTCTTGTACTAGCTATTTTTGTACCCTTATTCCTTTATCTTCTTTATGTTAGTCGAGATAAACATTTGAAGAAATTATCTTACTGCTAATTTCCTTGTAGGTGCAAGGGGAACATGGGAATACAGTGGACTTTGAGCGATAGTCAAATCTTTTAAAGCTTTGAAATTCCGTTCTGTTTGCTCAGCCAAACGGATAAAACATTAGCTAACGATCTTCCACTTGAGAAAGGTTTAGCTACTGCAAAACTTACACAAATAACGAATATCTCCGAAATGGCTAATTCCACAAAAAATGCATAAAGACATCAATTGTGTGTTTTAACGAGATCTACATTTTTTGCATTGTAAGATTTGGTCTATCTCTTACGGTTTAAGAGTTATGCGAAATCATCCAGAGTAAACAGGAGTACATAGGCTATAGCCAGAAAATTAAAAATATACATTCCATTTCTCATAAAAATATCTTAAACATATGGCATTTTGACCAAAATCGTTAGAGCCATTTTCGAGAAAATCAAAATTTTCGAAACATTTTCCATGTAAACGGTAGTTTAGAGTGGAGGAACTTTTTTCAAAATCTTCGTGTTGTATCCTTGAAAGATATTAAACGTAAATACCAACTTTGGTTTTTAACCCACTTTTCAATTTTGAGTGGAATTTTGGGTGGAATACAACTCTTTCCGTACTTACTATACGTAGTAGAGAAAGTAAAAAGTTTTTTTAAGAATATCAAAGGGCGTAAAATCGAAGGGGTGGGTATATGTAACAAATTATTGGTTTTGAAACAATTAATGTTCCAAGTTAGGGGCTGCATAAGATTCAGTTTTAAGGGACAAAACTGTGTACGCAGTTTTGAATCTTTATGGTATATCTTCTCCAGTAAAATCGACGCTGAAACTTCTAATTAGTTTTTCATAATCACTGATACCAGAATGTAAAGAACCTTTATTGTATCGCTTGGCGTTTAAGAAACTCCAGCCAGCGACTGAACTATACAAATTGGTCGCTGTTTCGCCCGATAACAAAACACAAAGCCTGTACATCAGTAGGGTTAAGTTGGTTGCCTGTACCCATATGAGCGCTGTTTAAACTCGTGGTATGTCTACTAAAAGTTTTTGGCTTTAGCTGGGCAGCTGTATGTTCTACATCTACCATAATGGACGAGCCGGGTTTTCCCGTACCAACACGTGACGGCCTTCAATTTATTGTAAGGTGTAGGCAGCTGCAGCTTTCGCCTTTAGAGTAGATTGCCCTGCTGTATATCTAAAGCAGTAAAGCAGCCTGCACATCAGGAGTTAAGGTTGAAAATCAATCTCAAAAGTCTCTTAATGCCTCAGGCAAAGCAGTTTACTGCAAGTGCAACATGCTGTATAACCCTCAATGTCCATCATGGCCGTTAAAGCACAATATTCTCTTTTTATTTACATTATACTGCTCAGATGGATACAGTCCTACCAATTTAGATGAAACTTACTTGTCTAAAACATTACGGATCTACTAGTCAGACTACTTACAGCTTCCTTTAATTATTACTATTTTTATTGTATACAGTTTATTATTAGTAGACTTGCCTCTGGTTAAAAAAATCCTTTCTGTTACATCAATTCCTTCCAAACGCAGCACTGGTTAAATTAAAAATCGTTTGTTAATGATTAACATACAACGTAAATGTGCTCATTGAAACCCCAATAGATGGGTGCGTTATATACAGAGATTACACTTTATTAAGTAAGATTTTAACTGAATTTATTACAACTTGAAGTATATTTTAAGAGCTTAAGAAGTAATTTCTCAGAACTGAATTTGTAGCAAAGTTCATTTACTTGATCCACATTTTCTATAGTATAACAAAATAAAATCTGAAATTGTCCTTTCAAGGTTATATAAGTTTTCCAGAATTACTCTTACAATTTGTTCCTCTGTAGTTTTTGTTTAATGCATCGTGGATATGTTTTCAGTCGTACATCCATTCCGCTTTTTCCCACGCTGCTATGATTGATAAAAGCGCTTCCGTTCGCCGAAAAGTGCTTATCCCAAAAAAGAGTCAAAAGTTTGTTGGACAGCAATACGCAATGCTGAGGTTGCATCCTGTTCATACTACCTGTGAATGGACAGGTAAGTCAAAATCTTCATCGTATGACAACTGCCTCCTCAAACTTCCTAAACACATCCGCGTCAACTGATGTGTATTTTAAGTAACGCTAGATGTGTATTTCTATTTTTAAAACATATTAATGTATTTCGTAAATTAGTTTGAAGTTTCTGTAAAGCTATTATAGGTCATCAACATACAGACAGCATGTGTTTATTGCTTTGCTACTAACGGAATCATATTATAAAGTGGCATTGAATTGCATAAATACTAAATTATTGTCAGCTTCAGGTAGAACTAAAATATTATCATCACAACCAGATAATAAAAATAAATAGAAACAGATACAATGTCGGTAAGATACAATGGAAAACTTGGTCTAAACCCAGCTTTACACATGTTCATATTTCAAAATACTCAACCTGACTTCCAGAATGAAATTTTGAATCCTTTCAGGACAGCTTCAAAGAAACGTTTGAAGAGTTCGAATATGTATGTACACGTATTAGTTTTATTCAAAAACAAATTTAAAATTTCTGTTTCAGAAATGACTGCGAAAGTGGCCACAGCTACATTATGCCATGAATATCTCAACTGCAATATGGTGAAGCTCGAGTCACAACAAGAAGATAGCATTTAAATTGAAGTTCATTCTTTGTGACAATATGCTGATGAAATATATATGCGAGGATTATATAGGTACCAAAGGTAAGTTTGAAACATAACTGCTTTTCTTATTTTCATCGTCTTCTAAACTGGTGACTGTTTTGCACTCTTCTAATTTTTAAGTCCTTTACCTCATCTTTTCAGCAGCTATATTCTTCAATTTTATTTCCTCTGGTTTATTTATATATTTCAGTAGAACATTTAGATCCCAGCAACTGCTTAACCTGCTTCCGCTTACACGAAATATTTTATGGTTAATGGTTTGTCAGAAATAGGTAAAAGTGCTACCAAAGTAGCTCCAAAGTAGCCAAATATTGAAACTGTTGCAAGCAGCACACAATTAGGATCAAACTGCAAGTATCGCACTCATGAGTCCCTTCAGTGCCTAATCTGTTTGTTATTAGCCCATTGACCTCGACAAGGATACAAACGCCAAGTGATGAGTTATTAGCCTTGCGTTTGCAGCTCATTGTCACGTATGACGCACTCACTCGTAGCGCTGGAATTTGCATGTTCGGCTATCTGGAAACACCACCGTTCTTCCGTGTTCTTCCTTGTGCCGGGCAATAAAAACACTCTCGTATTGGCCATAAAAGGTGTGACGTGGCTCTCACCACAGTCAGCTGTTCGAAAAGGAAAACCGGTATTTGGTATATGTGCGTCAGAATCACATACTCGGCGTTAACCTTGTAGACCATCGATTCATTATCCGTTTGAATAATATTATTTCATTACGGTGTGGTGATGAACATATGGGCACAAATAGATAACATTGAGAGCTTCATTGTTGGGAATGTGCTATTTTATAGTGTAAATAACACCTGCATTAACATTTGCTTCTCTTTCTTTCACACACATTTATTTCAATTTGTCGCACCAGCTCTAAGACTATTGTTCATCTTATTATTCATTTAATTCACCTGTATAACAATATTAGAACATGTTAGCATGGGTCTTCGTCTACAAATGCTTTTTACCAAAGTACACTTTTTCATAGAAAGACTCCTTTATTTATTCTGAACTTTTATTTCCGTTGCAAATGGTTAAACATGAATGCAAACAAGAATTAAATTGTTATAAATATTAAAGAATTGAACCCTGGGATAAAACGATATATATATATATATATAAACACACACTTTATCTTCAGTGTATTAACCGCAACTTCCAAGGAGATCTAGAAGTCTACCCATAAACTTTTGAACCACTTAATTTTGGTGTTTACTTCAACATCGATTTTTGATACCTCAGTTTTGCCGCCGTAGTCATTTCTAAGACATGATATTACATAGCATGAACTTTTCAATTGTTTAAGCATTTTATTATCTAAAGAACTTCTTTCTTCCTTTGAAGTACTTCTGAAATGCCAGCTTATTCATTTAAGCTGCTGCTAAAAGCAGAGATTTTAACGGAAAAGTCTGGTAGGTAATTATGCAATGGTTTCTAGGAAGAACTGATTACCCAAGCCGATTGGCATTTATTCATTTTAACACAAACTTCATTGCTAATGTTAACAAAATAATAACTTTGAACAATTCGGAATGTGAACATACAGTCACTATTAAGGAATAAAATATCTTGAGTTTAATAATTTTGTAAGGTTACGGGTTTAAAAGATGTTTCGCATATCTGTGGGTAAATCAAGTCGTGGTTATTCAATTCACACAAAGTCAATTGAAGAAATGTCACAATTCAGCAGACCTAGCATACTTATCGGCAAATTTATATGGAATACGTAATATAAGCGTGTGGTTACAAACCGCACGAAAAATATTTAACATGCAGTAAAAAGTGTCGAGTTAACAACACGACGGCTGTGCAAAATATATACACCGAAATGGTTAAAATCAATACGAGCAATGGATAGATAGTGCTTCAACGTAATATTTTATTCCAAGCCCGATATTTATTTTAACCTATTTTCACTGAATAAACCAGGATTTTTAACTCCGTGTATGGCAAGAGTTAATAGTCGAAGTGAGGAATTTGAACTGAAAGCAAACGAAATGATGGAGGATACCTACTATTTGTATCTTAATGACTTCGCACTTAAAAGGTGCTATTTTCACTCAGCTCCAGTTTTAAGCTATCTACGAAAGCGCGTGGAAGATTAAACGCTACATTAGAGCAGAAGCTATCAAAGTTTGATACAAGGCATGTAGATCCCTCAGCGTTCAAATATACAGGCCCACTGAAAAGCAGAGAAACGCGTGGTAGGCCTGCATTTCAGTTAAGTAAGGTTTAAGTTAACTTGGAAATGACTAACGCTTTTAACTAACAGGATGCTAAACTGCGAGCTTCTTAAACGTTAAACTACACTGCTGCTAATCTCCTGGTGTTTGCTTCCAACATGGAATCTGGGTTTGGACCAACTGCCTAGATCAGATTTTTTTCTTACGATTATAAAACAAATGTCAAAAACTTCTCAGTGCAATGGACCCCGGCTTCATTTGAGCATCACTACGCCCATTTTATTCACCGTCTCCCAAACTGGGCTGTCAAACGGACGTCAACACTTTGGAAAACAAAATCTTCCAGATGTGTCCATAAGCTTTGGTGATGCTTCAGTGCAATTTCACAAAATGATCAAGATTTCTAAGAATGAGAAACCGCTTAGATATTTGCTGATAACGGAATGTTGGATAATGTATCTCAATTTAATTATTTATGAAGTATGACCACTGCACCACAGAAAACAGGTAAAGGGTTCCAATGTCCAAAACTGCTTTCAACAAAACAGAACGACTGAACACCCGATTTCCAACCAATACGGAGCTGAAATATTGACACCAACAAAAATGGAAAAAAAAAAATGTATCTAAAAAGCTTTGCTAGAGGAAAATAGAGGAAATTCGGTGGAACGAAAGAATAACGAAGCAAGAAGTTTTAAGAAGAGTTGACAAATTAAGCAGTATGCTGCATAGAAGACTTGGTTAAGGCACACCATGAGAAGACAACTTCTGCTATAAGCCATTGAAGGAAAAATAAATGAAATGAGAAGACTGGGTAGAAGATACTAGATGAGATCAAGAGAAAGAGATGCTATAGAGAATTAAAAGGCGCAGCAGTAAACATAAAGATTTGGGGAATGAAGTTCCACAGGAAGATATAACTCTGTTGTAAGGCAGAAGTACAAAATAAGTATAATAATATTGATAATAAATAAAAGTATATTATATTACGATGATTACAGGACATTAATAGAAAACTAACGCCTTTGTGTGCAATAACTGTTCTTTTTTGCACTGGCTGGCAAATTAAGGTCGAAAAGTTGTAACAACTGTGATATTCATTACCACGTTTGGGACTTGAGCCACAATCTTCAATTTCTGTGGTTGAAAAAGTGCTTTTGCTCTACTCCTGTGACGAGTGACGACTATCTGAACGGGCATTACATTCTTTCGCCAAATTAATTGCAGCAGTACAAGTTGCTTTTGATGTATAAAATTTCAGTGTAATTGAAACCGTATTTGAGGTTTATCGGGACAGGTAAATCAGATGAAATATACCACGGATCATGTACCGGTAGAACATCGGCACAAAACATCGGCCGTTGCAGAACATTTTATTTTAAAAGAAACTAGATTTATTAATTTGCTTTTATTCAAAATGTCCCTCCTTAAATTTTTAGATTGCCCGTTTACGGATACGCAGGACAATTTCAGCTGATACAAAATTTAATGGCGGGTAACTCAGCACAGCATCCAGTCAGAGGCTTGACATGCCTTGTGGTGTTGTATAGTTAAACATGCTGTGAAATGATCCTGTAGAGCTGGTAATATAAGTATCATTTTGCGTCTACAAAAGGTATTTGGACAATAGAAAAAAAATATTGTCAGGTATCGGCGCCATTAAATTTTGTGTCTGCCACAGTGTGTTGAAATATTTTACTCAGACTCCTAACATTAGTATTTGGAAAACAGAACGGCAGCAATGTCATTTAGACATTACACCCTTCATTTTTGGCTTTTGGTAATGTAAGCCTTTTCTTAACGTTCTCAGCCATTAAACACTTTTGAATAAGTTCGCGAACTAAGCTCGTAAAGATATGATTTAGGTACTTGAGGTAAATACAACAGCCACTTGCAGCACTACATGAAAAGGTTTAACAACAAACTTACCCAGTTATTTGTTGACTTCTGAACGGCCGGTATTTTCAAGGCTTAACTCTTCACGATAACAGCACTAACATGGAAGCATTAGGCTTTAAGTGGCCTACCATTCCTTGAAACAATTCTCGTGTAAACGGAAGAGGTTAGTGAACGCTGACCCCAAAATGTCATTATTTGGAAACTGAATGTTTGTTTTAATGTCTGACTTGGCGTTTGTTTCATCGCCCTTAATTGCCTTACTTCCACATCCACGTGGCGCCGAGCCGCGCCGGAGTTCTTGCAACTCTGAGGAAGCCATAAGAATGCAAGCACTGCACTCCATTAGCACTGCGCGTTCAGGAGATTTTTGCTAAAATAAACTTTCCAAATAACATTACATAGCAAAACGTATTTTAACCTTTCTTTCCGTTGCAATACTCAGAGGGTTTCTTGACCTTATATAAACTTGTACTTTCTATGTGTTTAAATGCGCAATTCTTATTTACTACGTTTCAATGTGGAATTCAACTTGAGTTCTCATTCTTAGCTGAATACTGCATGGAAACGTGCATTAAGATCGAACTGAATCTTTGGATCCGATCCTCTTGTCGCTTGGAAACATACCTGATTCAAATCGATTTAAATCCGACAAAGATGCCAACTTCTACTGTACTCGTAACACGCTACACGCTCGTCATTTTGTTTTCTTAGAGAAAGTGGTGTAATAAAACACGTCAAAGTCACTTTTGTTTCTATAATTTCGCAATATGTTCTCAAAAACATCCACTAATCTCAAAATCTATTTAAAATACGCAGAAAACATTTTTACATAAACTAAGTGATCAACATAAAAGCTTGAATTATTTGTGCTTGAGCCTTGCGTATCCAAATCGATCTCATTCCGGATTGAATTGAACATGGAAACATGGATTGTATTGAGAATGAAATTGGATTCAATTATATTTCAATTCCCCATTAAAACGTAATAACTATCTCAATGAAAAAAGGAGGAAAACATTTAAAGTTTAGAAATCACACGACTTATTATTTATTCCACTGCTGTTCAACCAAGTGTTCATATAAAGCTTTGACTATCGCCCAAAGCCTACTGTATTCCCATATTCCTCTTGCACCTACAAGAAAATTAAGGCGAACACATTTTCATAGTAAAAACGTGCATTTTCAATATCTTCAAGATAACATTTATGAACTTCACATGTAAATAAAAGCTTGCGAGAGTATGTACGTTAGAACACTGCATTGTGCTAAACGAATGTGCAGGTAAGGTATGGGAAAAGTGAACGTCATATTAGAGATAGTGCATTGTCTATAATGCGCATTGCTAACGTTACACAAGAAAAGAACAAAAGCTTCTCCGACAGAATTGAAAGCACTTTCTCCTTGAGCATTTCATTTCTTTTCTTTCTTTTTTTCCCCCGTAAGTGATTGTTTTGGCTCTAGTTTTCTCACGCTTGAAAAATTCTGTTGCAGTTCATGCACTGATGAAACTCCACTTTCTCCAGTTAGGTACGTTTTGTCACAATCTGTCACCTTGACAACAGAAGCTACTAGGCTTCTATAGTACTTCGAACACAACTGTTATTCTGATGTCTGCTAGACGAGGTGTAATTTCTACTATAAGTATTTTAACTTGATATTTTACGGTGTTTGTGGGTTAACCTGTGTGTTAAAAGCAATCGCCAGCAGGAGGACAAGTGTCCCGTATTCACGGGATTTCCCGTACTTGAGGCTATGAAAGTTTGCCTTGTTTACCTCATACGGGAAGTCTAAACCCCGCACGAACAATTAACACAATTATCACTTTTAATATTCTATGCTTCCCATTTGGAAAATGTGGTGCGTTATCTGTTTATCCGTTCCTGCACTCACAGAAAACCAAAGAAATCTTCTAGGTAGATTAAAGAGAAATGGAATATAAAATAAATAGAATGGGACCGCATCTATTCCGCTACCTAATTCTGTACGTATTCACAAAATACAACAGTTTTATTAGCATCAGGAATTACTATTACATGATATCGTGGATTATCAGAAAATAATTATAATCAAGCTACACAATGATTAATTTCAACTAACATTTTAGGTATACATTTTACAGCCTTTTACAATTGCCAACAATATAACACTAAGGGCAAGATTGCGCAATACCTAATTACTAACCTTTAGCTACAGGATAATGTGTTATTAACAGATCAATTACATAAATAAATGTTGCAGTTATCTGCTAGTGAATATTTTATTAGTGCTGTCATTGAGAATAATTCTAAACCACATCGTTTTAGACTGTGCAATGCACTGGCTTTTTGAAACATTCTAAATCCTTTCATTCCAGCACGAGAAACAAATTCAGTGAGAATTTAAAACAAAAGCTAGCTAAAGTGATCGACTCTTCGCACCTAATTCTCACAATAACATTGATGAGCGAATGTGTTGTGAAACCTCGAATTTCCCGTTGCACGTAACGTTAAGCTAACATTTATGTCCCAATTTCTCTGTGGCTTGGACAAATTTGCCATCCTGAAATGTTCATTCCCTTACAATGTGGGAGAGTAGGTACTTATATAATTAACACTACAAATGTTGGTAGCTCTTAGCGCATGCTCAGTACCCCTCTATGACACACTACAAACAAAAGATAAACGTATAAAAAGCACACTATTGTTTTACTTTATACTCTTTCTCAAAATGGATATCCCTTTATAATTGTTAAATTAAACGTAACAAATATATTTCGAATTAGCTATACATCAGAATCCTAAAAGGTCAAATGTTTCACCAACTTGCGAACACAAATTCTGTAGCAGGACAAAGCAGGATTAAAACAGACGAAAATCGAAATTTCTTTTCGATATCAGCTACGATCTAATGAGCGCAGATCATATTACGCAAGGTTACACAATGAGGAAAAACTGTTAAATACTATTTTCATCGGATTTGAAATTCGCTTCAAATTTAACACACCCCACGTTTCTAGAAAAAACTACCTCATCCAGAAACAGTAATGAACAGGTGATTGTTTTAACAAAAAGTTCCTGAAAACTTCAACGCTTCTCAAAAATACAACCTTGACGAAAGCGGTTCTAAAGAATTCCCACTCCCCTTCATAGTTATAAAGCACTCAACACGACTTCTTAAAAGCAAAGGCAGTGACATCTGTTCTCAGACATTGTATGTCACTAAATCACTAGATTAAAATAAGTAAGAGAAGCATCCAGTTTTAACGCCACACGTGGATCACATGCTGGTGTCGAGGAGGCGTGAAAGATAGCAGACAAAAGCAGATGCTTACATTTGGGTCAAAGTACTGGTAGTTTTATCTTCAGTCTAAATATGTAACATTGCCTCTCAATTATCCTTATTGTGCTCACAATGAAATTCCTGGCTCATGCTTCCAAGCTTTCTTTGTAATCTTTTGTAATATATAAGAAGACGCAATACTGGGATTTTTTAAAACTGACATTTCCATAATTATACAGTCCTAAGTAGCTTTGTACGTATCAAAGCCGTATTACGTCACACTAGTGTTGTTTCATTGTATTAAATAATATATGCATTAAAGAGATACTTTTTCATTGTATAATTTTTTTGCTTCGTTTAATATTGCATTTATTTATATACATTGAAGTAGTCTACTTATAATATTTAATAATATATATAATATTTAATTTATAACAATTTAATTCGTTATTGCTATGTATCATGCGTTGGATAACACGAAGGTTGGCTCTTTAGACACTTTACGTGTTATAATTAACGTTTTTTTTTTTTTAAATAATTTCGTGTTATTTTTGACATAACAGAACTGTCACCAGTATTTTTCTTCCCCTAACAATACAGTAAATAAACAATGTGTCTCAAGCTAAACGTTTGTCACTATATGTTCGCTATTTCATTACTCAAAACCAGGAGTTTGAAATTTTTAGAAAAGTATTATTCTGGACTGTTTTATTTACACATTTTACTTACGGATTTTCCCAAGTAATACCTATATTTGACATAATTAAAGCAGGCTTTCATTTTCCGTGCATAATTCCTTATGCTGCTTTCCCTGTCATCACAAACTTTTTTGCTACTTCTAAGATTCTAACCTAATAATAGCATTAAATTGTAATTTGCTCACCGCAAAATGTTTGAATCCATATCCGCTGCGATGGACATTGAATGGTATTGCATTCATCATCATGGGACTGGTCGCCATTAAAACAAATTAAAATCGCACCACACTACGTAAACACTTAGTTTCACATTTGATCACACTTATCACTGAAAGAGTTCCGCAAATTCACATCCTCACCTCTACACTCTAGAGGATGAACTGCCGTCGCGATGGAGGAGTCACGGCGGTAATATGTACAAGGCCGTCGGGCCGGCCGTCTGGTGGGAGAATGGTGGGGAGCGATAGGGAAACAAAAGAAAGCAGCAAGAAAAAGACGAGATGGATACGTCAGCTCATGAGGGGAACTTAAGTATGACGTACTCTTGTACTTGTATTCCTGGGTGGGAGTGGAGGAATTGGAGGGAAATTATTTTTATTTCTTCCTCTGAGGAAGGAGTGTGCGGGTGGCGGTATCTTGCGAAACGGCTTTCAGAGAGGCAGTTTCCGGAAGGGAGTGATGCAGCATGCGGATACTGTTAGAGCAAATATTCATCGATTGCGCAATTAGTAGGGAGCATACCGTCCGATCTTGATGTAAAGCACTTAACTGTGTTGGTATGCATACCAGAAGGCAGCCTGGAATCTCCGGGCCCCAGACAGGCATAATATTGGATAAACAAGAGAAGGCGGCGATGGCGTGTTCATTTCTTTACCGCGAAATGATTATAATGATTAAAAAGCGCGAATTAGGGTCTACCATGATTTAATTCTCTTCGTTTAAATGAATACCCAGACATGTTTCTGTGTAACATACTAGTGCCATGTCTAAATGGACTTCAATTACGCATGAGAATTTGAAGCTCTGTTTTCATCTGTTTATTACACTTAGGAAGAGGGTAAATACATATCAGAGTACATAATTTTCCCTGCAGTTTTTCCTCATCCTTAAAATATAGAACACATTTCAGCTCAATGGACCACTGAGCGCCACTGCACCCATTTCATTCATCTACCCTGCCAGCAGCGTGAATTATTAAAATGGACTTGAACACTTTCCAGACTTCATACCGAGGGATTAATAGGACTTCTGTTAACGTTACAGATATGCTCTCACAAGCAGCGTTAGGTTAACATGAATAATTATTATTTGTTTTGGTTATATCAATACATTTAGAACTAACGAAGACACAAGTTTTAGAGAACATGAAAACTTGGTTGGGTTTAATTAGAAATAAAGCATGAAACATTAGCTGTAGATGATTTATGATTAAGAAGTTAGCAAAATTTTGACTTAAGCAGTGGTATGTTTGAGATTAAAACTCAACTGCTTTAAACTTTCTGAATATTTATAAAACAAGCAAGCTTTTGGAAAAGCCTGTGATAGGTTTATCGACTTTGATAGCTGTTTTACTTCACAGCCACTGCATTTTGCATTACCAAAAGAATTACGTTTCATTTCTTTGTACAGCTGCCCCATAGAGGACAGTTTTTTTTTCCAAGAAAAAGGGAAAATTTTAAAGTTTAATACACATCAGTTGCATTCTTCGTAGAAGAATGTTAGTCCGCACCGATGGTTTTCAAGTGTACATAAAGCACGCCTGGGAAACTGGTGCTCACTCAGCGCAGCCTGCTCACGGTCTTGCAATGAAAACTGTGTGTTTAGCAGGTAAAACTGAAGGTTGCTCAAGGCAACCCATGAGTCGGCCCTGGCATAAAGCGACAATCGTCAGTAGATTTACTGATATCTAAAGGAACTGCGGGTATTGTGCAAGGGGTCGCCCGTTCGATTCCAGACTGGAGGCTGTGAATTTTTTCAACTAGGAGAGTCTAGAAGTGTGAATATGTGTCTGTCTGTCTGTGTGTGTGTGTGTGTGTGAATTTAATGCAATAAGTTAATCCAAAGTAATATAAACCCAAAGATAAAAGATAAAGAAGAAAAGAAAAAAAATCACTGCTAAGCGAGGGAACACCATTGTTGATAATTTACTGTAAATGTCAACATAATGTAGTATATGTACATATAATTGTAAATTAATATCCACAATGTATTACTATGTATGGTCGTGATAAGACCGTGCTGTCAAAACGACCTTAAAAAATATTTACCAAAAAAAAAAAAAAGCATTGTTGATGAGCAACTGTTCCAAGAGGTTAAAAGCCACCGACATGACCTTCGATGTTAAAAACGCACATAAATGAAATATTAATAAATATGCATAGAAGAAAGCTTAAAGTGTTAGTTGTATGTTCTTTAATAAGAACACTCAGCTTTTTCTTTGCACTTGAAAGTATTATCTGCAGGGAAAGAAAAACTAAAATGTAAACAAAATCATAAGTGTACATCTAGCCATACATTATGGGTCTTGCATTCTTGTACATGTTGCCAAACAGGCCTAAAAATGACATATCGTTATGAATCTCTTCATATAAAAAGTACTCTTAAATTTGTATGGATTTCGAAAAAATTTGAAATGTTTCAATAAAACTCCAATTCATCAACGAACGCTCCCACAGAGACCGTAGTGTGAAAAATAGCCATTTTTAGTTCATTTTTGCGTAACTCGCTAACTGAATGCTAGGTAATATATTTTAAGAATAGGCAATCAACTAATCAGTTAATTACTAAAGTTTATATGCCAAGGCTACATAGATGTTAAAATACTATGATATCCTGGCAATAATTAAATATGTTGTGAACCTTCTCTAACGAAGTGACGTAGCATTTAATATGGTTTATTTAGCACCTTCACTTTTTTATTACACACCGTATAGGCTTATATGTGTATTTCCAACAGCATAAAGTAAAAATAACATCCCTTTACGGGCCAAGGCCTACCGCTTGACCACTGCCCACCACAGGCGTTATAAGTGAGGTGCAATATGGAGGGTGGGACGTGGTCAGAACAGCACGTACAGTAACCGAAATTCTAGTAATAATTTCCAACAATAAGTTTAAAATAACCTTAACATGAAGTGTTGTAAACCGACGCAATTGTTAAAATGGTCGACTTCTGATTTTGGCTGTATTAATGACACAAATTTACTTCAGAAAAGGTGTTCATGAAAATACATTTCAAATAATGGTGCTAAACATATTAATAATCTTATTAGATATTATTAAACCAATAATTTCGCATTTCCGACACATCTATATTAATATTATAAATATAGTTTGTGTGTGTTTGATGCTCTTAAAAACCACGCAACCAATTTTGATAATTCTTTCGCCAATGAAAAGCTCAATTTTTTTTTTTTACGGACTTGGGGCTATAAAGCACCATATCATTTCATAAATTACTAAAGGACTGGAAAGCATTTAAAAAGTATTTACGAACACAATAGATATAAGTTATAAAAGAACATACAAGAAATGTTTTCAGACGTGGCCAATGGGCTGAAGTTGCGCAGAGGTTTATGGTCGAGTTCACTTTTGTGTTTATAAAGATATGTTTTTACCTCTCCGACTTCCGTGTAGTAAACATCGTGGAAGAGTAAGTACAGTGTCAAGTAGGAAACAGAGACGTTACCCCCACCATCAATTGGCATGACGTCACTCACGCAGATCCTAGTAAGGTCATTAGCTAACGTCTTGAATTTTAGCTGAGAATGTCAAGGAATAGAAAAAAATTGTTACTCCACCGGAGATGCATGTAAAATAACATTATATATATATATATATATATATATATATATTAGTAGTTATTTAATAAAGGTGCATAATTTTCACACAATATAGAAGTCATTAACATAAACAACGAAATAGAGGTGAAGCTGGTGAATATTATAATATTATTAAATAACTACGAGACCTAAGAGAAACTACAAAGGTTTAAAATTTCACCTACTGTATTTATCAAACAAGTCACTCGACCATCTCGATCGATTATTGTTCCACAGCCAAAGGGTATTTATAGTTATGCAGAATTTCCGAAAAATGGAAATGGGAGGTTAAAGACGTTTCACCCATATTTCACATTCTTTTATGTGAATATCGAGGCATTTTAATCCGTTGTTAGAAAATAACAACTATAAGGGATAAATGGTATTTTATGTTTAATTTTTCCAAACCATTTTGCTTTATTAATGGAGGATGATGGTTAATTCAAAATGTTCTATTCCTTGCTTTTTATGTTTTTAATTAATATATAGGTGTTTTTAGATTGAGTTATGTAGAATTCACCATGAAAATATTATACATCATTGCACATTCTATAAATTAGGCGGAGAAGTAAATGAAATTAATGAAATCTCCATTCGGTTTTGGAAAGCTAACCGGGGCACTTTAGGTTGCCAGCTCGTACTACGAGGACATCTTTTGCTTGCGGCCAAAGTAGCAACTATCCCTGTCGTGCATAGCGAATGTAAGCACGATAACAGCGCCATCAACCAGCGCGATTCTTAAATGTCCCCCGTAGAGCGGGAAGGATTCCGACCCCTTCAGCTGCGGTGGTGTGGGTACTGCGGGCCCCTAGCACCCGTGGTACTCCTGAAGTTACTAGAAGTATGCCGGACCGAGCATTCCAGTCTTCCCGCATGGTAGTTGTTTGGATTGGGTTGGACTCGGCGAGACAGTATTTCCCAATATCCATGGGAGATGGGGACGTCAGGGCGATGCCCAGGCGGGATTGTAAGACACCTCAATATCCTCCGGCACTAACCTGAAGAACGGTGGCTAGATACTGTAGTGTCGGTAGTCTTCCCAAATGGGTTGACGCCCGTAAGTAGCGTATCCACTTACCTCCAAGCGTAAGCCAAGGGAGTGATGATATAAAATAAGTACCATCCCTAATGGAAAAGGCTCATGGAGTTGCAGTTTCCTGGCTTCGTGGTCAAAGCCGAGGTGTCGTTCCTGCCGCCATTCTTATTTCTAAATGGCCCTAGTAATACCGTCTAAAATTAAAAATTGTAAAAGTTTGCTTCAACATTCTCTATCCAAATTACCTTTAATTATGCGCGGATTTCAAACGAATCTGAAATGAATCAACAAATTTTCTTGAAATTCTCTTATATAAAAGTACAACATCGAATGGACAGCAATACCTGATAAATTGAACAAATTTAGGAGGCTCTTCATGCAGACTATTCTCAATTTTGTAATGAATTCCCAAATTCTGTCTAGACTTAGATTTTTTAAAATATCAATTCCATGTTGTGAGCGGATAATGAGTGTTTTATGCGAATACACGGACAGGAAGACAAAGGGATGCTTCAACTATTGAAGATAAAATAAGACATCAAAGAAAGCAAGGTCGACAATAATACTGAATAAAAATTGTGCGATGCAGGTAATCAACAATGCCTTGTTAATCAATAGCTTGCAGCACAATAACCTATATGACCTGAAGTGTTGAAAATACGAGACAGGTATGTAAAATAAACTTTTATGATGATTGTGAACCAATGGCTTTATCCTTGACCATTGCACTTAGATGGTGCATGCTTAAATAGCCAGAGAATGGCAAGCACCAACAATATCTGTTATTATATTGAGGGAGAGAAAGAGAGAGAGAGACAGAGAGCGAATCGTAGCATTGTAAATCATTTTGAATCCCACCATTCCTGGATTCAAATTACACTTGCTTCTTCAAATAAAATCTAGTGTAACACTAATTTATTATTATATTTTTTTTTTTTTGGAGTGCATGGCCTAAAAGTAAAACTTTCAACATAGTGCATACGAACTGAAAGGTTTAGAAGTTTTATAGTGCAAAAAAACTTGTATACCATCCATTGTGACCAACATTGGATTTAAGTCCAATCATATAACAATTACGCTTTATATTTGCACATGTTAAATAATTCGACTTGCTATGCTACCAGCAGCGCAGCGTAGCTGCACAGTGTGTTGTACGGAAAGTGAATTTAGTAAAATGCTGGGGTATCACGATTATTTAACGAGGCAGCGGTATTCATGCTTCTGGCTGGAGAGAGTTATAACCGATGACACGCTTGCATGAAGGGGAAGTACTGATTACTTCTGATGGCTCACTAAATCGTTACTCATTAAGCTACAACTGAAATAAAGACAAAGCAGAACGACCAAACGAGGGTATAGACAGTAGCTCTACGTAATTAAAAAAGTCAGCTCGTGGGAGTAATTCTTCGTTCATCGCATTTACTAGCCTCATGGTTTAGTTGACTAACCTTCTTCAGGATTACTATACCGCTCGCAAAAGTTAAAGGCATGTGAACGCTGGCCAATGCTCAAGCAGAGCGCTGTTGCCAAGCGTAGTGCGTGTACCGGCAGAAGGTCTGTTCATAAGGTTGTGTGAGATGCATGCACCACATTCGGCAGCGCTGGTAGGAGGGGCAAGCGTAGGATTCGCTGGAGTCCGCAGTACGCCCCGCCTCCATATGCCTTTAAGTTTTGCTAAGATTATAGTCTGCTTTCTGCCGTACTCCTGATATTTACGAACATACATATGTGTGTTTCATTTCCTGCCTTCTTCGTAACTGGTTTCTGCTGACTCCTTGTAATTTCATGTATGTCTCAGCTTTAAATTTCATTAACACATCAATGGCTACGTGAATTGATCACACGTATACAAATACTCCCTGAGGGGCTCGTGGAAACATTCGGTTCAGGAGTATGTGAACTCAAAGTCTCGCTACGCTTTCAAGAACGTACTCATTGTTTCACACCATATCGTACGTATCAAAAGCTACACGTGGCCAGATTACTGATCTATGGCAAGCTGGTAACACAGTTCGACAAATTTCAGAAACTGAACATTCACAAATATGTAACAATATTTTAATGCCACCTAAGAAAGGCGGTTTATTATATAGGTATTAGAAGAGAACATTTCATTCAAAACAGAAATGTTTATAATATAATGGAATACACAAGAGCTATTTGGATACAAATTTTAATTGTAGGATTAAATGTTTTTATATCTTTCAATTTAATATTATATTATGTTTACCGTAAAGCTTTACACGTTTTTGTGATTCTAAGTAGAAATTTAAAGCTTTTCCTATAAATCAAAATTGTTTAACTCAATAAATGCTACTTATTTCAAGCAAAATTGGCAATTTTGTCCATAATAGGCATTAAGATTTGAAGACAAATCTAAAGAAAATTAAAGCGTGGCTTTTCTACGAGGCCAGGTGTATCTATCCTCCACCTGGAGGTTACACTGAAAATCAATATTCGTAGCCCCACTACTGAGGCCAGGTCCGCTAACTCCAGGCTGCCTGGGAGCGAAGTCAGTCCGCGGGAGTTGCTTCAGGTTACTAGAGAAAGGCTGCTCTTTCGCAGCTCTGAGATAGTCAATCGACTTCATGTTGCACAGAATGATTTTGCAACACACTGCACTTCGGTCGCTACGTAGTAAGTCTTCACTGGCATTTGTGATAAAAATAATATACATGTTTATATATTTATGTAGAAATTAATAAAAAAAACTTATTGTATTCCCTTTAATCCCTTTATTACGCATTCGGAAAACACGGCTTGCGTACATTAATTGGTAGAGTCATAACAAAAACAATGCATTTATAATGTTTACTTTTAAAGCCAAACGTTTTCAGGAGGAATTTGCAAATGTGGAATTTTTACTTTCTCTGCTACTTACCTGCTAGGAAGAGAAAGTATTGCGTTCTACACAAAAATTTGATATTGATATTTCACCGTAAATACATGTTTTGAGGTCCCTGGATCTAAAAAATCTGTTTAAATAGGTCCGTGTATGCATGTTTGTGTTTGTGTGTGAGCAGAATAACACACACACCACACACTCACACACACACACACACACACACACACACACACACACACACACACACATTCAATGATCTTCTCTAAAAATCTAATGTGTTGCACTCACATGAGTTTCTCTACTTACTCTTGTATAAACAATTATTACAAAGCTTCATTTCTATCTAATTTGTATTAATCGTATGTGGAAATGATTTTACTACTTATTTCCTTGGAAATAGAATAGGAATAGGGGAATACAATAGGCTTATGCGATAGTCACATTTTTAAGAGCTGAACGCTATGTGATTGCTTTGAAATTGCGTTCAATTTGCATATTTAACCAGGAGAGAGAAAAAACGAATAACTGCTTTCCACTTGAGAAAAGTATAGGTAAGTATTAGTAAGCTCAGAGCAATAACAAGGAATGTCTCGAAAATAATTAACTAAAAAAAAGTTAATATAAATTGTGTGCTTTAAGGATATGTATGTACATTTTTTTTTTTTTTTTTTCGTTCTCTGAACGAAAAGGGCTTCAGAGACTCTTCCCAGAAAATTCAAGATATACTTTCCTTTCTTCGTGAAAATATTTTAAACATGTGATAATTCAATCAAAATTGTTAGAGCTATTTTTTTAAAAAAATCAAAATTTAGCATATAAAGGATAATTTGGGATGGACGATTTCTTTTTTAATCTTGGAAGATCCTAAGCGTAAATACCACGTTTGGTATTTAACTAATTTTTCGTTTTTGAGTTACGCTGTTCACAGACACACACAGACACACACACATGAACATTTTTCTAAAAATGCTCTTTTTATTCAGAGAGTATCAAAAAGTGCATTTCCGGTGAAAACTGGGTTTCGAAATTTTGATGTGATACACTACTTCTGCTTATTGTAAGTACGTAAAAAGGAAAGTAATAAGCAAATATTCAGTGCAAAATAAACTCTCTTTCAGTAATTAAAAAGCAGTGCAGAATCACTGCAACGCAAGTAGCTGAGGTGGAGGTTTTTTCATTACAAAATACAGATTGTCAGCTAGTCACAGGTGGACAAGGTACAACATCAACTGAACAATATTTGCTAAGGTAAGGTAAGTTTGCAGTTCTCGGAAGCCCATTTTTGCTTATGCATGCTGCCAAAAGAAACAGCACGTTCTATGTGGGGCAGCCAAGTTTTTATCAGCATGCAAGGCGCAAGTTCTGGAAATAACTCGACCTCGAAGTGCAGAATGTCGTACAACGGGTGCAGCAGGGCTGGGTGAGTGTAACAAATCGAGAAGTGTGTTGACCTTAGAGAGCAGGGTGAGTGGGTGGATAATGGTGTGGAGTACAGGGCGAGGAGAAGGGTTCGTTCACCTTCAGACAAACACACAACACAAGAAACCTGAGATGCTCTCAGGTATTCATTTGTTTTGCCTATCATGGTACTTTTCACAGTTCTTCACAGTATCAGATAGCGATGAGTGAGAAATGTTAATGTAAATGACCAATATAAACTGAACCGTCTTGGTTCAGCGTGAGGCTCGCATTAGGGAAGTCGTGGGTTCGAGTCCCGTGTCCACCTTCCTGGCCCATGCTTTGTTTTCGGAGGTTTCGCTGGGTTCGCAAGGCGAATGCTGGGAAGGATTACATCCCCCGAATTTCCTTTCTTCCATCTCACTTCACTTTCAAGTGCTTGATTGTTCCAGAGTTATAAGTGTCGGCGGGAGTTTCGGCGCGCATGGCAGGTGCTTGCTTTCTATAAATCCTCCGGATCGGCGGCGGTCTCTAAGTCCCCGGGCCCCAGGAGATCTAGCGCCCGCAGGGTGCGGGGGGGGGGGGAGGGGGAGCAGCCAGAGTACGAGCCGCCAGCGGGGATTTCAAATCTATAGCTTTAGGGACCCTGCCCTCTACTGTTCTCTCTCCTCACCCCTCCTTCCCGGAGAGCACCCCGTAAGGGGCCAGGCACCTAAATCGCTTGACCGACCACTTTGACATTTGGCACGTGTAGATATTTCTTTATGGTGAAGGTTTGTATGCTATCCACTTTACTATACAACGTAAAACTCACGTGGTTTTATTTTCTCTACTCGCTTTTCTTTTACGTAATACATTCACATATCGTGCCCTATTCGCCCTTGAACACACACAATTTTCTATGACTGAAATAAAAAGTCACATATTACATTCACAAGGTTTTCTCTACTCACTTTTCTTTTACAGAACATTCACATTTCTTTCTCTGCCCCTCTCCTATAAAGAATTCATACAATTTTTTATATGGTTGATATAGAAATGCAACATATTACATTCACACAGCTTTCTCTACTTGCTTTTCTTCCTGTTGTATTTGAGGTTGTTCAAACGTCTTTCCCGGTGTTTTTATTTATTTTTGGGTTCTTTAAAGTATCCAACGTAAATTTCAAAATTGTAGGGATAAAATCGTCAAACGCCGGGTATTTCGGCTAGTGTTTGATTAAACTCGTATATCACGAAAAGTATAGTAAAGTTCTTCCCCTAAACGTACTCATTGCCCTTAGTGTACTACCACATTTTGTATATCAGTGTTGAAATAGAACTCCTGAAGCGGATAAAATGTTTTATTGCTGTGTTACCAGCGCATCAAACTAATTTGTTCCAAATATTTGTCAAGCCTTGATAATGTTCCGTCCCTCAGAGCATGAATAGTCACTTGTACAGTCCAGGAAGTGCATGAACTGTCAAGAACTTCAGAAACAGGAATAACTAGTTCTGAATTTCAAAAATAAAATGACATCTTAGCCGTAGTTGTCCTCACGGTAAGAGGTCACAATTGATCATGTAAACATGTTCCCCTTCCATTTGCTGTTAGTGAATAATAGATAAAGTCCAAGGGACCTTGGTAACCAACGTTTAAATTAATGACAGTAGAGGGACTAAACCAATGTAAACATTCACCAGGTAGCTAACTGCTATAAATAAGAACAGTCCAACCATGTTTGTCCATATGTTAGAGAAATGAGCCTAAAACGGCAGTTGACATTTTGTATACCTGTACTGCTGTTAATTTGACATTCAGAAATGGGGTAACCAGGGTATCAATAAATTTCGTGATTTCCCAATCTTGCCTAAGTTTACCTACCTTAAATGTGTTGTAATGCCATTAAAATAAAAGCGGTGACACACAACTCAATGAGCCGAGGGTGTCGTACACGTCCATTTGTCCTCATCCGAATATGGGAAGACTCATACGTATTGGAACATTTTATATTAAATATTCGTTACTTAAGAGGAATCCAAATAAGTTACTGTAGTGTACGAGGGTTAGAACGAGGATTCCTGTTGCTGAGCTTGGGCGAATGAGCAAAAGTATCTTTACGTGATATGCTATGTGTTTGAGAGCAATAGGTAAACATTCCCAGGATCTACAATAAGGCAAGGATTTTAGTACGTCTCTGATGGCAAACATTTCCCGGCAACCCTCAGTTCTCTCGCGCAGTGGAAACAATCTACAGAACGGGTTACCGTATATATTAAAGGACCTATGTTTCGTAATATACCAAGTAAACTTTATTATGTTCCCTTATGGATTGCTGTACCATTCATAGAAATGCAATGAAAATTAGCAAATCTAAATGGCTTTTTCGTAGAGAAAGATTTTTATCCATTTTACTGTTGTTGCTGTAGTGTTTAACGCCCGCTTTTACTACTACGGCACCGCAGGCGGTGACACTGATGACACATGAAATGAAGATGGAGCACCGGTGAAATGAGATGGCGGGGGAAACTGGAGCACCCGGAGAAAACCCGCCCTGACGCCGTTTCGTCCACCACGAATACCACATGCGGGTCCCTGGGATCGAACCCGGGCCGCCTAGGTGGTAGGCGAGCGCGCTAACCGCTCGGCCACGACGCATTCACATGGTTTTCTCTACTCGTTTTTCTTTTACATAACGCATTCACATGTATTTATTTATCTTCTCACTCATCTACAAACAATTCATACACTTTTCTATATTATCGAAACAGAAATGCAACGAAATGCACACGGTTTTGTCTACTCGTTTTTGTTTCTGTGGTATCTATGGTTGTTGAGCAGTGCTTTTGCATAGTGTCTTTCCGGTGTTTTTATTTATTTCTTTTGTTTATTTTTATTCGTTATGGTGTACTAAGAGTTTTAATTAAATATTTGTTTAAATGTATTTAGTAATATTTTTTAAATGTCTCCAAAGAAGCTCTAGGCTATTGGACAAGTGCAATTTAAATCAGAAAGGCCAGTAACAGTCTACACTTACTCAATTTTGCGCTAACAGTTTTTACGACATCGGTTATCTCACATGCATATTTCAATGCATTGTTTACCATAGTACACCTGGCTAACGACACTTTAACACGTATCTGTAACTCTTATTTTCATCGCATGTTTCCTGCAACGCCTCAAAACATGCTACGGTCTTACTCAGTGGGAAATATTGTGGAGAGTGGTGCTTTATTGAAAGTTCCAAAACAATTGAAAGCAGTAGAAGCGTTCGTTCCTTTTGCCAGGTTTGCAACATCTCCCACGCCACGTAATATCCCAAGTGAGGGTGTCTGCAGACAGGATTCCTTCCGCTGTGAGTCACATTGCCCGCTCTGAGCACAGTTTACTATATCTACTACTTCATTCATGGCTTCTGGTTGCATTCATGCTGCAAGTGGGGAAATCCTTACAGCGCCTTGCCTACTCCAGATTTAACCTTATAAGTACAGTGCAACGCTTCGTCGATGTCATCTTTCACATCCGCTACGCCGAATATGACAACCACCATTTACTGAATGGACTTGGCTTGCTGATAAAATAATGATGATGATGATGATGATGATGATAATAATAATAATAATAATAATAATAATAATAATAATAATAATAATAATAATAATAATAATAATAATAATAATAATAATAATAATTGTAGTAGTAACAGTAGTAACAACAATGTTTGCACATTAGCTTGTACCTATATCTTATGCTAGTTGTTTCGTCGCAAATCAAGGACTATAGAGGGAAGAAGTTGCAGTTCCCAGAATACCTGGCTGACGTATATAGGTTTTCTTCAAGGACAACAATAATGAGCCAAACAAATACATAAATGTGTACACAAACAAGAAAACATCTTTATATAACGTAAGTGAAATAGCGATTGCTGTTTTAATGTTTTATAAAATATTAACAAAGTCTGAAGTTCTTCAGTGCCTCTGTAATTTCGATGTACTCTAATTTCTATGCATATTTATACCTATAGCGTCCCAAAATGAGAGTACAGTGTGCCTGCAGTTTTATTGCTCAGTGATATATAAGAGGGTAATTCGGAAAGTAAGGTCCGAATCGCAGTAGCTCTTCAAATTTGTCCGAACATTGAAATGCGCATGCGCACCGACTTCCGGCATGTATACGCGTAAAACGATACCATTTGAATTGGTGGCGCTACAGTGTGCTGTTCACAGTGTCAGTTCAAAATGTTTAAAACAATTGATGGGTCCGCTGACTGCGAAATACGGCCTGCGATTCGGTTTTTGACGGCGAAGAACGTTTCACAAGCGGATATTCATCGACAGATCAGTGAAGTGTATGCCCAATGCAATGAATGACAGCAAAGTGCAAGTGGGTGAGAGCTTTCAAGGACGGACGGGACAGTATCCATAATGAACAGCGATCAGGCCGCCCAACAATGATCACAAAAGACTTGGTCAATACTGTGGATGAAAAGATTCGTGAAGATGGATGTTTGATAATTTTCACTGGTTATCCAGTCAGTGGTTATGCAGATGATGATGGTTTATTATTATTATTATTATTATTATTATTATTATTATTATTATTATTATTATTATTATTATTATTATTATTATTATTTAGTGGTTATCCGCCGGTTATCCAATGACTGGTCGAATGGTTTTCTTCACAGGCTTTTATGATGTCGACATACAAAAGCGTGCATAGCGTTACAAGTGTTTAAACAAATATGGCAATAATGCAGAAAAAGAGGCAAAGGTGTAATAAATTAAATAAAACAACCGTTTTGCAATTATCTATGGCGGTTTGATGTGTATACAACATACGACCTTACTTTACGAATTGCCCTCCTCTGTGTGTGTGTGTGTGTGTGTGTGTGTGTGTGTGTGTGTGTGTGCGTGTGTGTGTGCGTATACGTGTGCGTGTGTGTGTGAGAGACCTCCAATTAGTCGCTGAAATTTATACAGAAAACGATAACACTATACAGAAAAAGAAGAATTTAGTGGAACTTACAAAGGAATGCCCAAAGTTAAGTAAGAGCATCAAAGGTAGAAGATAAAAATCTGTTTCACTAAATGAGATAATGAAAGGCCGCTGGTTACGTGAGAAAACCTTTCACAACCACTTAAAAGCGACTTAGCGCTGACGAAACTGCAGGTAACCTTGCCATGGGCTTCATCTCGGCTATATCGCTGGAGGCGTGCGCTATTTCACAAAATTGCCAGACTTCTTCGCCACAACAAATAGCGGGCGGATCATGTTTTCCTTTTCTTAACGTCGTAAATACACACTTCATAACCATTGCGTCATCGACACGAATTAATAGTGACGTAACTATTGCTCTGCGTCATCAAGTCGGTTCGTTACATACTTGCCGCTGCTTAACTAGCCGCCATTTAAAACAAAAAGGAGAGTTGAATGCAGATGAAGAGGATTATATGCAGTGGAATAAACGTTACGTAACGTCCATGGAGGGGGGGGGGGGATCGGGGATGACGAAGTAGGGGTACAAGGTCAAGGCACAGTTACACGTCATATTTTTAGGTATTACGGAAGGGAGTAGTTATTTACCATAAACACTTTGTTTATTTTTAGCAATGTCAACAACAGTAATTCAGTTTTGTTCCATGCTCAGCACTATTATTATACAAAACCAGTACTTGATTTCAGACGGCTGACAACAGGTGCGAACTTGAATCCGCGGAGGCAAACACGATGAATCAGCTATGGTAGATCATACACCAGTTTAAAAACAAATAACAACACATAAATGTGTGGATGTTTTCCGAGGCTAGGCTGAGTTCACTTTTAAAAGCACAGATTTGTGATTGAAACTACGTGCTGTTTACTTTGCATTTTATTTCTACAAGAATTTTAATAGCTCTGGAATAAGCAGATCATATGACACTATGGGCAAAGAAAACAATGCAAGTAGGCGGGGCAGGAGATATGCAATATTTCGTAAACAGATATCAACAATCGAGGCGGCGGAAACAAAGGGAGTGTGGAGAACGTTCGCGAGACTTCCAGCCGAGTCATTTCTGATGCGTGTGTGTGGAACTCGAGAAAGGTCCTGTGACGTCATGCTCAGGATATAAGGAGGCCTGAGAAGAACAGTTGGAGTGAGTTCCAGAGTTACAGTTACAGACACGAATCGGTCAGTGTGTCAGTGAGTGCAACACATCTGTGCGTGGTAAGAAGATTCAACGAGTATCGCGTGTGATTACATCGTCATAATTAGTATATGAGAGACAGAGAAAGTGAAGAAAGACACTAAAAGGACTGAGCAAGATTATGAGAAGTAAAAATTGTGTTATGATAGCACGAAAGACTGTGGACTGTTAAACACGAGAAGAAAACTATGTGGTGAAATTTTAGAAGATAATAAAGTGACAGAAAAGTAACTGGAGGGATTTTGTCATTTTGTCACAATATAGTATTATGGAAACTGTAGCATTCGTGAATCAAGTGACCAATCCGGATTAAAAATACTTTGATTTTGGATCAATCACACTAATCTAATGTATTTTATATCTCGACATGCAATTGTTATCAGTGACTTGTGTTTTAGACGTGGTGATGATCTTGCTAGGATCTCCATGAGTGACGTCATCATGTTGATAGAGGTAACGTCCCCGTCTCCTACCTGAAATAAACAAGAAACTGCTAATAATGCGAGTGGACAGTGTACTTAATCACGCACTGTGCCGCACTGTTTACGCACAGAAACCGGGGGTTAAGTAAACTGACATCCCTATGGTCTTATAAATCAAAAGTGAACTCACCCATAAAACACTGTGTAACTTCCAGCCAATCGCCACGTCTAAAAGTACTCCTGTATTGTAAAGTGCCCAACTTGATGCCCCATAAACCATTTTAATTTTAAATTTCGTCTCTTCTACTGTTAACGGAGATTAAATGCTGATGTATTTATAATACTATTCGTTATAATTAGTACATTTTGCATCCAAGTTTCAGTTTCTCTCAAGATACATTTTGAAGTTCTCGTTATATAATTACAGATAATTTGCCCTTTCAAAAAACTACGCTATAGCTTCAACGTGAGAAATTTAAAAGGTATCTCAAATTTTATCAATTGGTAAAGCAAACTTATCAAATTAAAGTAGAAATTAAATGAAAACGAAACAACTTGCACGGTTTCTGTTTGCTCTTAATGCGGATTGTCACGTGACTGATTAAAAAACTTGTCATTGCTTCTTTTGGAATTAATGTTCATGGGCCCCAACAAGCAACACAGTGGTATTATCTTGTCTGTAACTTGTGATTTCTTTGATTTCATTGGCTGAAGTGGCACGTTTATTGGTGTAATGTGAAACTCAGCGACTACCGAGAACATAGAATGCATGCGGCGTGTGATACATAAGAGGCTTCTGCTGACCAAAGTTAAAGTGCACGTTGACCATCAGAGCAGTACGATAGTACAAGAGTTGTGTTATGGACACACTAAGCCATGCTAATAGCTGCACCTCCGTTATGGACACACCTAGAAGGTAGCATAGGAATCCAGAGATCAGTAATGCCAAGAAAGGTAAAACTGTCATCCGGCTTCCGCTCTGTGCCACATACTTCTGTTTGCTTTGAAGATGACGTTCTTAGCTTCTCGCTTGGACCGATAAACGACGAATGGCGTAGGTTCAACTGATTATGTCAAACATGCTTTTCCTGGAAAAGTAGCTGGTGAGTTGATCTTGTTTTGTTTTACCTGTTGATGACTCAGCTTCTAGTTCCCACACCCACGTGAACATCCTTCCGCGATTACTCACCTAGTTGTCTGCCGAACTGGCTCGTCACATGGCTAACATTTTAAACCAATAAAGTGATTCCCCACAAACCGAATTATAGTCTCTTCAGTATATATCCACGGAATGAAACCTGTATACCCCACGAGAATCCTTACAGAGTTTGCAAATTAAATAAACATACATAGGGCCAATATTAAACATAACAGTCGCAGGAGTGTTTAGCATTCAAAGCCCATATCTGCATAGTAATGATTTGCGTGATAAATAGCTTACAGTAGCATGTTATTGAAAAACATATACTTTAATTTCTGGAGATAACCATTTTCGAGATATTCCTTGTTATTGGTTTAAATTTTCAAATACGTATACTATTCTCAAATAGGAACCACAGGAGGTGCGCGGAAACCCTAACAGTGCCGACTCGAAGATCTTCCCACTACGGAGCTGGCCAGAGAGGGCGATGAACGACCCGTCCAACCAATTACCACTCTATTTCCATGGGGAATACTCTCCTTGCAGTAATTATCTGTCCGGTGTGTGTGTGTGCGCGCGCGCGCGTGTGTGTGTAGTAACAGAGAGGGACACCTCGACCAACCGCTACCCCGATATGGACCTAGGGGGAAGGGATGAAGCGAAGTGCGACCGTAGGCTTGTCAGAGAGTGGAACATCTGAAGCCCAGAGACGCACAGAAGTCCCTAACAGTTACAACATGGACACCTCACGCACAGTCCTCTGCCCACGGAGAGAGCGACAAGGCGATCCTTGCGGCCCGGGCAGCAACTTCCAGGAGGGCCAGGGAAAGGGTTCCAGAGCGTAAGCATCTTTGCCATTTGTTCGCATTCGCCGGAACGTACCGCGCTACCAACCAAACCTGAAAGGTGACAAGGGAGGGAAATGAAAAATGAAGAAAAAGGAATCTGTAGAGAAGAGAATCCACTGCAGCATTCGCCTGATGACGAAGGGAAACCGCAGAAAAATCCATGTCAAAGTGGTTGGTCGACGAGGATCGAACCCGAGACCTCCCGAACGCGAATCGCACACGTTGCCGAGGTAACCTCGCTCGGTTATCTGCCCGGCACTGCCTACGTCACTAAATCTAAAAACACACTTGACAATATGAAGGATACGAAAATTATAGAAATGAAAGCGTGATAGATGAGAAATCAGCCAAGAATTCGCCTGCCAACCAGAGAATACGAAAAAACCAGGGTCACAAAGGGCAATCGATAGGAATCGAACCCGGGGACTTTCTGAATCCGAGCTGTAAGCTTTATGGTCGGTGAGCTACAGATAACATTTGTGTAAATACCACAAAAAAACGTAATGTTAGACTTGTTGCTATGCTGTGAAAGCGTCTAACAAACCGCCAGAAAAAGAAAACACTATTGTAAGTCGATCTGTATCGATTGGATATACGTGTGATTCAATAATCGACAGGGACAGAAACAATGCGAGCGACTAGGTCAAGTGTCGCTACTGCATGACGTCACCAATCAGCCTCTCATTCAGCAAGTTCTTGTTGTAATATTATAATGATGCAGCAGAAGTGACTCATACAGCGAGTAATTCGAAAGCACATGACGTCATTTCGCCGCGTCTCTATCAACCAACAAATACGTGAGGGACGAGTGAAATGCAGCGCATGTCCTGTACACGCGGCGTTGTCCATTCAACTTTCACTCGATATTTCTCGATTTGCTCCTAAATTCCTATAGAATATTAACGTGAATAAAAGATTGTCACAAGTAATATCATTTATCTGAACTATGTTATAAATAAAATATGAATTTAAATTGTATATCGGAAACATAGGCGTCGCGAACGGGGGGGGGGGGGGGGGGGGGCAAAGTGAGCCGCGGCCCCCCCTTGGAAGTTTCTGAACTTAATGTGCAATCAATTATTGACTATTAAACTATTATTTTAATTTAGGACAATTGTTATTTAGCACAAATCAATACAGTTAACTGCACAAATATAAATTTCGACAATAAAATGATGAATTAATAATATCTGATTGCAAACTTCCAACGTGTGCCCCCCCACCCCTGGAAAAAAGTCTGTCGACGCTCATGATCGGAAAGGTTTGACCAAAAAATGTTAAATTCTGTAAAAAATAACCTAAAATACATTATTTCGATTGGTGTAGTTCGACTTACTCAGCATTGCCAACTGAGGAAAACGAGACCCAAGAATTACAGCATTTCGATCTTCTCTTGTACTAACAGAAAACCAGTTTATAATCTGAAATAAATCTCGCTTTATTTTTAACATTAATAATCTTTTTTTTTTTCTGGAAAAATACATTAATTATCGAAAGAACAGCTGTTAAAATCACAGTTGTCAAATTGTTTTGATTGTTAATCGATTGTAATTTCTAATAAATTGTTTTTCATCGATCTATAGGATACAGTTTACGACTCTTAACTAAACAAAAGAATCGCCTGGTGTTAATTCGTACATGATAATTTAACGCATGAAAAAGTTTGTTGTTTTGAGGATAGCAGCCTAGTTTATTTTCTAGTTTTCTCGAAAATGGCTCTAATGATTTTTATTAAAACGCTGTTTTATGGCAAATGAAATGCTTATTTTGAATTTTCTGGCTATAGCCCACGTAGACCTGCTTACTGTTGATGGCTTTTTCATAACTGGAGATAGACCAAATCTTACTGTAGAATGTAGATCTCTTTAAAGCAATTTGAGTCGAAATGAATTTTTTTTTTTTTTTTTTTTTTTTTTTTTTTTTGTGAAATGGACCATTTCGGAGATATACCTTGTTATTTGTGTGAGTTTTGCAATACTTACTCTTCTGAAATTGAAGGTTGTTATTCACTTTGTTATATCGTAACAGGGCAAAGAGAACGGAATTTTAAAGCCTTCATATAGCGACCAGCATTAAAAGATTTGAGTAACTCCCATATTCCCCTTGTAGCTACAAGAAAATTAGCAATAAGATAATTTCTACAAATGTTTATCTCGGTAACATAGAGAAGATACAGGAATAAGACTCTGTAAGAATAGTTAGTACAAAAGTAGAGAAAGCCATGTGAGTGCAACACATCACTTTTTTACTTTCTCTACTGGTAAGTATTGTATTCCACCCAAAAATTCCATGTCGAGATTTCACCAGAAATATATGTTTTGAGACACCCTGAATCCAAAGAAAGCATTTTTAGAAAAAGGTCCGCGTGTGTGTCTGTGTGTGTGTCAGTCTGAGTCTGTGTGTCAGTCTGTGGACAGCATAACTCAAAAACGAAAAGTCGGTTAAAAACCAAAGTTGGTATTTAAGTTTAATGTCTTTCAAGGATGCGACACAAAGATTTTGAAGAAAATAGCCCCACCCTAAACTACCCTTTACATAGAAAATGTTTCGAAAATTTTGATTTTCTTGAAAATGGCTCTAACGATTTTGAGTAAAATGTCATATGTTTGAGATATTTTGATGACAAATGAAATGTATATCTTGAATTTTCTGGCTATAGCCCCTATAGTCGTATTTACTCTGGACGACTTTTGCATAACTGGTAAACCGTTAGAGATATACCAAATTATACTATATAAAAATGTATATCTTGCTAAAATACACAATTTATGTCTCAATAAATTTTCTTTTAGGGTGAACCATTTCGGAGATATTCCTTGTTATGTGTGTGAGTTTCGGAAAACTTTAGAACTTTCGTGAAATGGATCATCGTTGTTCATTTTTTTATATGTTAAGTGTGCAAAGACAACAGAATGTCAAACATTTGTCTATCGCACAAAGCCTACTATATTCTAATATTCCCTTTGCACCAACAAGGAAATAAGCAATAAGATAATTTGTACAAATGTTTGTCTCAGCTAACACGAAAGAAGATATAGGAATAAGAGTTTGTAAGAATGGTTAGTACAAGAGTAGAGAAAGTCATGTGAGTGCAACACATCAGATTTTTTATGTTAATTTGTATTTTCAAATACAAAAATAATTTTTAGAAATGTGTACATTGCCAAAGCTAGTATATTCACATTATGGACATATCACTCCTGATCATCTTTTAGAAAGGGGGTAGTCTCATAAATTTAATTCGTACTATTCTGACTATGCTGGGACCGCCTGCCCATAACAGGTATATATAAACAACGCAGTCCATTGAACCAGACAGTGACTAAGCGTTGAAAGAATGCACCTCCCCCAAAACTGGAATGGTTTATCCTTCTACCAGCGCAGTTACCTCAAAATGCTTGTTGTAAACCAATACATTATACCTACCCTGTTTCTGTATTCTTTTACAAGCGAAAAGAGTGATCTAGTACCCTCCTTTTAAAGAAAACCGTTGTGGCCGGTAACAGGTACGCAAAGCAATAACAAACATTTCCCCGGAACCTGCTAGTGACTAAGTGTATAAAGAATGCACTTCCTCAAAAACCGGAATGCGACTCACCTGCTTGTTTCATGACTAATATCATCGAAACTTCCTCGTAGTCTAGAAGAAATTCTAAATATTTTCCCATGGTGGAATCATTTGGGGGCTAGACACAAGGATCATACTTACTCATAGCACTACAGCAGGGATCAATAACCGCTTTACTACGTGCCTGAACTGATTTATAAAACCTGTGATTATGAACCGGTTCACCACTGTTGTGAATGTACACAGCACCTGCTTCCTTTGGTCGCTATCCTGGGGGCAAATCAACTTTAGGCTTGCCCATTTCATCTGTTATGTAACCGTTATTTTGTTTAATGAAGATTCACTATATTGCGTTCCCAAAAGTAAGCCATAATTATCAGGTCCTGACATCGAAAGTAAGCATCCGCTGAGTCAGCGGGTAAGATAGATAACGGCGGAAATTAGAGTGCAAATTAACCACCTTCTTCTTGGCGTACTTTCAGAATACCTCAACAACTAACTGCTTCTCCAGCACAGTTATACTTTGAATGTAGATCTGAGCGAGCTCCAGGTGTGGAGGGGACAGGTTTCGAATCCTGTTTGTGTTAAACATACTTAATGAGCTTCCTCATTTCAAGAATAAAAAATCTGATGTGTTGCACTCACATGACTTTCTCTACTTTCGCACTAACCATTCTTGCAAACTCTTATTTGCATTCAAAGTTAATGTTTAAATTCAATGCAAACTTCATGATTTGTTTCCTCCTTTTTTTCCTCAATGTTTAGTCGCGATATGACTTTTATGTTGAAGCGACTTCAAATAATAAATAAATTAAAAAAAAAAAAAAAAAACTCTTATTCCTATATCTTCATCAATAAACATTTGCAGAAAGTATCCTATTGCTTACTTCCTTTGCTTATTTCCTTGTAGGTACAAGGGGAACATGAGAATACAATAGGCTTTGAGCGACAGTCAAATATTTTAAAACTTAGATTCCGTTCTCGTTGCACGGTTAACGTATAAAAAAATGAATAACGATGTTGTATTTGACAGAAGTGCAAGTTTTCCAAAACTCACACAAATAACAAGCCATATCTCAGAAATAGTTCACTCTACAAAAAAATTTATTTAGACATAATTTGTGTATTTTAGCAAGATCTACATTTTGTGTATAGTAAGATTTGGTGTATCTGTAACGGTTTACCAGTTATGCAAAAGTCGTCCAGAGTAAATACGACTACAGGGGCTATAACCAGAACATTCAAGATATGCATTTCATTTGGCACAAAAATCTCTCAAACATATAACATTTTAATAAAAATCGTTAGGGCCATTTTCAAGAAAATAACAATTTTCGAAAACTTTTCCATGTAAAGGGTAGTTTAGGGTGGGGCTATTTTCTTCAAAATCTTCGTGTCGCATCCTTGAAAGACATTAAACTTAAATACCAACTTTGGTTTTTAACCTACTTTTCGTTATTATGTTAATTTTGTAAATCGAGTACTTCTCACTTGTAATAACAGTTGATATAATTCTCATTCTCGCAGCTTTTATTTATAGTGTCTATCTTCATACCAAATGCTTGTAATAGCAGTGCCCTTGCATTACCCTTTGATTTTAGTTCGTGAGAATGTTTGGTGCCTTCAAGCATAAGATAGTAACTTGAAAAGAGGCACTCCTATTCAGCCAGTGAATCATCGTGTAATTCATGTAGATCGCACTGTAATGAAAGGCTTCTGTTACCTTGATCTTGCGTAAGGTCACCGAGTGATGCTGTTATGAACTGGAACTGGAGGTAGCAATTTACACAGTTTAGAAATCAGATGAGAAGCCAAATCTAAGAAATAGAGACCCTTAGAATTCGTCTTTTGTAGCCACCTAAGCTGTGTGTTTTTATATGAACCGTCTAGGCGCATGAGCGTCGGCAGACATTTTTCCAGGGGGGGGGGGACACATGTTTGAAATTTGCAATCAGATAATATCAATTCACTATTTTATTGTCAAAATGTATAATATTCGTTGCATATAACCATGTTAATTTGTGTTAAATAGAAATTGATCTTTTAAAATAGTAGTTTAACAGTCAGTAATTGATTGCACATTAAGTTGACCAACTTCCAGGGAGGGGCCGCGGCCCCCCCCCTTGCCCCCCCCCCTTCGCGACGCCCATGTCTAGGCGGATCCAGGGTTCCTTTACGAAACGACCAACACACTTTGAAACCTACCTTTGGCGGTCAGCAAAATGCAGTGAATAATAAAGCAGAGTACCCTTCTAAATTTGTAACGTCATGAATAAGTGTGCCATGGATAAGTGTTCCATAGATAGTCTTTTGCGTGCAAACATTAAATCATAAGAAATCTTGTAAAAAGATGTATTAAATAAATATGCCTTTTAAACGTAGTATTTAAGTAGTTTGATTTCTCAATTTTACGTAAAGTTTTCCTAATTCTTATTCAAAAGTTGTGCACTAATAAATTTGAAGCATATTAGTTTCGTCTATTTTTTTCTTTCCGAATTAGTGTGAGATATGGTGCACCACTAAGACAAATTCATTCACTGACTGAACGAATAGATGCTAGTGTATTTCAAGTAAGTAGGTATAATAAAAACGAAAGCGTTGGTTTATGTTAAGTATAGCAAACGTCATTGTTTTTCTTTGAGGGAAAAGGCTACAGCCCCCTCACCACGTGCCTGAGTCACCTATGGCTGGTCTGGCTCCATATATGAACGAAACTGAAATTTTATTCAAGATTTTGAAGAAATTGTTTCAAATTGTGATATAAATTAAGAGCAGACTGTATGAAAGCCTCTTAAGTTTTAGGAATTTTAGGACTATTTCGTTAAACACTGCTAGTTCTAAATCACATTGTTCCTCAAAATGTTGGCAATGATTTTGGTGAGCTTATTATAGTTATTATTCACTTATTTTATTACTTTATTAGCTCAAGTCACTGCATTGACATTTTTAGCCATCATGATAATAACAACAACAATATTATTATTATTATTATTATTATTATTATTATTATTATTATTATTATTATTATTATTATTATTATTATTATTATTATTATTATTATTATTATTATTATTATTATAGCAGAGAAATTGTTTTGCTCTGTATTTGTGTTATAGAAAATGTGTCACTGTAGGGGAACAAGTTTTTTTTTTTTTAAAAAAAGAAAGCAGATAAAGCATAAACGATGCTGTTGTCTTGACTCGAATTACTCTCGCACTTTTGAACGTTCTTGTCTGTTTTGGAACAACTGTGATACATCCGCAACATTGCGTATGTTTATACGCTGCTATCATACTAAACTTTCCGCACTTGTCTTGTTAAATCAATTTGTAGATAACGGTTGCAGCATCACATCCTGAGTCACATTCTCCTGGAACCAAAACAAACACTGGCAAGGGTTTTCCTAAGATAGAAACGTTGCGGTGTAGAAACCAGAATAAATATTTGCAGAACGCCTGACCGCTGGTTGGCGTTACTACGTCAGACCACCAGTTCGACGCTCTGCAGTTCCATTTAAGGCTACAAAATGTCATTGAGTTATCCACCTCGAACCTCACCTTGAAATCTTTATCGCTATTTCTTTCTTAGTTTCTTTTTTTTATCTTAATAGCTGATAAAGCCGACGTAAGTAATGTGTTTATCTTCTGTTTATGGCCATTTTTGTTCTTTCTGAACGGTTGCGTCACTCCTGAAAATGACATGGAATCCAATTATGGGAAGGTCTGGTATGAACAAGCTCGATCATTTGGGGCATGGGGTAAAATAAATAAAGTTTGTCATTCTTTACTATCGAGAAGGAGTTCCAAACTTCCCCAAATTACCATCTTAACCAGCATTTGTGCAGCAAGCTTAATTAGTACAGTGGAACTTGGATAATTCGAAGCTGAAGGGCCAAGAAAAAAACTCGCAATATCCAATAATTCGAATTACAAAAGTTACATCTGAACTTAACAGTTTAGGAACATAGCAAATATATCCATAGGATTTCTCGGTTGTGTGTTTTAATCGACTCTTTCCATTTTCACTCGAGGCACTGCTTAAAATTTTCTCCTTGTTCTTCAGATAAGCTGACGAAGTGTTCGATGGTATCTTACGCGATTTCAGATCTTTTCTTTAAATCCTTTTCAACTTCTCCAATGACGGCGACCATTTTCACAAAAGTCTTGTACTGAAGCGATGACCTCTTTAGCAGAAACATATGGACGAAGTTATTATTTATTAATTTTCGACTGACATTCCTGAACAAAAACTTCGAATTAAGGATAATGAAATTCGAATTGCATATGAATTTTTTACTTTGCTTTAATACAAATTTGAAAGGGCGTCAAACGACGGTTTTGAGTTATAAACGTTCGAATTATCGGAGTTCCACTGTATTCCAAAAAAGGTCTGTTTTAGTTCAGGAATACAGTTGTGTATAAGTGGCACTAAATGTAAGTGCCTTCGTACTCTTTCATTTAATTAAAGTGTTTATGCCAAAATGAATATGCCACTTAATTCTCTTGGGCACAAATAGCACTGGTCGACAAAATTCAACTTTGTAAAATGTTCGAGCACCAAAATGGATCCTTACGTATTTTGACCTGCTCAACACGAATGTGACATTGGTTTTTTCACAACACCCACAGTTTTTGTGTAAATGGCACTAGTCACTATCCAATTGTATTCGGTTTTTGTGATACTTAAACAGTATGAGTTGGTTTGTAAATGCTAATATATCAGTATAAAACCATGAAATGCTATAAATATGTTTTCTTTTTGGACATTGCCTGCGCCTCTTATGCAATAGTGTCCAACAGTAGCCAGCAGTCATATTTATTGCACATTGCCCCTAATAGCGTTGCTCCAATTTAGATATGGTCCGATGAAATCTTTCCTCATGTTCACCTGAGACTTGTCCAATAGCACCAACAGGAGATGAATTCAAGTGTGTGTGTGTGTGTGTGTGTGTGTGTGTGTGTGTGTGTGTGTGTGTGTGTGTGTGTGTGAGTGAAGAACGTGCATTTTTAATGACTACGGCAAGACTGTAATAGTTTGTTGAATAACACATTACTACTGTCTGCTCTCTTATTTCTAAACAATTCAGAACACAATTTTATTGTCTGAAAGAATTTCAGTGGTCTAGTTCAAGAGGGCTCAAAGCTTTGTCCATTACAACAACGAACGGCTTCATAAGTCCAAATTTTATGTGAAATGGCAGTAACAAAATGTATTTCAATTTCACCAAAAGAACGTTTGCTACGTTCTTACAACCAGGGTCCATTTGTGTATGGCAGGCCAAATCCTTCTGTTGTAGTGACTCTCCCTATCACGGTTATCCCGGTCACAACGAAAACATCAATACTTTATATATCCAGATTGTAATCCTGTAAGTATCCCAATTACTTTGAAGTCAGCACAGATTTACCACTTGTGGATGTTATATTGTGGGGACAGGAGGATATACATTGCTATTGTGAAAGAGTACCGCTTTGAGGATAGTTTTGGAGCCATCAACAAATAGTCGCCATTCCACCGGTAAATGTTTCATCCCCATAGTATTAAATAGATTATTCACGTCACTGCAAATTGCTGGTTTTGTGCGCATTTCTTGAACCATTTAACCTACAATCATCATGGGTAATTTTGTATTTTTTGCCAGTATCTCCACAAACTGCCTGTTTGATTTACTATGAGTAATAAAATAAACAAAAAATAAATAAACATGAACATTTGCTGTATTTTTTGTATTCTAATTTTTCAAAGTTAATAATTAAGATGGTAAAACGAAAATCTTCTGGTAAAAGAAAGTTTACTGGAAATCTTCACACACGGAAAAGTGATAGAAACGTAAAAGTGTGACGTCCGAGAGAATGCAGAACTTCCGGTAGCACTAGGGAATCCCACGCATCCGTTTTCAACCTGAGTTTGGTGCTGTTTAAATAGTCTGTGGTTTGTTGCTGCAAGGAAGTGGTGGGATGATATCGTTTAATTTTTGTTTCTTAGATACTATTTTTAAATCGAGACTTTCCTTCCATGACCTATTCAAATTAGTGCAGAAGAGATTAGGTGTGACCCGACAATATATGCAGAAAATGTGGCTACTACTAGTAATTGTACAATAGCTCCTAGTCGCTTAACATAAGTTGAAACCCCTCTAGCTGAAGATCCTTATACTCGTATTTCAAAAGGGCAAATTTTCAAATAAACTTTCCTTTTCCAGAGATCAATTTCAAGACTATGTGGCAGTGATATTTCTAATAGACGTGAAATATTATGACAATAATTGCGAAACATTAAAATAAAATTATCTCCTATGTATTACCTAATGTTTCTTTCACCCTACTCGTGTGCAGGCTCAAGTTAGAAGTTGCATAAAATCTGAAACTTTAAAGAAATTGAATCGCGTTTGGCATTATAAAAGTTTAAACATATCCCATTCAATTTTTCCAAGTTGAAACAAACTTAAGATAAAATAAATTAAGATCCATCAAAGCTACAAATAAAGAAATTTATATTTATATTTTCTGAAATCCTTTGAACAGTCCTACCAGCCGTAGTTCTAATTTGTATTTCTTCACCTTCACTTACATTCTCTATTTGATTAATGTACTTCATTATCTACACCGTCAACACTACTTCTATTCTCATTAACAGCAATAACTAACCCAAGTACCAAAAATAAATTAGTATAACGTACTAATGTCTTTATGACTTGTTGAGAATATCACATTACAATTAAATTGACTTTCAAATTATATTTCAACAGCAGCAATCCATAATAAATACAATTTATTGCAAGTAGCGAAAGTAGATGTAACGCAACGAAAGCTTGCCAACGAGATTTGCGCGAAATTTTGGTATTACTCAGAGTCGGGTTACGTTGCTCGATTGAAGGCCACTTCTATCCCCAGCGTCTACTCCATCTCTACTCATATAACTGCAATACGCACACCTCGAGAGTTGTTAGATACTGGAGCCTACAATAGGGATAATCTCGCCCTGCAACAGCCATAACAGGACGTTTACGAAAGTAGTCTTCTGTGCAACCTGCAGATTGGCTAGCTTTCGTTGCGTCAGCTCTATTATACTCCACCACGAATTCACCGGGTATATACGTTAAGAGACTCACTAAAGTTAAAAAAGGTATTTTAAGAAAATGATCTGCACACGCCTGTCCGTGAACGGCATAACTCAAAAGTGAAAAGTCGGTTAAATACCAAACTTGATATTTAAGTGCAGTATCTTCTACTAATGCAACACGAAGATACACCACCCCCAATTACCCGTTATATGGAAAATTTTTGTTTGTTTTTTATTTTCTCAAAATAGCTCACACAATTTTGATTAAAACACCATATATTTAAGGTGTGTGCATGAAAAATGGCATGTGTATGTTGGTCTTTCTGGGAATAGCCTTTGAAGTCCTCTTCATTTTGGATGACTTTTGTATAACTGTTAAGTCGTAAGAGATAGACAAAGCCTTACTGCACAAAAATGAAGATCTCATTAAATCCCAAATATACAGGTCAACTTGTTTTAGCGTTAGCCATTTCCTAAATACTCTTTGTTATAGGTTTGAATTTTCAAATACTTTATCTTTTTCAACCGAAAATCACATTTTTGTGAGTCTCTTCTTTCTCTGGTAGTCATCCAAACAGAACAGAATTTCAAACCCATCACCTAGCGTTCCACTTTTGAAGGAGTTGATTATCCTTTAGTTTACTGCATTCTTCTTTTTCTTACAATGAAATCTGCAACTGTACGTTTATCTCGATTACTAAAAAGTAGGTTGAAAAACAAGGTTTTATAACATCAGCTTGTAGCCCACATCTGTGGTGTGCGGGTAGCGTGTCTGTCTCACATTCAAGCTAGAATATCGGTTAGGATGACAAGTTTCTTTTTCCAGGGTTTTTGCTTATCCTGAAAGATGAATGTGGGATAACTCTAAGTTCTATGGACACCGGACTCATTTGAGCATCATTTCACCCTTTTACTCATTGTTAGATATACCTAACCGGTTAAAAGACGTTAAACTTAAAAAAAATTAGTAGAAGAGTGAGCAGAAAAGGTAATGTGAATGAATGATTTATTGAGTACTAAATCTTACGCAACTTGGGCTACCTCTGATCGGGCCCCGGACCTTTTGCTATTAGGGCAGCCCTTTTACATTGTATACATTAAACATGTTTATCTTGTGAGCATTTGCTTCGTACCTTTTCACTAATCTTCCTGCTCCCAACCTACCCTTTGATTTATATTCCCTGCTTTATTTCATCTCCCATCTTTATTCACTTTCCCTCTTTCTCAACCTTTCTTATCAGCTCCACTATTGTAACTCTTATTAATCGGTTTACATTATACACTGCACTAATCTTCACTATGCCAGTTTCACTACTTGACTATAACCTCACTTTCACCGTATATAAAAACCCTCTGTTCCTTCATTTACAGAGTTTACAACCATTTTCTTACCCTTGTTACTCTCGGCGAAATATCCTTTTCTTTCTTTTAGAGAAGGTAATGGGAGTACAACGTACCCGATGTTTTAAAAACGTAACATTCAGATGAACAGATGAATGGGTTGTGCTTTTAGTGTCATGAAACAGTTTGTGCAAGAGAAGGAACAACTGACAATAGCAATCAAAACATCAACACTAATTTGAATAGGCCATGGAACGAAAGTCTCGATTTAAAAATAAGTTCTAAGAAGCAGAATTAGATGATATGCCACCACTTCCTTGCACAAACAAACCACATACTTACTATTTAAACAGCATCAAACTCAGGTTGAAAACGGATGCGTGGGATTCCCTAGTGCTACCGGAAGTTCTGTCTTCTCGCACGTCAGATAACTTCTAATGTTGTGATGAGTCATACACAGCCTTGTAGTACAAAATTATATCATACGATGCGTGAAAACACGCAACAACGTGGAATCCCTTCCTATAACGTCAAACCATCAAGTGCAATTCCTTGGATAACAGCACTGGCATTTAGAAAGCACAAGACAGAAGGAAGGAAAATGATCAATTCCGGAAGTATTAGCATTCAGATTCAGGAAGAAGAAAGTGATACATCCTGAACGTTATTTCTGTGTTATGTTCTAAATAAAGTAATGACATTTCATGTTTCAAAGCATCTACCGTTCCTAACAAATCCACAAGTTACAGGTTGTTAAAAATATTTCAACGCACTGACTTCTAAGGAGTTGTGTGCAAAGAAGTCAAGAAAATCGCTGCAATAACTTGTTCTTGATGACAGAATAAAGACTGGCCTGCTCACTCACCAGAACTAAATGGATTATAAATCTGGAGAACGCTTAAAGATAAAGCTTAGCGGCAAATCTATATAAGCTCCACGAATTAGAAGACAGTATTCGGTGTGCGTTTTTCAATATTTTGAGTGCAGAAATTCATGGAATATTCAGTAATGTCTTAGACAGTGCTAGTCTTGTGTAACATTATATTGAACACCTTTTATAGTGAAAGATAAGTGTACCTTATTTTGCATCGTTAGCTTTATCTAGAGGAGAAACAGCGAGTCGGTCCGCAGGTACTACACGAACAAATTCATATAGGTCGTGTCATTCAAGAGAAATTCGGTACAAAAAAAAAAAAAAAAAAAAACTGCTAGCAATCATTAGCATTTTGTAAGAACATTTGTCTCTGATAAGCAAACTGCTTAAATAACACAACTAAGCGAAAAAAAGAGGACAAGGAAAAAAGAAAAGAAAGGACATACAGCTGGTACGAGTTCTGTTATTTCTGCAATAAAATAGACTTCTATTTTCTAAAACTTTCTTTCTCATGGTATAAATAAATTTTGAGGATATTATTTAATAAAATGTGATTCATAGAGTAAAGAGCAAATTATTTGCCAAAGCTTGGCGTTATATGGCTCATCTTATGGAAGAACTTTTTAAAGTAATAGTGGAGTAGCTCATACGGTAGAACACTGCTGTTTGAGAGGTCTCAAGTTCGATTCCTAGCTGGATTTCAGAATTTTTTCCTTTGAAGAGACGGTTTCTCGTTATGCCCAGAATCTGGTATGTGAATGTGTGTGTATGTGTGTTATGCCTTATTTAATTGCCAGTTCACTCATTATAAATGTTTCAGGATTGCCGCTGTGCATAATAGTGCTAACTCATAATATTATGACTTGCGCCAGTTTTTTTTCTAGGATTTCACTAATTTTCAGTGTCACTTAATAACATAGTTTCACTGAGACTTCACTTAACTGACACTGTCACTTCATGAATCTGAACTAGTAACAGTTGTCACTTCGTGACATAGCCTCTTCTTACGGACGGACGGTTCACCCGCTGGGGAGTAGAACACAGGACGTCTCTAATCTCTTACACTGTGCACTGTCACAGTCGTCACAAACTCGTTCGGAGAACATCACTTTTCGTCACACCAGAAGCGCATTCGCCTACTCACTCACAAGACTATTACTCCAAATGACTTGCTTCGCCAGATATCCCACACGTGCGAGAGCGCTAGTTATGGCCTTTGGAAGTTTCCACACAGTTCTGGAACGTTCGAGAACGAGAAACACCCAGAAGGCTCTAGCTGTCTTGCTATAGCGCTTTTCGTGTTTATGCTGGATGAACGCGCTGCTTATCTGTTTACAGTTCCGACTGTCCGGCGCTATAGACTTGTGTCAAAGCCGCTGATATACGATATATACTATAGTCTTCGTAAACTAATTAGTTTTACTTTCTTCCTCTGGAGAAACATTGAAGGAAAAAGAACAGAATTCTTGGTTCAGATTACTTACACTTAAAATTACAGAAACCAATTGTATCCACATCAAAGCTTTGCTTCATACGACAATAAAGTTACCTGGTAAACAAATGCCGCCTGCTTGTGTGTGGCGCCATTTACTTCATCTTTTATCGACACTGTGGTTCAAGTACTTGACCTAGTACTTGAGTATAAACTGCAGACGCCAGAACAATCATTATTATTATCATGGTCCGATGTTACACACCAGCACTTCCTAGTCATCATGCTGATGAAACGAAGGCCATCTGACAAAACATCGAGGCGTAATCTGAGTTAACGGATGCTCTGTTTTGCTCTCGGGTTGACCTTGACTAGGTCGCGGTGCTTATTGTCAGGGACATGCAACATGACCAATAAGCCACCGTTATTGTTCTCTTAGTTATTGTACTAATCAACCGCACAAGAAAGTGATCTCACCGCTTTCACATTTGTGAGGTCTTATCCTACACAATGGCTGTTTTCTTGCAAACTCATTATTAGGATACTTTCGTTAGTAAATAAATGCTAAAAACAATACAGGTATTATCTAAACTGTTAACAAAAGACTATTAAACGACTATAGAATATTCGACTAAATATGAGTGCTGTAAACCTTTTGCAAAAACGTTTACTGTTTTAATGATACCTCTGAAGTAACCATGAATGTTGTGAACCTTTTACAGTTATTTTTGCAGTTTTAATTATACCTCTCAAGTGCTTGAAATGTAATAAAACTCTGACTCGTTACATTCACTGGCATTGTCTACCTACTATCATTTAATGTCATGTTTATTAAGCAAAGGATTCATATAAACAATTATTTTTCTACGTAATTTATACTAATAGAAATTGTTGCATTTTGCCGTAGCTATTAGCGGTATAATCTACAGAGACACAAGAGAATGGTGATGTATTAGTTAAAACGCATCAAAGTTCAAATGACAACAGCGAAGTTTTCGGAAATGGTTGATGTGCAAAAATAGTGTTAAGCATAAAGTTTATACTTTAACGAGATGAGCAATTTTCCTATAGTTCCTTGTCATGTTCTAGGTTTCGTGGTGAATGGTGGAGCTGGACAGATGGAGCGGATGCTTGTGCAAAGGAAAGAATACTCCTCGTGCTGCTTGGTTGACGGTCGTTCACTACCCTCTCTACGTAGTTCCAGCAGAGGTTTCTCCAGAGCCTTCGAGACTGGAATTATTAGAGACTTCCCCGTGTCTCTATGACCTGCGACTTGTAGCCTCCTGTGGTTCTTTCACGCCATCCCTTCCTTCCGGGGATGTAGTTGCAATGGACTTATGAAGGACTAATGAGGTGTTCGCCTATCCATGTGATCTTCCAAATGTGTGGCATCAACACGAGTTTAGCTCGTTGTTGAGTTGTAAACAGCATTTGTTTATTTTTAGATGCTGCTAAGAAGCTCCTTTGACTTCTTATCCAACATCAATGACGATGCAAAACCGTCATTCTTCTAGAATGCATTTTACAAGCCACAAAGCAAATAGACAACACTGAGACATACTGCGTTTGAATTTTTAATTTCACCTAAAGTATCTCTATCTTTATATTTAAAGGTTTTACAATCAAGAACTTCCTTGCTCCTCCCACATGACATATGCGTAGCGCAAAATAGAACATGCAGTTTAAAACTCCGTTGTGTATATTCCGAGAGGTAATGCGCACGTGCTTGAAAGCATTATGATTCAACGAAACTTTCTCAGAGTATGGAAGGACGATAGTTGTGGCATTGGATTTTCTATATATACCTGCTACAAAATTAAACTTTCCCACACATATCTGTCTCGAGTAGAAATGGAAATAGATCTCCGTAAATACAGCCAAGGTTGCCTTGCTAATACGTACTGGCAGCAAAGGTCAACAACATTCTGCACATGGTGGGTTACATAAAGAAAAATTACATCAAATAACTTTGTCTACCATTATCTTACGAAGCCACATTTTTCTATCTACTTCATGACAATCGAGATAAAATTTTGCAGTAAACACTTTCTTTACACATTTCGATGCAGATACAAAGGGAATAGAAGAAACCAAATCGATGGATTAGTCGCAAAATGCTATTTTCAATATGTGAAGGAATACCTGAATAGGGACAACACTTTAAACATGACAAATGTATTGAAAAAATCAAACCACTAATAACGGATATCTCGAAAATTGCTGGAACCGGCAATGTATGTGATTTACATTTTTGTGTATCATTCCTTATGGTTTATCAGTCAAATATATAGAATTATAAATAAATCCTCCCGAATGAAAGGCTATTTCCAGAAAATTCAAGTTACATGTTTGATTTGTTAGAATATCTTAAATATATGGCATTTTAACCAAAGTTATTAGCCATTTTTGAGAAAATAAAAAGCGTAGAACATTTTTTCACGGAAAGGATAGTTTGTGTGAGGATTTTCTTGAAAATCTTGAAGTCCATCTTTAGGTAGCTGAAACCAATGTTTTGAGTTATGCTCTTCACGGACATACAAAAACGTAGATCCTTTTTAATGCTTCTTTTTGTATTCATAGAACTTCGAAACGTGTATTTCTAGTAAAATTTCGGTACTGAATTTTGGGTGAAACGCAATACTTCCTGTGGCAGAGAAAGTAGACATGTATAAAATATGTGAATACGCACGAGTGAACAGTATGCCGATACAGAAGAAGTGGAAGGAAAGATAGAAGAGACTGTGTTGCTGATTTGAATGCATTGCGTTGGGAAGGAACTTAGGATGCTTTTAAAACAGTTTTAAAGCGGATCCCTGAAGTGACTACACAAAATCGGTGGAGTATAGACGAGGGGATTCCACACTGATCCAGCCGTTCTAAACTATTGTATGTCAGACCCTGGGAGCAAGGGATGAAATGAGAGGCCCTTCAGGCGTGTTGGAACCGGGCGAGTAGCTCGAGGCAGTGAGGGTCCCTAAACTGTGTTGGAAATTCATCTCGACACCAGGGTTAGCCAAGCGGCCATCATGGGTTTAGATAATGATGCACCCAGCAGTTCAGGCAATCACAACACCACCCATCCGTCGAGAACAGTTCGTAAAGTTCCCACACAGTAGCGCCAAATCGCTCATCGCCAACACTTCCGACCCTGAAAACCGGACAGAAATGAAATGGTGGGATGGGAATGTAATTATTATTTCCCGCACCATTTGCCTGGTGATACGAAAAAAAATCCAGGAAAAGAAAACATGAATCAGGAAAGTCGGCTGCGGGAATCGAATCCACGACCACCCGCATGGGAGCCTCATACGTTAACACGGAGCCATCTCACTCGGTATGGTTTTATCAACTAAAGCACAGAATTAAGTTCATACGTCAAATCTAGTATATAATGCACGCATGGGCAAAATAAAATCGGTTCAAAAGGGTCATTCCACTGAAACGTGTTCTTGCCTCACTACACTGGCCATTCGTCCACTTCACTGCTGTTCAGCTTCCGACACGCCTCATCCAGTGGTGAGAATGACTTCGTCGGGACGTCTGTTTCATGAAGAGTAGCAGAGAGAATATTTTGTAACTTACAAAAACAGCAACGTTTGCTGTTTAATATGCGGATTTCAAGTTGCAAATATAAAGTATTACAATATCAAACGCCGCTATGATCTGAAGCATAAAGCAAAGTTTGGTGGTCTTACAGCTGTTTATTTACAATTTCAAAAAGTACTTTCTGGATACTCGTATTTATAAACCTATATACAGAATGGAAGTGAAATGATCCGTCAGACTTTAACAGTAAATTTCTCATGTTGTGAATAACAAGAAAGTCTAATACCAAGATGTTGAAAAGTTTATAGTTCTCTAGGGAAAAAAAAAAAAAAAAAAAAAAAAAACAACTTTTTTTATCAAAAAAAAATTATCATCGCCTGGCTGAATAATTATTGATTGAAAGTTCTTGATTTATGGCTACATTAATAGAAAATTAAATAAATGACAACTTTCTTTTGGCGTATTTCAATAGATTCAATGATTTTTGTGTAAATTAGATTAAAAAATTTAAAAGAACCCACAATTTGTTGTCTTTTTGTTGCTAATCATAAGACAGCGTAAGAATATTATGTACATAAGATAAAGGAAGGTAATTATGTAATTTTCCTAGCTACAGTAGGGGGCTGTAGTAATTATTGTATGCAAAATGTGTTTAATGTGTACAAAGTATTTAATAACAGTGCAGAAATTATTACTACCGCGCAGGTGGAACGAAGCCACCGCTGCGCTTGTATAAAAACAAACTTCATCACTCGGCAAGCGAATGTGGACTGAATAAGGTACGTTCAATCGCTCCCTCTCCTCTCGTGCCCATGCCAGATACAATGCTTCAAGAGACACGTAGGGTTCAAAGAAAAGAAGGAAATGTTTTTTGTGAAACATCTGTCAAACATTTATTGCTTATTAATTATTTTTTCTCCCATAATACACGCTTGAGGCATCTTTACTTGGGATGCCCGTCACTTTTATCTGAGTTTGACGATTTATGACTTTCGATTATTGTTTGTAATTGGTCGGTCAGAATGTTTGCCGAAATCCAAAGAAGAAACAGGTTGTGACAAGTTCCCGCTCTTCACTACATGACGGAGATGGAGGATGAGTCATCGGCCATCACGCAATTCCAGCACTTGTTGAATCAGTGTCCGCAGTACACGAACATCCTCAAAACAACGGCTCAATGCAAACGAGATGGTTTGTAAGATAGCGTATCGTGGTATTTCTCGTTCAACCTTATCTTTATGTTTATCTTTCATAATGTGATTCATGCATAGCAGAAACAAATACGTGCGTGGGAGTGAAGTTGTGCAATACATTATAATGTAACAGTATTTCAACAGAATGCCTGAAAACGTCCTTATTCCAGTTATTGCGTACCATTATTTAATGCCATTCTTATTTTTGTTACTTCCAACACAAACAATTTTTGTCAGTATCTATGTTTTCAATTAAATATATTGTTCTTATGATGACTTGTTGCCATTCATATTATTGTTACTTGCAACACAAACAATTTCTGTCAGCATCTATGTTTTCAATTAAATATATTGTTCTTATGATGACTTGTTGCCATTCATATTATTGTTACTTGCAACACAAACAATTTTTGTCAGTATCTATGTTTTCAATTAAATATATTGTTCTTATGATGACTTGTTGCCATTCATATTATTGTTACTTGCAACACAAACAATTTCTGTCAGCATCTATGTTTTCAATTAAATATATTGTTCTTATGACTTGTTATTAAATATTAATTTAGAGTAAAAAGTGGATCTACTGATGGCTGTTTTTAAGCATTTTTCATAAATACATCCTTTTATTCCTATGCCTGATTACCGTACCCTTATGTAGGACTTACGCCCTCTAGGACTTACAAGCCAGTGCCTAGGGTCAGGTGCCTGTCGCGGAGCATAGGAATCGATGGACCGGACAGTGAAGATCTGGAAGCGGGTGGTCAGCCAAACACCAGGTATGACAGTGAGGAAGAGGATGATATGAAATGTTTGCGAAATCGATGATTGGAAAGGTGATAATGGAGCAACTGGTGGAATGAGTGGCGGGGGAAACCGGAGAAAACCCACCCAGACGCCACTTCGTCCACCACAAATACCACATGCGAGTCCCTGGGATCGAACCCAAGTCGCCTAGGTGATAGGCGAACACTCTAACCGTTCGGCCACGGCGCCGCCATAAATATATAGTAGGTACTATATAAAATGCAAATAAACTATGGCCTAAGCCTGTAATACCTTATACAAGTGGCATTTTATAATATTGTACTATATACCAATATTTAGGACTTATAGCAGACAAACAATTTCATGGCGGCTGATACGTGACCATTATTATTCTCTTTCCTGTTGCACAAATAAATTTTATGGGCGCAAATGATACTTGTATCACTGGCTTTACAGCATGATTTCACGCCGTATTTAACTATACACCACCGCAAAGCTTGGTAGGCCTGGATGTTGTGTTAATTGCTCCTCCAGACGCACGCTATTGAAATACGAGCCGAAATGTATAATAGTTATGGCTGTGAATAAATTGTTTTGTAATTTTCTCGATAAGGGAACTCTTACTGAAAAAGCAACGCCCTGATGGAGCATCTACTTCCAGTGTGAAAATAGTCGTTTCTCAGTAACAGCTCTGATGTTCCAGTTCCAAACAAGTGTTCCAAATTAATATTGAAGCATTTCTCGAATATTTACTTAAGCGTAAAAGCAAACAATTCTGATCCACTGCTGCTTTTTTCCGGAATCTTTCGCATTAAGTCGTGATTCAGTGTTCCGTTCCATCATTAATTGAAGATCTGCATGAGTAAGAAAGAATAGCAAGAAATAATTGAAAAGTTGTTTACTGATTACTGAACCTTTCATGGTGTACGCTGTGGGCATGGGAAGGCTATGTTTTAAGTAATGTAACAGAGTATCTATATGGAACGTTACTTTTGACACTGGTTATAAAATTACTCGGATAGTGTAGGTTTTAGAGTACTTATTGGTCTGCTGTTTTGTAACTCTATACCGTTGCATCTATGATTCTTTCTTGAATTGCTCCATTTTCGAACCGTTCCAAACTAATGATCACTTTTTTCTCTGCAGTTTTACAACGGAAATGCTCTCTACAGACACACAGACACAGACACACACACACGCACACACACACACACACACACACGATCCTTTTTCTAAAAATGCTTTTTTTTTTATTCAGAGGGCTCAAAACATGTATTTCCGGTGAAATCTCGACATCGAATTTTTGGATGGAATACAATACTTCCACTACTTTACTAAACGTAGTAGAGAAAGTAAAAATGTGTATTATTATTAGTTAAGAATTTCAAATTTTCAGTCATACATATGCTGAAGGGAAATGTTGCATTTCTTTTCCTAATATGTACAGCTTTTGTACATGCTATGCTCTCTAGATAAGCAATGCATAATGTCTCTGGAAATAAAGATGATTAGAGCTTTTAGTTAGAGTGTATTAATTATTTGTTTAAATAAGACCGATCATCTTGTTAAATTATTATCCGTCGATTGATTCAATAAGCGGGAAGTTCAGTCCTTGGGACCAAGATTTAAGGCATTTGAATATTTGCTTTGTTATATAAAGTTGACATGTAATCTCTAACAGGAAGACACCAGTGTGTCAAAGGCCAGGGTTTCCGCTATAATGTATTGCTAACAGCTTTGAAAATTCTTTATCAAAATGTTCGACATCTCAGGCAACACTGAGTGTGTGACTTCAGAAAGTATTTTCTGGACAGAGCTTTACATAGAAATTACACTTCACTTGCAACCCATACATATATCCTCTTCTATTAAAATGTGATAGTAATAAGGCAATGATGCAATTTGCACGCTTTGTTGTTGTTTTCTGGTTTACAAAGTGCTACAGGATTATAACAGTTAATGATATCATAAATATGCTTCTTTTTAACGCGAAGGAAACGACCTGCGCCATATCAGGACTTTGATTTCTCTTTTGCGCAACTGATAAGATTATATTGCAGAGAAAATTATATGACTTTGCCTTGGGCAACCACGGTCATACCTTATTGCTTGTAAGATCTCAATATTCAACATTTAATTTTTGGTAAATAATTGCACCGTAGGTATCTTTTAAGAAAGATAAATGTTATAATAATGCGACGCCGGCCGCGATGCTCAACAAAGGACGGTCGGGACTGGACTGCCCCACCACACTAGCAGTGGGTGTATCAGACGCTCAAGGTCAGGCTGCTTTGCGCGGCTGTTATGAGCACGTAACAATCAGAGCTGCAGAACAAAAAGGAGGGTTAGGTCATTCGAGAAGTGCCCGAAGACCGGCGTATTTGTAGAAGTTCGAGAATGATCCGTGTTACGTCACCTTCGCTGTTTAAGGACGCGAAGCAATGGGAAGAGTGAGTTAGTAAGTTCTTAGTTTGAGTGAGTGTAGGTGTATGTGTGCGCGCGCACGCGCGTGCATGCGTGTGTCGTCGCGTCGTGAAGTAAGATAGCGAACAGTTATGAGTACTGAGTGATTGTATAGTCAGAGTTAGTGTTTGAGAGACAGAGAAAGTGAAGAAAGACAGTGAAAGGAATGAGTCAAGGTTACGAGAAGAAAACGGTTGTGAGTAGTAATATCACGAAATACTGTAGACTGTGTTAACACCAGTAAAAGAGAACTGTGTATTTGTGGAAAAGTTTTGAAGGAGAATAAACTGATAGGAAAGTAACTGGACTGGACTTTCGTCGTTCTTGTCACACTGGTGTCAGGAGTGAGATTCGTCGAATGGTCATCTTTGACACAATAATATAAAGACTATTACATTTTTTCTAGTAACACTTCTTATTCCATTCTAAGTATCTTTTTTTTCTGCACGTTTTCCGTTGTCATTCAAAGACACATTTCCGTGTCGAGAATGCAATGGATGATAAGCCCGCCTCGGTAGCGTGTCTGCCTCACGTACAAGAGGTTGCGAGTTCGAATCTCGCTTAGGGTAAGTTATACGGGTAAGGTTTTTTTTTCCGAGGTTTCCTCCTATCCTGAGAAGACGAATGTCGGTAACTTTAAGCTCCAGGGACCTCTGGCTCATTTGAGCATCATTTCACCCATTTCATTTATTCACCGTCCGAATAAAATTAAAATTATTTTCTTGTTTAACGACGCTGTCAATTGCCAGGATCACATCAGCGTCGCCGGTGTGCCGGAATTTTATCCCGCAGGAGTTCTTTTACATGCCAGTAAATCTACTGACATGGAGCTGTCACTTTTAAGCACACATAAAAACCATCGGTCTGGGCCGGGTTTGAACCCGCGACCTTGGGATCCGTAGGCCAGCGTCTAACCAACTGAGCCACCCAGACCGACATTCACCGTCCGATACACACTGTGTTGGAGGACGTTAATTAGGGGGAAAAAAAAAAAAAAAAAAAAAAAAAAAAAAAAAAAAAAAAAAAAAAAAAAAAAAAAAAAAAAAAAAAAAAAAAAAAAAAAAAATGAGAAGGAAGAAGTGCCACTTGCTTCATAAGAATACACAACGGGTATGTGGACTTCAACCTGTCATGAAAACTTACTGATAATCGCCATAATGGCTATTCATTGATGAACTCCAGGAACCCACTTTGATAGGTTAGGAAACTAGCCCATATAATAAAGAAAACTAAATGAGTGCGTCATTATGGAGTTTCAAAACATAAGGCAATCACAGTCTGATAGTTTGTGAGTTACATCTGCGCTCTTCCGTGTGTAAATAACTGGACAGAACAATTTATTTAGTTTTTGTTATCTTTGTCTGATATTACATTAAACTAAGAAACTCCAAAGGTAACCGAAGAGAAACGTGGAATGCAAGGCAATGAGGACCTCAGTGTCAAGAGGCGAGAGTTACCTTCACAATGTCCAGTTACATCACTAAGCGCTGCAGACAACTTTCGATAATCAACTCCATACCTTTGGCAATTTTATTGCAGTCTGTTACGTTGGAATATTTTATCTTCTCACAAGTGGAACGAGCGAACAACGCACTCAAAGGTATGCGGACTTTGTGCGGTTTTCCCATTGGTTGAGCTATTTACCAGAAGCTGGACACCTATTCGATCTCCTGCAAAACTCTCTTTGAATTTATATTCTAAATACCATCTTCAGAAATTCAAGAAACCGGCAGTTTAATGGAACTTAACAGATATTAATTGTCTGCTAATGACTTAGATGGCTAAAAAATTCTCTTATAAAAATATGAGGTTTACAGCGAACTTAAATTAAACAGGCGAACTATTGCTTACAGAGATTTTTGGTGAGACAATTACTAGGTATAGGAGAAATTGACATTTGGCTTCCTACTTTTATATATCTAATAATCATGTTAGTGCCTTACCCATTCCATCCTTATTTGAAATCGGCTTTTCTTTTCTTTCTTTTCTAATTTTAGCCCTTTAACCTGGTAGGTTCGTGTGTGTGTGTGTGTGTGTGTGTGTGTGTGTGTGTGCGTGTGCGTGCGCGCGCGCGCGTGTCCAGATGAGTGTATGTGTGTTTGTGAACATCATAACTCGAAAACAAAAAGTCGGTTAAATACCAAACTTGTTATTTAACTTATCTATCCTCCAAAAATGTGACACAAACATTTTCAAGAAAGTCACGCTATCCCAAAACTACCCTTTACCTGCAATATTTTCCGAAAAATGGCTCTAACGATTTTGATTAAGATACTATACGTGTAAGATATTTTCATGTAAAATGAAGTGTCCCTATATAGGTATTTTGAATTTTTTTGGGAATGTCCTGAGAAGCCTTTTTATCCTAAAATGTTTTTGCATAACCGCTAAGCCGTAAGAGATCCACGAAATCTTACTATACAAAAATGTAGAACTGGATAAAATACACTATTTACATGTCAAATACAGTTTTTTAAGTGAACCATTTCTGAATTTTTCCTTATTTGCTTGAATCTTCCAGTATTAATACATTTCTCAAATGGGAAGTCTTATTCGTTTATATCCTCAACATGCAAAGAAAATGGAATACCAAAGTCATTACATAGCAACCAGCTCTTAAGAGATTTGACTATTGGTTAAGCCTGCTATATTCTACTATTTATATTGTATCTACCTAGGTATAAGGAATAATGTAATATGACTATTTCTACAAACATCTATCTCGATTAACATGACGTAGAAGAAAAATCATTTTTAAGAATAATTTGTACGACGGAGTAGAGAAAGTCATTTAAGTCCATACATCAGAATTTTTAAGCATTATTCTACTGATTACCACTATTGTCACTGCTCAATCAAATAATAATGAAGTCATTGATTGACCGAAGAGCGCTCACGTGTCATTTATCTGCACTACATGCTATTTGTAATTTTTATGTTATCCTAAAAATAAAAAATATCAAAAATTCTGCAAATGTGCATCATATAGGTGTCTTCCACGACAGATAGAAATTAATATTTCAGTATGGATAGGTTATAAAATTGCGATTTCATTGCCTGTCTAAACTCGTCACCGTCAACTATTTCTTTACGCACTCCTGCTTATTTCACGCAACAGTGCCGAAATGTTTAACTCCACGCATAGAAATTCAACAAGTTATAAAATAACTATATATAACAAGAGGCGCTTGTCTCCTCGGACTTTATGCTACAGCATAGGGCATTAATGGCATACTAAAACAAAGAGAACATAGTTCTAGAGATGGCCATGGTATATGTAAACAGTCCAAGATGATTCCCAAATGTGTCCTAAAAGCTTAGGGAACCGTGTGAACTAAATCACATGTTCGTTATGGGTGTGAGCCAAATCTTAAACATCTGGATACGTTTACAAGATAGTTAAAGAGAATTATAGAAATTAGTAAGGATGGTGATTTTTCACAAATGTGACGCAGTATAATGCGAAATGCTTACAAAGGCTTGTACTCAGGTGTTTTCATTTTTTACGTCTTGTAAACCATTGTTTAATGTGTTTTGAAAATGCGATAAAATACGAAATTCTCTCCAAATGCGAAAATTGAATAAAATGCGATATAAATGCAAAATGTGCTACATGTACTCAGTTCTGCACTGTACAATATTTGGAATTCTATGTATAGCATTTATGTTAGAAAATATTTCAGTAAGTATAACCAACTATAATGTCAGAACGTTCTATAGTTAATTTTGGTAAGCAATTCTATTATCCTGAGTTTGCATCAGAGTTTCTCTTCAGTGTTATACTTTTGCCCGTAGATGGGGAGAATTGACTCAGTGTGTCATTTCCCCTACATCATAGTTTCAACCCCTTCCACTGCCTCACAGCGATTAGCTACCAGGCCACGCCTCCCGCTATTGTCTGTCTATCTCAGAGAACCAGCCAGTCCTTCAAAATGTGTCAGTAAGTGGAGAGGGTAAATACTAGATTGCATCCCTGTCATCCCTCTTCCCCATGCCTGCTTAAGGCTATTTTTCTCTTTGTTGCTTTAAAATACATTGGCTTTAAATTGCGTATCTTACTTTAGGCATTTTTATTTTACTATTAACAGTTTACAAATGTGGCTTTCCATTTACAATAGTATTATGTCAGAAAACATCTGTTTATCAGTTATACATACGCTTTTTCTCCAGGTACTACAAAACGCCAATTGTAAATATTTAAACCCTTCAATATCCTAAATGTGCAAATCAAAATCTAAATTTGCGATTTCAAAATACTAAAAGTCACCACTTCATTCCACGGGGAATTGAAATCGATTTGAGTACAATTCCATTTTCAATACCATCCGCGTTTCCCTGTCGAATTCAATCCGTATTGAGATCTATTTATGAACAACGGGCTCAAGCTTTTATGTTGGTCATTTGGCTTATATTGGCGAACCTGTAAAAGAAATGTTTTCCACGTATTTTAGATAGGCTTTTATAATAGTGAATGTTTTTGAGGAGTATATAGTGCGATATTATAGACAATAAAAGTGGCTTTGCTGTGTTTTAAGTACTAACCATTTAATTTTGAGGAGCGTTTTTTACCATGTTGGCGGTAATCATATTACAACCAAAATATTGATTCCGACTGAATCTCCTGTTAATATTCTTAATTGTGATCCGGGTTCAACTTCCGTGGATTCTTTTTTAATAGTTTGTAAAGTATGAAAGCGACAGTGAATGGGTTGGTTTTTAAAGTTTTAAGAAATTACACCAATATTTATTTAACGCAATGTAAGCTAATTAGAAGGTAAATGATTTTTTTTCTAAAGCCATAACCGCCAATATTACTTTGGTAGTTTAAACAAATTGGGGAAAAAAAATAAAATAAAACAAACAAACAAACAAACAAACAAACAAACAAATAAATAAATAAATAAATAAATAAATAAATAAATAAATAAATAAATAAATAAATAAATAAATAAATAAATAAATAAATAAATAAATAAATAAATAAATAAATAAATAAATAAATAAATAAATAAATAAATAAATAAATAAATAAATAAATAAATAAATAAATAAATAAATAAATAAATAAATAAATAAATAAATAAATAAATAAATAAATAAATAAATAAATAAATAAATAAATAAATAAATAAATAAATAAATAAATAAATAAATAAATAAATAAATAAATAAATAAATAAATAAATAAATAAATAAATAAATAAATAAATAAATAAATAAATAAATAAATAAATAAATAAATAAATAAATAAATAAATAAATAAATAAATAAATAAATAAATAAATAAATAAACAAATAAACAAATAAATAAAAAAGAAAAGAAAAAATAAACAAACAAAACATTATTTGCTTCTTAAATCAAAGTGCCTCTCTTACACTATGAATACCTTAATGTTAATTATTGATTTTTTATTGGTCAGAGGGATATTTTGTATGGGAATGGTACATCAGTACTGTTGTGAAGAAGATTTATAATTAGGAATGGTAGAGAGACTGAAAAATTCAACACCATGAGGGTTCTGAACCACAGATCTACCTGTTACTGTCCCCTGCTCTAACCACTAAGCTATCATGGCCAACATACCGACAGGACATTAAATTCTCCAACTTAAGGCAACTTACAATATTATAAGCACTTAAGTCCCGGGCTTCTAGTTTAACCAGCTATAAGGTCAATCAATGTAATTAACGTTCTTCCACACAATAGCCGTGTGTAGCACAGGATTATAAATGGTGGGGTTACTGGTAGATCCTTGGTTCAAATCCCGGGACTGAATTTTTCAGTCTCACTCTACCATTTCCAATCCTATCGTACACACGATCATTTTGTGGAAGAACATTAATTATATTTATAATTTGGTTACTTTTCCCATTGCATTATTGAAATATTGTTCATTTTATTTACGTGATTGAAGCATACGCATGACTCCCTGATCAGATATCATTATGCGATTGTAGGTTAGAATGAAAAGCAATGATCCAGTGGGATGATTATTTGTTGCATCCACATAATATGTTTTATCCTTGCATACACGATGTTTCAAAGCTATCAATAAATGTCACGCTGTTAACTGTAGGTGAACTCACTGGTTATGAATTTATGACACTGCAATATTGTTTGTTCATTTCGCTACCTAAGCTTGCCGTATAACGTAAGGCGTGTTTATAGCTCTCCTAGTGGGCACTGTATAATAAGAATTGTCACCGATTGAGCACACAATGTTCGGCGAAATCCTCTGTGCGGGTCTGAGAACCAAAATTACATCACCGCTCGCAAAATCTGTTTCACCTGGGAGGTGACGTCACTAGGGAGACATCCATCAACTTGGCCGCCCACGTGCACGAGATGACTCCACAGCATCCAAACACCTTGAGCTTGGTCCACCATAACGAAACAACAATCCTAATCGCATTGTTATAGAGCGCATAGAACGACAGTCGTGACCTCGGCATCGATATCATGGCGTCTCGAATCCGCCAGTTCGGATGACCTCCAGCAGGATGTGGTTGAAGAACTTGCTGAAACTTTGAAAACATTTAGAAAACATGTCCAATTATTCCAAGCTCGGTTAGGGATCCTCAATAAAAACAAGTGGTTTGTTCATGTCCAGCTAATTAATTAAATTAATGCCTTATCAGCAAAATATGCTCAGGCTAATGCATATAATAACGATCTTTAGTGTATATCCCAAACCTATTTTGCGTTTTAATAGTTGAAATTATTTGTCACAATATTTTAAGGAAAGCTCACGTGATTATAACAGTATTGCAGCTAAATTTGGTATTTTAATAATAATTGTCTTCACTAAGGTGTAGATACAACAATGCCATGACCTTTCACCCTGTTTTGTAACTTTCACGACCATGATATTTTGTAATCTACTAAAGAGGTTTTAAGAATGCCTCAACTTAATATACAAAGGACTCAAGTTCACTGAAGTGTTCTTCTTGGTTCTAGTCAGGCTCTGTACTAAAAAAGCAATACGAATACCCGCTATGGCATTCGAAATGTCATAAGCAGTTTCAAGAATCGCTAGAAACATCTCTGTTCTAATTGAAATTCTAGTCAAAGTACGAATTCGTTAAAAAGAAAAGAACACTAATGCTACTTCTTTAGGAATCTACATCACTGCAAACGTCATTCTTTGTAACATCCACCATTATGAAGAACACTTTATCATAATAGAAAATACAGTTATCTGGAAGTCTCGGATACACAATGGCAATCGGAATCTGAGAGAGATAGAGGGGGAGGGGAGATTTGCAATCCATTTCACCTTAATTACACCCACAGGAGTAACATTTCGGAGTAATAAAATCATATTCAGCGGGAGGAATTTATAAATAATTAAATGTATAAACAAATGCCTGTAGCAGTTTTGCTCAACTGGTTCTCAAGCATTTCTGTGTATGTTTGTTCCCATTGAGGATCTGATGAAGTCCGCGCGGAGCATTACTACGACAGAAGCGGTCTGTGAAAACCACCTTGAAAGCAATCAACAGGAACCTCAATCACCTGCAAGAATCCCAGAAATTCTTCAATGTGGTTCAAAACGAGAGAGCAAGTTGTAAAGACGATGTTGCTTGTCCGTCACGCGCTGCCGTACATGCACAAGAATGTGGGAGTGGCGTCCAAGAGGCAGATTAGCAATTTATAGAAGCGGAGTTCAAGAAACAGACTGCGTGTGAAACACAAATAGATATGTATATGACTTCCAGCTAATACTCTGGACCAGTGTTGTCCTACAGTCTTATGTGCTCGGTCGTGCCTAAGGAGGCGCGGGCGCCATCACAACCACCGTTAGGGCAAGTACTCTTCTTTAGAGAGGAAACAAGGATAGCACTGATTAAAAAAGTAATAAATACAGCTTTAGGTATACAAAAACATACTTCACGGGCGAGTAGTGGGAAAATGTTCGGAAGGAAATAGTCTTGTCTTGAAGTAAAACTTTGTTTGTGAAGGGCACCAGAAAAAATACATCACGGGCGCCATGTTGAACAGCGCTGCTCTAGAGAAACTATCTGAGGGGTGTTCTGCTCTCTGTGGGGAAAAAGGGAGGCAGTAACACATGGCAGCTCATAATGATATTAATAGAGCTACTATCTACATTAACTACTGGTCCTCAGGAGATTGTGGCTGCAAAGAATGTGTTTGACATCAACAACTATAGCGTTTTCTGAGAAAGATTACGGCTAGAGCTTCAACATATCCGAGCACAAGAGCATGTGTTGTTAAAGAGGCCTAAGTCTAGACAAGTTGAGACTCTAGCGCAATCTTTCTTAGAAAACACTAGTTTTGATGTCAAACTATCCCTTAGAGCCACAATGTCATGAGACGTTCACAGTACTTTGGACACCATCATCACATGCTCAATACTAAATACACATTTCAAGAAATAATAACCGTTTGCCGAAGTCCACGATGTGTCGAAATTTTGCAAGCGTTCTGACAAGGGAAAGTTCACGAAAGAAAGTTCTTTTACAAATTTGTTCATAGACAGTGTTAAAAACGGACTACAGAATCATTCGATCCTAGAACAAAATAAATATTTCCGCATATGTAAGTCATCTTTCCTTTCTTATGGATGTCGATGAGAATCATCTGCGAAGTGAGATTTATTATAGAAACTAGTATGTATCTAAAAATTTTACGGGATGTATTCATTTTGTACTGCTATCATAAGTGAATTGAAAAAAAAAATACTGACAATATCTATATTTATTTAGAAAGACTAAGTAAATTTGATGTAGTCAGTCTAAAACGGTAAAACGGATGGAATGCTCTGTGTCCTCGGAGTTTACGGGACTTATATAGCGACGAGAAAATCTAAAGCTCAGATACTCTCTCCTGTGAATATCAGTCGGAATTTTACAGTACTTCAGTGTCAATTAAGTCTAGTTTTATGCTTTTAAAGACATGCAGACAGGGCACAGAATTAGAACAAATTCTCTGGGTTCAATAAGCCTAACATGATTAAGGACATTCTGGTAGTGCCTTAAGAATAAGAGGGGTTGTAGGCGCTCTGGTCCTGCGTTTCACAGGAACGTTCAGTTGACAGCCCTCAACGTCTCCAATCTCAGATAATGTAATGTAAGGTGGATCCAACACAATCATTAAAAGTTAAAATTGTTATTCTTGTCAAGTAATTTATCTGTTCACTGTGACTTTCTTTAGTGTTAACGTGAGAACAGACACAACAGGAAAGGCTGTCAGCTACGCCGTAATAATTGTATTAGGAACAATAACAATGTTGGAAAACTCATGATAAAATGTGGAAGAAAGCTTGAAGAGGCAAATAAAATTGTATTTTATAAATTTATGTCAGTTATTATCGCGCGTTCATTACTATTTTGATTTTGGTTGTGGATGCAGTGTTTATACAGCAAAGTGTCCATACTTGCCTGGTTTGTCCCACGCTGCTTTCGCAGAAAAGTGTGAAAACTCCGTCAAAACTCAGTATAGGTATTATCGGCACGTATAGATAAGAAGTGTAATATAAGCGTGCTGTCTCAAATCGGTCGCTCGTGCCGAAATTATTCAGCATTAACTGCGCAGTCGAATCAGCGTCCCGCACTCACCGGTTCCGCTAAAGAAAGTTGCAGTGAAACGGTTAAAGGAGGGGTCATAAAATAGATGGTATATAATGATTTATAATTACGTTAAAACAAATTATGTATAACCTACCTCCGCGGTACGAAGGTAGCTTGTCTGCTCGTACTCCTGAGGTCCGGAGTTCGAATCTGGGTTGGGGTGACCTTTTTGCTCTTACTACATATGACACCACAGGCGGTGGGTACCGGCAATCCATAAAACGAGAAGATAATTTGGAAAGTAAATTCATAGGTCCGGACGTAAGTTTAGGATATCTCTCTAACATTTACTTATTTTGAAGACTGAGGAAAACCTGGAACAATCATCAGTGACTGATGTTTTATGTAGTGTTTAACGCCCATTTTTACTACGTGCGGCACCGCAGGCGTGAGACTGATGATACATGGAATGAAAATTGAGTACCGGTGGAATGAGATGACAGGGGAAACCGGATAACCCGGAGAACACCCGCCCTTGCACCGCTTTGTCCACCACAAATCCCTCATGTGGTCACCTCGCATCGTTTTGGTGAGAGGCGAATGGTCTAACATTTTGGCCACGGCGCGGCAGTGACTAGTGTTGTAATTTGAGCAGCAGACCTTCTGTTTATAAATCCCTGCCCTAACGACCACGGCTACCCATGTTGGCGTCGCTTGAAGTGAGGTTTTCCCCTATTCTGAGAGAAAGTAATCCGTTAACAGTACGATTTTCATTGCTGATGCATCACAATGGATAATAACTTTGATTTCAACTAAAGTAAGAGTGGTTATTACTGACGCATTCTGGTTGAAGTCGCCGGGAAATGAGTGTTGGTAATGTGGGAGTTACCGGACCTGGCCGACGCTAGTTGCGCGACCTTGCGTAACCCTGACTCGCCTGTTACGGTTTGTTTAGCAAACATTTACCAGGCGCACTTAGTGGAGACCGCGACCGCCGGATGTATCCGTAAACTGTCTGGGAAACCACGCTACCGGCCTAATCACTCCGCTCACTGTACGCATACAATTTGCTTGTCCATGATTGCTGGCCATTTTTTCAATTCTGATATATTCCGGTTCTTTAAGCATTACATATTTATTTCATCTGAACAGGTAACATACAAAATAGCACCAGATGTTAATTTCTCAAGAAGGCATACTATAAAATATTGGTAGCAACTATCTCAAGTAATAACCAGTTACATAATTTTAATACATTAACGGTTTCATTATATCTTGCAAACTATATGCACATCGTAAGATACAGCACCGTAAATACAACTTTCCCAGTCTTACAGAACACACTAAAATGTTCCTGAATCATCCAAATTGTGTTGCTACACATTTATAATATACATATTGGTGGATTTGAGGTTACCGTGACAGAATATCTTAATGCAAGTGAGCAGCATTGCAAATAAACATGTCATAACAAGGCTTCGGTCCCGGTTACATGTGGTCGGCATTTGAGTTATGTTTGCAGGGAGGTTTTGTGACGTAGCGCACGTTGGGTGGGATGGTATAGTTGCGTCGCTTTAAAAACAGGTTACTGTAGCGGTGTGTTACCCTTACCTTCCCTACCTCCTCTACCGCCAAACGAATATAGCAAAATAACTCTCAAGTGGCGTCGTTTGCAACCCGGACCGGAGCTTAGTCATAAACTTCCTCCGGTTTTGCAGTTACTTTGGCATCGCCACTATCAACACTATCACCGTCCGATATGACATTACGTTGGAGGACGTTAATTAAAAAAAAAAAAAAAAACACCACCACCACCAACACTACCACCGCCACCACCACTACCACCACCACTATTACCAACACTACCGCCGCCACCGCCGCCACCGCCGCCACCACCACCGCCACCACCAAATAGAAGCTATGCTGATACCAGTGATTCCGTTAACAATAATATAAATAATAATAATAATTAATAATAATATAAATAATAATAATATAGTAGTAGTAATAATAATAATAATAATAATAATAATAATAATAATAATAATAATAATAATAATAATAATAATAATAATAATAATAATAATAATAATAAAGTTATTTATACTTGCTTGGATGAGTTATAGTAGTATGTCATAATTGTGTGATAACAAAACAGGCCTAAAACTAAACTATCAAATATTTATGCGCAGAGAAATTGGAAAATTCTAAAGGCAGGATCAGACTCACAAATTCAATGCCACAGCCGGGATTTCAATCACTGATCTTCCGGTCTCCTTCCGGTTGCTCTAACCATTAGGCAGACGAAGAATTCAAGTAGATTAAACACCTGACGATTATTGAATATAGTAAACTGGTATACAGAAAGTAAACTTTATTGTGCTAAAGTTGCTAAACTAACCAAACAAGTTGTGAGATAGACTAAGGAGTTAGAGAAGTCTTTCAATAGCCGAGATACAGATGTTAGGAGTAACGGATTTTGTGCCAATGCATGGCAGAAGTCATTTCCCAACTTGCTGATAGGAAAAAAAAAAAAAAAAAAAAAAAAAAAAAAAAAAAAAAAAAAAAAAAAAAAAAAAAGCACAGGGATTTTGTTGTCAGCAAAGTCTTCACTAAGTCTGGACTAAAGTTATAGTAGGAATGCAGCACCGACAAGAGAAACTCCACAATGTAGCATATTCAACTAGGAATAATGAATATCGAAAGGGCAATGATTAATAACAGGATTAAACGTATTCATTTGAAGGATACAACAATATTGAGCTATGAACTCAACGTGATTAACCAGCAATATTATATGTTCTTTTTCTTTTGTTTTTAAACACGTTTAGCGTTCGATAATAATTATTAAGTTTCCCACGCAATAATCAATCCCAGAGAACATCTCCTTGACCTTTAACATGGAGTTAAACAATATTAACCTAAGTATGAACACCAGGGAGTCCAGTTTGAGCTAGTGTAGCCTCAAAAGCCTTGTAAGTAGGTATAATGGAATACTGTTAAACGATCTCAGGAGCGCATAAAGATGATGCGAGTTGATTGTCAGAAACTTGACTCCAAGCTAACATTAATTGGATAGTGTGCTCCACCCCTAGGTGAACGACCACAGGACCGGATGTTTCATCCTCAGGAGGAGGTCCAGTCCGTGCCTGTCACCGTTCAGTTCCTTTCCTCTCTACGTCACCTTCCAGCTCTTGCGACATTAACCAATAACTATAAACATATTGTGACTCTACTGATTAATTAATATAACTACACCAACGTAGTTATCCATCTTGACAAAGATAAATTTACCAGCTTAATTTTCTCTTCAAATAATCAGTATATCAAAGTGAAATTTTTTGTCAATATGCAAAGATACCTTAGATGTTATTTCTTGTTGATAGAACATTTGAGAAAGATGTTGGACCAGGCGTAGAACATCAATCAAAATATCATCTTTAGATACCAAGAAGTTCGGGTAAATAACTCTTGCTTAAACCACTGGAAAAGCAGACATCTTGACCATTCATTACTTCTATTACTTGCGTTCACGTCGTAAGAAGTAAGCGTAAAGTATCATGCCAGTAGTTATATAGTGTAAAATACCTCTATATTATGAAACGATTTTGTATGCCTTTATGTTCGTTGGAGTGTAATTTTGAAACTGCTTATGTTTCGTGGCGTATAGATTTAGCAGGTTTATATGTGGTAAGATGCTTCTTATATTTCTAAGACAGGATCTCAATTCCTTGTCTTTTTACTACTTGTTGTGCCCAGTTCTAACTCAATCGTGTTTGCATGAAACTCTTGTCTGCAGGCGTTGACGAAGGAAAGGCTACTGTTATGTTAAATATAATGACAACATACAATCCTTGTATACTTGTAGATATTTTCATCTTCTTTATCCTGTTTTATAATTATTTATTACGCTCTTGAAATACAGATTATTATTATTATTATTATTATTATTATTATTATTATTATTATTATTATTATTATTATTATTATTATTATTATTATTATTATTATTATTATTATTATTATTATTATTATTATTATTGTTATTGTTATTGTTATTATTATTATTATTATTATTATTATTATTATTATTATTATTATTATTATTATTATTATTATTATTATTATTATTATTATTATTATTATTAATTATTATTATTTAATAGCTTTTTTTAATGTGTAACACATCTTCCGATTCTTCTCTGTTGCTGTAGTGCTTCTCTTTCAAATTCGAACTCATCACCTGTGTGACATGCACTGGATATTACGATACAATTTACCTTTTCCCTTCTAGATTTCAAATACATTACATTCCTTTTTTTCACTTTTTACCAAGCGTTGCTATTTATTACAAGAAAAATAAATAAATAAATAAATAAATAAATAAATAAATAAATAAATAAATAAATAAATAAATAAATAAATAAATAAATAAATAAATAAATAAATAAATAAATAAATAAATAAATAAATAAATAAATAAATAAATAAATAAATAAATAAATAAATAAATAAATAAATAAATAAATAAATAAATAAATAAATAAATAAATAAATAAATAAATAAATAAATAATTAATAGTAATAATAATAATGACAATGACAGTAACAACAACAATAACAACAACAACAATTAATAATAATAATAATAATAATAATAATAATAATAATAATAATAATAATAATAATAATAATAATAATAATAATAATAATAATAATAATAATAATAATAATAATAATAATAATAATAATAATAATAATAATAATAATAATAATAATAATAATAATAATAATAATAATAATAATAATAATAAAACGATCGGTTTCCAAAGCTACATAATAAGGATTTTTGACATAAATATTCTAAAAAATTACATAACAGAACTTGCATTTTTAACTAACACAATTCAATTCATATTGGCTGCTGATACCACGTCCTGCAGATATAAAGAAGTGGACTCATACTTGCCAAACTAAAGAATTTTTTCAGTAATAATTGTCAATTACAGCCAATAGTTATTTGTTTGCAATATTTCATTGCAAACCTTAATGCTTCTGCTAATCCATTTTCGTTACTGCATTTCTTCTATCAACTGAGGTGATTTTTATCAAACTTTGAATAGTTGTATTTGACCTTTACAGTACCGCTCATGTGCATTTTATTCACCAAGTCAGTAGGAATCTCAAAATTGTAAAATGTAATCACAATCGTTAAGGTGTATAGAGGAAATTAAATATAAGGAAACATTTTCTTTACAAAAACTTACATGAGGGGTTGAGAATTTCGGGAAAACCTTTGCCTTGCATAGCGTGACAAAAATGTTGGATAGACATTTTCTGTAAACATGTGTACAATAGCTTAGTTGCATGCTGCTGAGGAATATTCTCAATTACCGCGTCATATTTTCATTCTTATCCTGTTTGCAGTCAGTAACGTCTACATTGCTTAAATGCCCATACAACATCCACATCTCAATGAAGTAAAATGGAGACTTGCAGGATGCGATGCCATTTCTAATGTTTAACGTCAGTTTTAAGACATTATCATGTCATTCACGAAAGTCCCGGAAGTTGCAGAGTGCGTGGTTTCTAATGACAAGTGAGTGGAGTTGAATAATGACCACCAAGATATATCTGCGTAACATCTCTATCAAGCATAAAGATGCCGACAGCACAAGGGATTAAGACATCTATACAAGGACATGACACATTCAACTCTGAAGCATTATCTACATTGTGCAAGATCTCAACCACGCTGGTGAAAATAAAATACCTACATCTGAAACAGGTTTGTCCAACTACGAAATGTGTGTGTACTGCATCCAATGTATTCAACAAAATCAATTTTATTACATTTGAGGGTGTTACCAGATTGGCCAATATAACTATTGGAAAACTCAACCATTAACAAGGACGGAATATCTCGGAATGATTACATCCATAAACAAATTTGACATAAGTTGTGGTTTAGTGAAATAAACAATTTTTCTAAAGCACAGTAACTGGTTTGAATTTTCAAAGAGTTATACTTTTTTCAAATACTTATAGGAAGTGGTTATTCGTTTTCTAGTCATGGCTATACTAAGAGAGTGGAATGTCAAAGCAATTACAGTGGGACTAGCTCTTAAAAGATTTGATCTTCGCTTAAGCCTACTGTACTCTCCTATTTACATTTTATCTATAGGGAAATACATAAGAAAACTTACGTTCATATCGACTAACTTGTCGAAGTAGGTAGAAGGATAAGCGTTTTTAAGAGTATTCGTAAACATTGAATAGAGAAAGTCATGTGACTGCAACAGATCAGTTTTTGCGTAGTAAGTTTTTGTCTATCTCTTACAGTTACCAAGTCATTCAAAATGAAGATAACTTCAGAGGCTAAATTCAGGATACACATTTCATTTGTCATGAATCATGAGAATGTCTTAAACATATTTTAATAAAAATCGTTAGAGCAATTTTAAGAACATAAAAATGTTCCATGTAAAGGGTAGTTTAGGATGTGGATATTTTTTTTTATTCTTCGCATCGCATCCTAGGAAAATTCAGAACTTAAATACGAAGTTAAGTTTCCAATCGACTTTTCGTTTTTGAGACAAAAATACATGCGCGCACACACACAATCACGCACATAGATGTTTTTGTAACAATGCTTTCTTGGAGTTCAGAGGGCCCCAAAACATATTTCCGGCGATAGCACAACATCGAATTTTTTGTGGAATAAATACTTACTCTATTTTATATACGTACTCGTATTAGAGAAAGTAAGAGTATAGAATTCTCTCGAGCGATTGAACATCGCTAGTTCGCCAATGTGATTTCATTTTATCTGCGATGTCACATCGCCAGGGTTGTGCGTACGATTTTTATACACAAGAGTCAGTTTGTCCACTATGGTTTATGCATATTCTCTTTCTCGTACCGTTTGCTTTAGCAGTCTGCTGATAGATGGCTTCAGCTATTTAACAAATTTCCTTGTTTTTAATATTGACCTTTGGAAGGGGCGGCTTTTTAGCATTGTGTACTTGCTGTTCTGTGAGTTTAGGTACATGTAGTCAGTACTATTACGTACATACAGTTGCGATTTTGTCCCGTGCCTCGTCTGTTTTTGTCTGTTTCTTTAATGTACGAGATTAGAACAATTAGAGTATCCAATTCGGTGCTATTTGGCAGATGAGAGAACACGAAGAAGGAAGAAGAAAAGGAACTGGCCCGATTGCAAGGCAGGATTTGCCGCATAAGAGCAACAGATGTTTCTATCTGAGGTATTAATATGCTTTGCGTTCGTTCTTGGTTATCTGCACTTAACGTGAAGCTATAGAAGTCCTGAAGAGGTAGTGCTGTATATTCTTGATTCCAAACTGCTTTCCGTCTGTCATCATCAAACCTTAAGTACGTCGTATATACAGAATATTATCACTGTTCCTTCAACAAACACAATAACACTTCTACAATGAACGACAGTACAATTTGTTGAAATGGCAGAATAAATATAGATGCATATCTTGGTGCAAGCATAGCGGAACCGCCAATGGCGCGAGTCATCACTTTTGGACGCTCAGTTACTGCTGACCAAAACGATCATTGACCTGCGAACGTTCGCTTTCACTGGCAGATGTTCCATTCCAAGAAATCGCACGACATCTTGGTACCATGTCCAATGCTGATTCATCCCAACTAAACTAAAATTTATTCCGGAAGTTAAGCTTCGAAACGCCTAAAACTGCTTTTCGCACAAGTATGACAACTTTTTCTCTGAGTATTTTCTGTGTATGTGTTCTTAATTTGTCATAGTAATTTCTACAATAAAATGAAGTATCTGAAGAACATCGGTTATCATGTTTTGTTAGGCGCATTAAACATTCTGAAAGGGCAGTTTTCATAAAACTATGCCCAACTATCAATCGGTGAATTTAAGCCTTCCGCGAAGGTGCTAGAAAAGAAAATAAACTATTTATGATAGAATATAACTATAATGAATAGCAACCTACATAAAATGGCAAAAACATGTGTAGTGCCACTTAGGTTTCTTCGCAGTGCAGACCACTGAATGAAGCAAGTCATGCAACAGAACTGTGGTGTGTTTTCAGTTGCTGTTCTTGGAGACAATCGTGGGCGTACGACATTCCTGAGATACTGAACCAGTTGTCATAGACTTCGCATTCAACGCAGCCAGCTGTGGTTTTTGCACAAAAACGTATTTGTAACATTCTAGATAAACATCAGTTAATCAGCAGCAGCTGCGTGAATTCGGCATTCCATTGCAGCGTTTTAAATTGATATGTCAGTCATGATTAAACGCTCAGCCGAAGAAATGAAGTCAATACCTCTAATAAAGACATTCCTGCTTTTTGGAACCACAGAAGCTAACTAGAAGGAAATAAATCCCTTAATGGCCGACAGTGGCTTTGTTGATATCACTGTTTGATCGCCTAACGGCTGTTGGTCTCTTTGTAAATGTGATTTCGCTGAAAAAGAGATTTTATACTAGGAAAAAAAATACCGACAATGCACAGCTAAGGGATTGGAACTACTTTTCTTTCTATTGATAGTTTCTAACTTGTTGCATATCGTAATTGTTGCAATTAACAATAATATTTCGATGATTATAGCAAGTGGGCTATTTACAGTAAGAATTTGGAGCGAAGACCATTTTCTCGTCTTACTGATACATTACAATAGCTTTGTTCCCTATAATATTATGAAAACAAACAATAGTGCAAACGGTATTCTACAAAATAAATTATCTTCAACTGCAGACTTTCCAGTTGAACCTCACATGTGTTTACTATATAAATGTGCAGTCCTCAGAGCATAACCTTTCCTTAAGCAGCTGCATCAAACAAGAGTCACGCAGTTTGTTTTGCCAAAATGCTAAAGGTTTCTTCATTAAATGTGCTGTGATAAAAGCTAAAGACGCAGACATTTTGCGCTCTTTTTCAAACGTTTCAACAAGTTTTCTGACTGTTATTCAACAAATGGTTTTCACAATGTTTCCAGAATACAAAATATGGAAACTTCCGTAGGCGTGAATGCTTCTGAAGTTTACTAAACAGGTTCCTGAGATATATTTCTTCTTTCCTAGGAAACGAGTATCCTTAGCGCATGCAGAGTAAAATAAATGAGCATACTTTGCATAACTTACAATAAAATACATTTTATAATGAGAGGTTAGTTTGTCAGATGCCTCATTCTTTTAAAAAACGTCTTGTTGTATCCGCTAGTGTATCTTTTCCCCTTCCTAATGGCATCTAAACTAGATTTTGACAAACCATGGCGGTTTATTTGGTCACGATTTCAGAAGTCTATATAGTATTCGTCAACAAGCACACTTCTAAACTTTGGTTTTTATCTGAAATCTTTCGTAATTTGGCATGTAAATCGATAAGTGTAAGTAACTGAAAACGTACTCTAATTAACAGAATTCAAAACTACACAGTAGTAAATATATAATTGACTAACATGCTTCTGTGTTTATTTGGAGAGAAACCATTAGTTTTTATTATAAGTCTGGGCACTTGGATGAAAGTTCATCGTGCTGTTCCCTCTAATTGAGGTTATAATTATAAACTGTAGAGCAGCGAAGCTCCATTTTTAATTTCTCTACTATGTATAGTAAGCAGGGGAAGTATTATAATCGACCCAAAATTTCGATTTCGAGATTCCACCGGAAATATATGTTTTGAGGGCCCTGAATCCAAAAAAAAGGCATTTTCAAAAAAAAGGTCCGCGCGCGCGTATATCTATCTGTGAACAGCATAACTAAAAACGAAAAGTCGATTAAAAGATAAAGTTGGTATTTAAGTTTAATATCTTTCATTGACTTTGAAGATAATTCCTCCACTCTAAACTACCCTTTACACGAAAAATTTTTTATTTTCTCAAAACTGGCTCTAACGATTTTGATTAAAATACCATATGTTTAAGACTTTTATGGCAAATTAAATGTATATTTTGAATTTTCTGGCTATAGCCTATGTAGTCCTGTTTACTCTTAATGACTTTTGCATAACTAGTAAACTGTAAGAGATAGACAAAAAAAAAAAAAAAAAAAAAATAGATCTCGTTAAAGCACACAAGTTATATCCGAATGCGTTTTTTGTAGAGCGAACCATTTCGGAGATATTGCTTGTTATTTGTGTGAGTATTGCAATACTTAAATCTTTCTCAAATAGAAGGTCGCTATTCACCTTGTTATTTCTTGGCCGTGCAAAGAGAACGGAATTTCAAAGCTTTAAAAGATTTGACTATCGCTCAAAGCCTACTGTATTCCCATATTCCTCTTTCACCTTGAAAATCAACAATAAGAAAGTTTCCGTAAATGTTTATCTGGACTAACATGAAGAAGATAGAGCAATAGGTGTTTGTAAGAATAGTTAGTACAAGAGTAGAAAATGTCATGCATTATTTTGTTTACTCTTCTGCGCCAATGGCACTTTCTGTTCTCTTAAGTAGTAGTTCCAAATACTGCTGCTAATTTCCAAACCATAGCACAAACATGATGCTGGAAGTTCTAAGAAATCACGTGGGCTGATAAACCTGGTACCTATTTTGCGAATCGATAAATAAAACTAAATTACTGAATAACACGTTGTCCTTGAATTTAGCCATTTGTATCAGAGACACTCAAGGCAGACGATCATTTGTCGCACGCCAACACACTTGTGCCACGTGCACAGTACAAAAACACGACTGTCCGAAAGTGTAATGACAACAAAAACACATAAATATATTACACTTCATTACACTTAGCCGAGGTTAGCTGCCGTTTGTATGCAAAAATTCAAGATGAAGGCAATCAAGCGTCAACATTTCTTTGTAATAAACGCAACAAAATATTTGACTACCATTTTGGCCTTTCAACCTCCTTTGACGAGAAAAACAGGTAATTTCTGTTTTAGATTTCCTGTTTAGCGGTTTACCAGTTATACAGAAATCATCCAAAATGAAGAGGACGTCAGAGACTATTCCCAGAAAATTTAAGATATACCTACATTTCATTTCTAATGAAAATGGTTTAATCAAAATCGTTATAGCTATTTTTGAGAAAGCCATAATTTACGAAAAGTGTACTCTGTAAAGGATAGTTTGGTGTGGGGGAATATCCTTGAAAATCTTCGTGTCGTATTTTTGGAAGGTGCTGATCTTAAATACTACGTTTGGTATTTATTGGTACTTTGTTTTCAAGTTAGGCTGTTCACAAACAGTACCTCAAACATATTTCCAATGACATATTGGTACCGAATTTTTGGATGCAATGCAATACCATGGTCGTCTCCTTAGCGCGGTGATAGCGCTGCTGCTTACCAAGAGGGAGACCCGGGTTTGATCACCGGTACCGGTGTGGGGATTTTCTCCCACTAGGAGACCTGGTTCGAGGTGCACTCAACCTCGTTAGGTTCACGTAACCAGTTGGGAGGGACCGGAGGGCTGACCACGCCCCACCTCCAGTACTGTACCACACTAATGACACCTGTGATGGGCAGAGGTGGGGTACGCAGCGGTCGGGCGGTTGACTTTGGTCCGGAAAGGACTCTTGCGCCTCGGGATTGTTATTATGCAATACCATATCTACCTATCATGCGCGTGTATATAAAAATCTAGATCTCCTTAAAGTACACAATTTATGTGACACAATCCTTCGTATCTTTATGTGCTAACGATTTCCAAGACAACCCTTGTTAGTGGATCGAATTTTCACATAGCTATAGTTTCCCCAATTAGGAAATCATTAATCTTTCTCTTTCATGTCGCTTGGTCATGGAAAGAAAACGGAATTTCAAAAGCCATCACTAGGCGACCAGCTCAAGATTTGTGTATTACAGACGTGGACAAATTATTAGACTAAAGAGAATTTTTGGCTTTGTATAGGTATTTATTTACTTTTAAGCTGTCTTACAGTAATTATATCGCTACATATAACAACATTGTTTGTGTTAGTACTTAGTATGCATCCCTTTTGCTTTGATAACAGCTCTGTGTACAAGGGTTTTGCAAGATTCCCGAATTTCAGGGTATCTGTGCCAAATATGAATCAGTGACTCTATCAGCCCCACTTTTGTAGCAATGTTAATTTTCTTTAGTCTTTTCTTAATAATTGCCCAAAGATTCTCAATGGGATTTAAATCAGAACTGTTTCCAGGCTGTTTTTCACCGTACCTTAATTTTCAGTCTTGTTGCAAGTCACTGATAAACAGCCAGGATTACCAACATCAAACTGTGAAATTTCAAAATAAGTGGATGCAAGGTAATTAAAAACCATTGCAGAATATTATTGCAAATTATGGCGAGGCTACATGTTCTCCTAAAGTGTTATAAGTAAAAAATTAACAAAAACCTGCATCAATCAGACGCAGTCTAATAATTTGTCCACGTCTGTATTTAAGCCCCACTGTATCCCCATATTCCCATTTTACCCAAAGGTAATATGCAACAAGATAAAATAATACGAGTGCATATCTTGATTAACATGAAGTGAATAGAAGAATAAACATTTGTAAGAAGAATTTGCACAAGAGTAGAGAAAATCATGTGAGTGCAACATGTAAGAGTTTTTAAACTACTTTTATCGCTTCTGTAAAACTTACTTTTGAAGCAGATATTAATGTACTACTATTTCGACAGTAATTTCGAAAATATTCACTTACGGTCTCCATTGGACTTCTTTAGTAATGATATTTATGAATATACTTCTATCTTTGAAGAAGCTCAAGCGTAGTTTTGCTACCATAATTTAACACAAGTTGAATTAGAGAGTCAAATAAAGAAACAGGCTATAAAACTGAATATAATTCGCATGCTCATTTAGATTCGCGATGTGTTTTGGTTAGAGAACAGCAATATTTATCATCTCTACTTAGAGACATTTTTATTACATCTATTTCGCACTCTACTTTGGCAGTTTTGTATGATACCTGTTTTGCATTCGTTATGTTCACTACATTCAATGAATGATTTGCCGAACAAATCACAGTTACATCTTGTATGCTATTCAAAGCAGAAACAATGGCCAGCATTAGTCTCGTGTAAGTATAATGGAAGATTGTATGCAGATCGCGTTCTACAGATAAAAGGCAATTTCCGTGCCAATACACAGCAGTTTAAGTGGTTTGTGAAATATAACTAGACTTCAGGTTAGATAAGCACACTTTCTTTGTGCAGAATAAATTATTATACATGTATACACGTACATATAATAACCTTAAATAAAGCCCCCCCCCCCCACCTCCGAACAGAGGGAGTGTCCTTAATTCTTTAGACATGTTGCTTTAAGGTTATGGGAACCGTACATTTCTACGTGATGTCTACTACTGCTGCTGCTGATGTTTATAATCGATAACTAGAGCTCGCCATTTGTCAATTGCCTATTCTGTTCCTTTGTTTAAAAAATCGTAGACCTTTGTATACAAATATGTTTCATGCTCATGGAGTAAGACATGCTATGGCAGATACAAAGTTTAATGGCGGCTGGCTACTGACCTATTGCGTAAATATACTTTGTGGATGCAAGTGATATTTATAACACCGCTTTACAACGTGATTTCACAGCGTCCCACCCGGCATTAAATTTTGTGTCAGCTATAATTGTATGATGCCTATATTACATGTTTTCACAGTGTGTGCCTCTTTGTAGCTTCAGTGACTACTATACTTTTGTAAATCCAATTTTTATCTAGCTTTTTGTCTATATAATTTCATTGGTTTTGTGGTAATTTATTAATGTTTAATGAATATTTATGGGAATTAAACTATTTAATGTTTATTTAATGTTTATCATTGTTATTTATTGCAATTAATATTTCGCTCTTAATGAGCTATCCTTAACAGACTTATTGTTTTCCAATTCCCATGTACCCGAAAACACAGTGCTGACCTAAAAACAAAACACTTATTTAATTGCAAGCGCAACAATAGCTTGTTTAACAATAATACAAACATAACAGATCCAATAATAATTACCAACTAGAGTGAGAGTGTAACACGTATGCAAGAGAATAGCTAGTTAAAACTGAAAAAAAGGGTTTGCAATTGAAGAAAGAAAATTATATTTTCAGGTGAATACTTCATTAAGAGAGTACTGAAATTTGCTTGGTTTAACGCATAAGATTTGGCTGTCTGATATGTCTATACTGTGCTGTAATGTCAAAATATGTTATTAAAGATGTAAATGAATAAATAATAGTTTTTATACTTGCTAACTGTCTATATTAGTGCCTATTTTGAACTTTTTGTAGTGCCTATTTGCTTGCATACTCCTAAGTTCTTTTGCGCCTATCACGCCGAGCTCTAAACCATACAATTCTTCTATGAATGCCTTTTTGGGGTTCAGAGGACCTCAAAAGGTGCATCTACTTTCGGTGAAATATTTATATTGAATACCTATACAACATAGTACTTCCTTTACGTGTCATTGGCAAGCAGTAGAGAAAGTAATATGATTTCTCACATAACTGAAAAAATGGCTACAAGTATGTATGTATGTAAGCAATTTAAAATTTAGCAGCTTAGTCATGAAGTAAATAAATTTTGCATTTCTCTTCTAAATGTTGCTGCAACGAACAAATGACAAATACTCTAAGAAAACGCCTCTTAATATGTGCTTTGCATATGTGCAAAGTAGCGAGGGTTAAGCTGAAATTCAAGGGATTCAAGGCAAGGTAGTTGCACATTTTGCAGTTGCCCTGACTATTCATTTGCGCTTTACCGAATAAGGTGCATTGTTTTGAATCCTATGAAACTTTCGCTGGGCCATGGGATTACCACTGCTGGAAGCGCCACTTGTTATGGAGTGAATTTTTAGTGTCACAAATGTCAAAATGAGTTATTTACTGCAGTCTATTATAAGCCCCTCTACAGCGTTCGTGACTGTTATCGGCCAGGTAAATAGAAATTCGCGTGTTGCTCTGCTACTCTAAGATTTAGTGCCCAGGATTATACTCATAAAGTCTTGATGCTAAGATTATTTATACGAACCTGTTTTTACTGCTCGTTTTCTTCCCTTTCTTGAGTACTATCGGGGCCAGTAGTACGGCCTTTCTTGATAGTACCAATTAAGGTACTTATGTTTAACAATACACTTTGTCTTTGGAAATACCGTGAAGCTCTGTCCAGGTCACTAAAAGCTTCACCACTTTCTTTTTCCTATTAGATGGGCTCTAATGACTTAACCCTTAAATCCTACCTACTTACTTACTTTTTCCTGTTAGATATTGAAAGACACTCGCTCACAGCCTTATCATTTAGGATTATAAAGATGTTAATCTTGTCCACAATTTACTAGTAAATAAAAGTAAAGAGCTCAAAACTTACATAAATCACTCAAATGTTTTTAACAATACCGTTAAGTGTACCTAATTTTAATTACGTTCTTGAAGAATTCTGAAATATCTTTCTCATTAACATTTCAACAAGTTTATCGTCAACAATGATGCACAACTTTAGAAGACTACATTAAATGCATACTGCCCATACAATTTCTGAAATGCTACGAAAAAAATCTAATCTGCTGCACTGACATGACTTTCTCTACTCTTGTACTAACCATTCTTACAATCTCTTATTCCTATATCTTCTTTCTGTTGAGATAAACATTTGTACCAATTATCTTATTGCTTATTTCCTTGCAGGTGCAAGGGGAATATCAGAATACAGTAGGCTCTGAGTGATAGTCAAACCGTTTAAAGCTTTGAGATTCCGCTCTCTTTGAACGCTTAACACATAAAAAATGAACAACGATGTTCCATTTCACGAAAGTTTTACGTTTTCCGAAACGACACAAATAACAAGGAATATCTCCAAAATGGCTCAATCCACCAAAAGGAAAAAGAAAAAGGGGAAAAAAAAAAAAAATAAAAAAAAAAAAATAAATAAATAAACAGGCATAAATTATGTGTTTTAGCGAGATTTACATTTTTTGTACAGTAAGATTTTCTCTATCTCTTAGGGTTTGCGAGTTAATGAAAAGTCATCCAAAGTAAACAGGACTACATAGGCTATAGCCAGAAAATTCAAAATATAAATTTAATTTATCATACAAATATCTTAAACATATGGCATTTTACTCAAAATCTTTAGTCATTTTCAAGAAAACTAAAATTTTCGAAAAATTTTCTGTGGGACTGTTTGCTTCAAAATCTTCGTGTTGTATCCTTGAAAGACATTAAACTTAAATACCAACTTTGGCTTTTGACCGACTTTGAGTAATGCTGTCCAGACTGACATACAGACACACAGACTGACACACACACGAACCATTTTTCTAAAAATGCTTTTCTTGGATTCAAGGGGCATCAAAACATATATTTCCGGTGAAATCTCGACATCGAAGTTTTGGGTGGAATACAACACTTCCTCTACTTACGAGTAGAGAAAGTAAAAATGTGTCGTTAAAATCGTGCAAAAAAGCGATTAGGTCAATGCAAATACATTACACTGTTTTAGTAACTAACTTGCATTTTTTTAATACTCTTGAGAACTAACTGCAATTTTTCTTGGTGCTTACCATTTCTCTTAAATTTGTCGTATTGCTCAGGCTGATTATATTTTAGTTTCGGGTGTGTCTATATAGGCTTGCAATAACATTTTTATTTTGAGAAGGCGATTTGTTAGCAAATTAAATGTTTTATAATATGATGCGTTAGATTCAGATGATTTTCTCTGCTCACTTCTCTACAACTTATTCTTACACAAGTTTTTGTTTTTTCACTCCTTGATAATGTCAAACGTGTGTAGAAATGGGTCCATTACACTTTACTTTGCAGGCACAAGAAGTATATAAGGGGCTTAAGCGATACTGAAATCTTTAGAAAGCCGGTCGCTTTATGATGGCTTTGAAATTCTACTCATACCATCACCATGAGGTGGAAAACCGAACAGCGATTTAGGAATTCAACAAAGAATATCTTCGAATTGTTAATGCTACAAAAACATTGGACATAAATTGTTTATTTTAACGAGATCCATTCATTCCGCCCATTCATATATTGTATAGTAAGTGTTTGTCCATCTGTTATGGTTTAATAGTTGTTACACCCAAAAGTCTATGCGAACGAAGGCGATATTTGAGGAAAATTCAAGATATACATCTTAGTTGTAATGCAAATATTTTGAACATATGAACCTTTTATTAAAACTGTTGGAACTTTTTAGAAAATAAAAACAAACATTTTCCATGTAAAAGCTAATATGGTGTGGGAGGATTTTGTTGAAAATCTTCATGTCGCATCCTTGGAAGATTCTGAACACAATAAAAATGTTTAGCGTTTCTTCGACACTTGGTTTTTAAGTTTACTGTTCACAAATACCACAGACACACACACACACACACACACACACACACACACACACACACACACACACACACACACACACACAAACACACACACACAAGTTTATCTAAAAGTACTTTTTTGGACTCGTAATTCCGGCGAAATCCTGAATTAGAATTTTTGGCTGGAATCAATGTTTCCTTTGCTATCAGACGGTGGTATAGGAAGTAAATCTAGATATAATTATTTGTATTGGTTACTAAACGCTACAACAAAACTTGCTTGCATTACAGAAGTTAAAATTACACAAAAATGTTTGGGACTATATGTTCGACTTCCGTTTTTAAATTCATATGGCGGCTGCTTCGGGAGTACTTTGGAATATGTATTTGAAATGCATATACGCAGTCAAAGAACAATGGACATTATTGCCTACCAAAAATTCTAAGGGCTCTTGACTAAACAGTTATAAGGTTGTGCGCGGTTGTTTATTACACTTTGCTGCCATATATATGCATGCTTTTGTCTGCGAAGTATGTCAAAATATGTTCTTGTCAAGACGGAACAATAGAAAGCGGGTATCAATAAATTATCTTCGCGCTTAGCGAACACCTCATCATTTGCCGAACTTATATCTAACATAAAACCTTCATGTAAATTACCGGTCGAGCCTGAATGTGTTGACAGATGACAGTCACATTGTCTCTCTGCGCATACAGAAGTCACCCAGGGCCATTTGCGATCGATGGCTAACTACACGAGCGAGCATAGGTTGCTCAATTTGGAAATATGTACTGAACATTGTAGTAAAAATTAAGCTATATGAAATGTGAAGTAAGCTTTCAAATTCAAAACATATGAGTGGTACAGCCAGAATTTTTGTTAATGATATTAAATCATTGCACTTTTCAACACAAACCTGTCATATTAGCAGCATAAGAAGATGCTTGTCTGCAAGTTACACTGAAACCGTTATGAACAACTATATCACGTGCATTTTAAAGATTATGGGGCATAACGGGTGATGCTAATAGCATTTTAAAGTGTGTTGCAAAATAATATGGTTCCAACATGTTTATATTGTTGTATTTATGCTGATATTAGAGAATTTTTCCTAAGATAATTTTAGGATTGTTTCCCAGAATCTACTCAATGATTTTGATATAAATACATCGTATTTTTAAAACCGGAGCATCTATTTCACTCTTTTCTTTGATATTCAAACAAAACAGGGCAAAAACAGGATAGGAGGTACACGGTTCGAAGCCTGTTTGTAATGTAGACAGCTCGATGGTGGGTTTATTCACGAAATGTGAACGTACACCCATGTCACACTTCAATGCGCTACAGCGTCCAAACCATAGATTTTGTTTTTTGGGACACATATGTATGTGTGTGTCTGTGCGTGTGTGTGTGTGTGTGTGTGTGTGTGTGTGTGTGTGTGTGTGTGTGTGTGTGTGTGTGTGTGTGTGTGTGTGTGTGTGTGTGTGTGTTCTAAAGCCATGTACAGGTCGCGCGTTACTTCTTGACGAATGAAAATTTTATATGAAAGGTTGAATGCGAGTCTCTACTCAGCTTTTGCGGGAACGAGAGAGAGGAGGTACAGTCTGCAGTGAGATGACGCGCATGCTTCTGAGCTGAAGTAGTACAACACTACAAATCAATTTATGACACTTGCAGTAATAGCAGCCACAATATACCTTTATAACTGTTTCCACTTAACTTTCTTGCATTTATTCTATTCCCGACATCTCTCCCTCGTCTGAATTGCTATTTTCGTTGCATGCATACATACATCCGTACCGCACAAAACTTTTGCAGTCGACTGTATACACAAACGCGACAGAGGAAAACAGAGGTTCTGTTATCGTAGCATAAACATTTGCTGACCTGTTTATTAAGGGTAGGCTCACTCATTGGATTTCTGCTCAAGGTCATTCGTCAAGAACAAACGCGCAACCTATAATCTAAAATAGCATACATTTCTCCTTTTCTGAAGTGTTAAAAATACCTCCTGGTATACTATAGCATGATGTTAAAATTATATTTACTATTGTTCGCTAAGACTAGCTTATCATGCAACACTCAAAGGGCGTGACATCGTAAACTTGTGGTATTTTTACAACTAGGTGGGAAAAATCCAGTTGAGTCAAGTTATCTCACATGGGCAAAGTCACCCCATTGTGGATTTAATACAAAGTAAAATACGTGAAATAAAATCAGCGTATTATATTTGTTCACAATACCCTGGTATGACATCTGACGTAACCGCAGATAGCTATGTTTCTAAAGAGTAAGCTGCACATTATGAGAATTGCATTGTTCATTTTTTTCAGCTTCTTTAAGGTAATTTGCAGACATTTTAGCAAGGGCTTAACATTACAGATTAGTAGGAAGAACCATTAGTAATATGAATTTTAAAAAATGAGTTAATAGTAAAATCTAAACCTCTATTAATTTATCGAATGCAGGAAAACAGGAAGTGAAATAGTACTCCATGAGCAAAAGAGATGCCTACATAGTAGATCCTGCATAGAACAAATATCTGTAGTAAAGCACAAACTATGAGCCCATAAAACATTTTATAGAGTATCAAAACACTATCTACAGCGTCGAAACATCACTGATAAGTTATTGCTGGTATTCCAGCAGTTAAGTACTAGTTGTAGATTTCTAGTAATAGGTAATTGATTAAAAAGGATTAGGGATTTTAGTTAACGTTTAGCTTTAACCTTAGATTTTTGCGTGAATTTCCGTAAAACCAGCCAGTAATATTATATTAAGCAGACACGTGTTAAACATGTTTTAACAAAATGAGGATATATATATACACATTTTCTGTTCGTGGAAAACAACGTACAAATTTGGAATGATATGTCCTGGCATAGACCCTAGGAGCTAGGATGTACAATCACGGATTTCATTTCTTTTATTCTAATCCCAGAAGCTATTTAATATCATATCAACTTAGCTGGATAAAACAATATCTGTTTAACTAATATTAATCAACTAAAATAAAACATTACTAATTCTTAAACACTGTTGATTCCTAAACTAAACCCCAAGCGCAACAGCCCATGAAGGACCAAGGCTTGCCGCCCAGCCGCTGTGTCTCCCACCTCTGTCCACTATAGGCGTCCCCGAGCCCTCCCGGCCAGTTATGCGGCCTTCGCGCCCTGGGGCTGCTACTTCTCCATCAAGTAGCTCCTCAATTGCCCCCCGCCCCAGGACCTAACGAGGCTGAGTACACCCCGTGCCAGACCTCCCAGCGGGGGAAAAATCCCCATGCTGGTACCAGGGATCGAACCTGGGTCCTCCGCACCAGAGGCAAGCTTGTTACCAACTGCGCTACGGAGGTGGTCAGTGTTGATTGCTATTTCTATATAAACTACTACTAGAAGCCAGTAGCTGTTCACTGTATTAATGTTAATCTAAATTTCAATCATTCATTGGTTCCATTATAGTTTATATTTTATCAGTTTGTATACAATAAATTTCTCTTTTTATCTATAATATATCGGCCCATTCACTCATCAACTCACTCACTCACTCCCTCCCTCCATTCCTTCCACCCTCACTCACTCTATAATACTTCATTTTTGCTTCACACCTTAAATTTAAATAAAATAGTTTTAGAACCCATAATTTTATTTAAAACTCGACCTTTACAAGCACAATCCTCACTTGCATTATATCTACAGTTTTCTCATTACCATATTAATCTATAATAAAAGACGTTTTAAACCTCAGTGTTCTATTCTTCAGCAACTTAAAGGCTGAGAACCATAGCAGATAGAGGGTCCATAAATAAGACTCAATCTATTTAATTGTGTTGGTTTGCCAATAAGTATGCCGCTGAGAATCAGAGAGATCGGATCCGTGTTTGATCAAAGCCACCCAGATTACGTAGTGAGCAAGGAGTGACAGCTGACTACAGCTGTATACACAAGGCTGGCACACACGCATGTCACTCACTACCAAGCGTGAGTGGAACAAGTCTTCTGACTCAAGGTCACAGCCGAAACGTGAGCAACTTACTGCTCAAGGATGATCTTCCCTTGCATTTGTTTTCTTTGTACTTCTAAATCTTTGTCACTGTGGCATAAAAATACCTGTTTTCTTTTATACAAAAGAAACCAGCGTTTTGTTCTAGTACACGTGACAGGCCTTACGCTATACGCTAGTTTTCAAATTCCACTCTCTTCAAAACAGTATTTCTACAGTTTATTTTGCAATTCAAACCAATAAACAGTAATAAATATCTCAGAAATGGTTATGGTCTCAGAAGGTTTATTTTATGTAAATTGTATGCTTTAATAAAGTTTACATTTATCGTGCAGTAAGGCAATAAAGGTCTCCATAAACCAGTATGCAAACATCCTAAATATATGACAATTAAAATACGTAGCTGACATTTTCATAAAATAAAAAGTAAAGAAAGAAATTCCATATGGTATGGATGGTTTATGGTGGGAAAGTTTCACAAAAATACAACCTGAAGTCTTTTTAATTGGGTCCTTCAATAGGTTTATCAAGCACTTACATACAAATCTTCTCAAACGTTCTTTGTTATATTCTTCTATGAGCATTTACAATAGGATACACATATAGAAAACGTAGCTGCTAAATTAAGTAAACGAATTTTCTCCTTTAGGGTTATTAGCAACACAGTTTTTTAGTTTCTTTTTACTCCTCGTATTCTTATTTTGTACTTAGTCAAACTTGTGTAAATACATTACATGTAGCTATTGTAATTGGAGCTTTGCTCTGTTGTAGCACAAATGAATAAATAAATACTACTTCCATTATGCGGAAACTACAGTCGTTAGCATTACCATGCTGTAGCTGTTTATTCAGCCGACTGTAAGCTTGTAGTGATCACGTGATCGCGTCCCCTTCCGCTCTGTGACTCACAGCCACGACTGTTTACATTTTATGCGAGGGATCTAATCTTTTGTGTGTGGACAACCTGAAGCAAACTGCTCGCAGTCTAGTAATTAGTAATATAGGTATGTAGCATTTGACGAAGCCATGAAACTGTGCAATAGTTCCAAACGGTGACTGAAGAAAATAATCACTCGTGACGCATAAGCGTTACAGACGGTAACAACAAACATTGATAGAGGACAAAAAATATTAGAAACTGTTTCTGAAGGCCAAAGTCAAATAATTAACATATCCTATAAGCATTCCTCTCCTCTTTCGCCCATTTTGGGTTATTATCTGAGCAATACAACAGCCAATTTTGAACCTCTTCCTAGATAACAGTTTCTGCTTCCGAGAATGTGGAAATCTGCCTGTGCTTCAAACTTAATGGTTAATAATTTCAGCAACACATTTTCTGAGGTGTGCCGGCAAACAACAGAAAATGAGGTTACGTTAATGAGAATAAAGCACGCGAGGAGCTGCCTATTGAAGCATGTATTCACACCTGCAAACACGCAAGAAACCTAACCTAACTCTTGTTAGTTCTTTGATCGGAAAAGAAACACCGGCTATGACGATTACAACGCTCCGCCCACTGACGTTCCCAAATTGGATGGTTTTGGACTCACGTTTAGAGCGACTGCTGGTGCTGGTGTTGGTAATGGCACCATCCTGTCCACTTGTTCCATAATAATCCTTAAGCACGTGGCACTGTGGCACTCACTCAGTCACTACAGCCTCTGGGCGACTGAAGCGTGGTACACACTGTTGGTATGGTAACGGCAGACGGAGCCAAGGGCGTGCCTTGCTCGCAGTCTCGAGGTCACTCCTGTGTCATGTCAAGTTCATTCAATACTACTTCCTACATGCACCATTTTTCTTCTTTACAAACAAAATGTCAACAAAATATCACGGCAACATTCCAACAATTTATTGCGCATATACTTAATCCTGTTTGCAGGATTAATACGGCCTATTACCTCTTCAGTGTTGAATCAAGATTTTCAACATATAATACCGAGTCGGACTCGAAGCACGGATCTTAACCTTCACGTGCCAAACATTCTCAATTTATAAAACATAAATATTAAAAAAAAGAAAATTAAATATGAAATAAAACAACATTGTATGTGTTCGAATTATTATTTTCCTTCAAGCAAGTTCCATATATCTTATTAGAGGTTTATATCTTAAGATTTTGATTTTTCTACGTCACACTTGCTTTACTCCTGGGCTACCTCAACGGGACAGTTGAAAGCGTACCGAAACTGAACTGAAGATACCATATTTTAAATGCAATCTACAAAGCTGCAGGTATTTCTTATTTCTGGGTTTCCAGTTAACTGCACTATTATAGGCCCTTTATTTTTCTAATAATAATTCTTTCACACTGGTCGCATAGGTTGAGATTCCGATCATGAACCTATAGCTTTCCACACCGATGCTTCACCGATGAGCTGCAGTGAGCAATAAATGTGTCTATGGTTTCAGTTAGTTAATCATGTCAACAGTCATGCATGGTCTTTTGACTTTTTACCTAACATTTACTGTCTTCGAATGACGTTACACGTGGCATGCGAACACCGCAGAACGACTTTAGGCTAATAATTAAGTTGAAAACGTGATTTTATTCCAGATGACTAGTCTTTGAGATTGAGGGCAAAAATAGCTAGAAAGCTGCAATTGTATTTCACAGACTTTAACGATGTTAATAACGTAAGTCCTTTAAGATTGCTCGCCCATAGTGGAATTAGGCATAGTCAGTCACACGTGGTCATTCCAATTAATTATTACCCAGAACAGCAGTTTCTATCTCATAAGTGCTGAGAAATGCGGTAGCAGTTGCTTACGTTGTTTGTAAACATGTTAAATATTTAGTTCACCACTGAATTCAATTTAAGGTAGGTATTCTTTGGAGTCATCAAATATATAGCAACTCTCTGAACTTGCTTACAAAAGACTAGACGTAGTCTCATTTGACAAAATATTTCAAGATTATGTCCATGCTTTTATCACTTCTAACATAAATACTATGTATCTAATAAGAAGAAACAGAAGACTGACGATATTGGTTATATGCAGAATGTTGCCGTTTGGCAACAAAGATGTTTAATCAAAGTTTCAGAATATTGTAACAGTGTTTTCTGTTATTTTCATGTTATATTGGTGTTAACAATAAAATATATGTATTATAGTTATTTATATCATAAATGTATCAATTTATTTCAGTACTATTGTATTTTCGATTTTTTCTTTTCTTTTACAAAAATCAATATCCATGTAATTGCAGTCTAATGTAACCCCGCCATAATCCACGCGTACCATATCATTGCATATTTTACGTGGGCCCTCCCCATCCTTTACTATAGCCACATTTGCCTGCAGTCGCTAGGATCAAACTCACGACGTTCTGCTTTGAATGGATGGCCAATACATTGCGTCTGGTCTTTAAAAATCATGCTTCTTGGGTTACTCCTTTTAAGGTGCTTGAGACTGGTTCGGAAATTAGAAGAAAAGTGGCATATGTAGCAGAATAATTCATGTTACGTTAACAGTTATTCGTCAACACATTATGTGCTAAACTGTCTGTAACATGTTTTAAGAATCTGCTTGGTAACATTCCCACGCTATTATTCATTATATTTATAACCATTCTACAAATTATTCGCGTAGTCTTATTTTGTTTTCTGCTGGATGTTTTTTCAAAGTGTGCCATCACATAACTTGTCTAGGCATGGTACTTTCGCAGAAGCTTAGGGATGACTCATTTGTCGAAGGGGTTGCCTAGCAGGCACGTTGTTCGGCCTGAACGTGAGAACCTCGCACGTTGTAGCAAAACATGGCGTTCTTTGTCTGTGGGGAATGAGTGGACACTGCCAGGCCTATGCAAGAAAGAAAAACATTCTTAATTTGTGGGACTTTGATGCATGAGCTGATGATGTTAGGATGGTCCTAACGAAACGTGTTCTAGGTAAATAAATGGTACATTAGTTCGATTCAAATTATATTAAAGAAAAATATGTTTGATTATTTTATTTTATCTTATGTTCGTGCGTCTGGTATTACCAGGAAAAAAAATCTCGTAGGAAATAGTCTACTGTTATAGAAATAAAACGCTTTTACATTGGTTCCACAAAACTAAATTTAAGTTGCATTCATGGTCGTTAGTGATGTGGTTGTTAGTATCGCATTCTATATTGGGCCTGAAAGGCCACTGAATATTTCTCAGAGGCCTCTTAATTATGCTTGAGTTCTTTTACGTTCCATAAATATACGGCACAGAACCATCGGCTTTACTTCCCTTCCAAAGGAAGCCACTCTAAATATTTTTACACCCGAAGAATATTCGTCGTTCTCCGCTAGGTTAGAACCTGCGATCTCGGGAACCAGAGGCTAGCACGTTACCCCTAGACTAGACCACGAGAGGGCGACCATTGGTTCAGCTCCAAACACTTCCTTCACTTTCAGATGCATAGTAGGTCGTATCCAATATTGTGAGTGTCGTAGTTGCCATTGCCTCAAGTATGAATTATCACAGTTCATCCATGTCCCCGTGGTGTCTAGCAAAGACACGATCTTAGAGATATTCCCAGATAAAGAAATCAACGGGCATTAATCTGGTGAACTAGATATTTCGTAAGAAAATACTTCAGACAGAATTTACGAGATGAAATGATACTCTCTTTTCACCACGCCCATTTTGGAAGTAGCATTCCGTAATAAAACTCATGCGCTTGGTGCTTATGTAAAAGGATGCAAACAACCAATCGGGTTAAACCCCACTCTATTTTACCCTCGTGCTTGCTAGGCAGCTTCTCCGTCACACATGTGCTACGTTTCGTCTTCCCCATAGAGCGGACATTTGCTGGACAATAGACTCAAAGCACGAAACTCTTTGAAATTAACAGTTACCTATTGATCTAATGCATATTCGCTAGAAATGGCTTAATATACCTACATGGGCTGTCCATATCATAAGTGGTGTTAGGGATATAAGTGCAGATATTTTAGTTGATAATTGAGGAGCATGTAATCAACAAAGTTACATAAATATTTATCTATAATTTTACCTAGTAAGAGTTGTATATTTTCAGGTTGGTTAGCGACTCTAATTAGGCGTGGCATAGAAGGCATGACGCAGAGTGATAACGAATGGTGTCCTGGAACCGAGTTCTAATGCTTTTTGCAAGGTCAAGGACCTCACAATACCTAGACCGGCAGGTCGCGCACTGAGGTATGAAACAATACGGATAGTCTATACCTAAAACATTGTTCATTTTGCGATGCAGTTACGACCATGCAAAAACTATCAGGTAGTAAACTTTGTGATTGATTTGTGGGAAAATTGTTACATGAAGACATAAAACAACTAACACATCAAAGTCGACACATTTTAAGGTACCAATTATCAAAACATCTGTACAATGCCTGTATAGAATTACATAGGTAATTGAGAGTACAGTCATTTGTTAATAAAACCGTTCGATAAATATAGCTTACACAACTGATATCACATATGCTTTGTATGAGCTCATGTCAAAATAGGACAGAGCAGAACTGGTTTTCTCCCTGTAGTTCACGCTCATGAAGATATTTTGCGCACTCCCCGATTTCTGAACTAAGGATAAGGATCTACATTCCCGGTTAGTATCTCGATCACCAGATTAGGGCGAAGTGGCTTCAAAGATCTGAAATGTTTGTCGCTCCAGGCTGACAATGGTGAACCAGACTAGCGTGCAAATTAAACTTAATCATTTTTAACTTCTAGTATGCCAGCCGTTGGTTTTCTTCCACCAAATGTCAGAAAATCCTCCTTTCATCCCCAACCTTTGAAATTAGCTTTTAGTTAACTACATTGCATTGCTCGTTATGATGCGCTGTTTAAGTTACATTTAAAACGTGTTATGGTTTAAGACAAAATAATGTACATTTTGCTTTAAGCCAAATTAATTCTTATAATATACAGTACTTCCATATGCTTCCTTATTAAACTATGTTGCACGAAAGAATAAACTAATGCTCTCGGTGGACATTAAGTGAAACGCCATAATTATAGTTCAAATAAAACTTAATTTTGGGTTTTACTAACATTTCTCTCTCCATATTTTTAAATATGTGTTTTACATGAATTGATCAGCTCTTATCATTGTTTACTTGATAGGAAGAAACAGTGTAAAGATGCGTTCTGAGCATTTAATTGAAATCTAATGCAAATAAAGTGCTCGAGACACATTAATTTAAATTAAGGCTAACTCGTAAAATATGTAGCACGAAGTTTTATTCCTTTTTCTTTTGTTCTGCTTTGCTGAATCTGATTTTGGAGACTACAAATTCTATTTTTCACTGCAGGTGAAAAATTATGTCATTATTACTGCATTTTTCCTGTTTTACTGTACCGAAAATATACAGGTGGAAGTGAAATAATTCACCAGGTTGAAGGAGGTGAGAGAGTGAATGTAAATTAACGAAAAATTCCAATACATTTTTAAAATTAAACGCGCCGTTAACTAGATAATAACATTTAAAGGTGATAATGTGTAGCGACATGGCATAACTTGTTGACTGAGTAATTTGCTTCTACCGGCGACTCAATGAACTGTTCTAACACTCTACAAAAACATTTTAGTAACTTTGGCCATGTATCGAATTCAGATGCGCCAGACACCAGGAAATTATACGAAAAAGTGAGGTTATTGTTGACTGCCCCGTATAAAAAACATTACGTCGAGTCTTACATTTCCGCGTAATTACGTTGTATGTACGTACATGTACACCTCTTCGGAGTGCAATCATTCGAAGCTCTGCACATCCACCATAAGAATACGAGATAAAATACGCATAATATGAAATACAATTTTTGTATAAAAAATAAAGGGGTATTTATTATTATTATTATTATTATTATTATTATTATTATTATTATTATTATTATTATTATTATTATTATTATTATTATTATTATTATTATTATTATTATTATTTAAATAAATCTTAACGTGGTAACCTAGTAAATTTCGGTTAATCCCTTGGGATTTCGAAATTATGTAAAATTAAACGAGAATGAAGAAAACTTTACAGGCTATCAAGATACACATTTATTCATTGGGTAGTATTCTCATCTCATAGTTTTTTTTTTTTTTTTTTTTTTTTTTTTTTTTTTTTTTTTTTTTTTTTTTAAATGGGAATACAGTAATTTGTCTACCTCGGGTATCTGGTAGAGAAACTAAAAATCAAACGACAGTTTGTCTGGAGGAAAATTAAACAGAACTTGGCCGTAGACGATAAATCCGCATGTTAACATTCCTACGAAGAAAACATTGATTAGTTATTTTCAACTTCAATAAAATTAAAATGTCTACCATTAAAACGTTGTCATACATTTCTTTTTTTGTAGTTTTTAATTTCCAAGTAGGTTTAATGTTTTACCTTTGAAGGCATATCTTCTCATTTGATGCTCCACAGTTTGAAAACTCTGTACTTGGACCATTTTGAAGTTGAAGCAACGACACGAGACATCGGCCTGATACGTGATAATGGCGTACGCTAACTGCGGCAGTTAAGTCAATAGCCTTGTATTCTTTTGAGATATTGGTGTCAAGTTGCTAGGGAGATTCCTTGCGTGAGTAACTTGTACATAAACACCACGTGTGTCACGCAATTAGCAGTCCATAGTCCACTTTGTCAGCACAAATATTCCTCCAACTGGCCATATATGGCAGCATCAGCTAGTGTGCAAACACCGTACGATGGCCTCTTCTCTCCCAGGACATTGCTATTTCACTCTCCCTCTGTATTTACTTGTGTGTGGGTCATCGCTAAAAGTTTTAAAATATTTTTTGCGTATTTCTGGGATTAAGATAATCATAGGAAACATTTAGCAGCATACTTACAGACGTCTTTTCATGTATAGTTAGAAATAGTCTTAATAGTCCAGCTATATTAAGGAGGTATCAAGTTATCGGCGTTCGTAGTGCATGTGACGTCATAGTGTGGGTGTCCGTCTTCTGTACAGACAAAACATGCACAACTTCATTCTTTTGGTAGCTCACCTAGTAAGCTTTGTTAGAATCATCACTTTCCTTTCTATTGTATAGTTTGGTTTAGCCACTTCTAAGTTCTTTGACTTTTAATTGAAACCTGATAAACGAAAGCCGTGCTTCTTGGGGGGGGGGGGGGGCGCTTGAAGCCAGTGCAAAGAAATAGAAGATAGAGGGGGAATAGCACACTTTCTTTCATTCTCGGTCGCAATGCTACTGCACAACATGCACTCCATCTTCTTGTGAACTCCTGACTATAACAGCTAATATACGCATGCACGGAAATAAATTCCGGTTTCCCCCGCCATCTCATTCCACCGGTGCTCCATCTTCATTCCATGTATCATCAGTGTCACCGCCTGCGGTGCCGTAGTAGTAAAAGCGGGCGTTAAACACTACAAACAAACAAACAACACGGAAATAAAATCTCGAATTTAGTTACCCCAGAAACATTCGTCTTCATTGTAAACAGTTCTAGCAGCCAAATTAAAGAGAAAATTCTTATTTTTAATATTCAGATAAAACTAAATTTAGTGTTCAGGCGTTTCCTGCAATTTTAATTTAATTAGCTTCATACTCTTTTGAAAGCTGAATCACATTTTTTAACATTTTCATATTACAGTGTTTACAAAATTATTTTGAATACAGTTAATACAGCATTGTTTTTCAATAATTTCATATGTGATGTTTACAAAAATATTTTTAATGCATTTAACATAGCAATGTCATTGGTCTTATACTTCAAATTGCGAACTGAAAATGGCGCTTGATTTGACGGAGGAAAACGTCAAAAGCAAAGACTATCCATTTACTGAATTGCCTGGCTAACCCTCGTCTGTTATCACTTTACAGACTTATTTCTCGGATAGTTTAGTTCATAAGTCGGTTACATTATTAGGTAATATACTAAACTATTGCCATACTAATGCATATAAAGCAGTTATTACACATTAACGGTTGAAAAGCGAGTGTAAAATTATAAAATCAAAAGTTTGATAAAAGAGTCAGAGCATATGGAGTAATATAGTTTGTTCTTTTGAGTGTTAAAAGTGGGATCTTTACAGTGTGAGCATTTTCCCTCCGTTGATTTTGTGACTAAAATCTTCCAAGTGGAGAAGAATGCTTTCTGAAGTCACAGAATATGAATTGTAAAAGTTTAAACTTAGCAAACATCTACATACAGTTCTGAAGCAGCTTATTCACCTTTGTGTTCTCGTAACTTACCTGAAACAAGGAAACAAACTATAGTTAAAAACAGTCTGTATTAGCATAAACAAGAAAATTGTGATTGTTTAACATAAATATGCTATGTCTAAATTTGGTCTTTTGGTCCTTGCGGAAGATATAACCGAAAATGTTTAGCAAAGAAAGCTATAACAAGCAAACATCTACAATCAGTATATAGTTTTATAGATTCGGTTTTTCTCAGAAGTGTGCTAGCTTAACAGATACACGTACGTACATAGAATGAAACTGTAACCAACATTTTCTGGTAACTTTTTGATTCTGGGTGTACAACAGGCTAATGTAAGGCCGAAAGTTGCATTTTTAGATTTGTGTTTGTATGCAATGGTTTACTAGCATAACGTTTGTGGTAAGTTTTGTGATTTTCAAAATATTTATACGATGGATATTTTAGAAGCTATTACAATATTTCCCTTGTAAAGCGGTTAGCAATAATCAACATTTACGGATTGTATAACCTACACCAGGAGGAGTCACATGCTTGTGTACTGTTAAACATTTTGCATAGTTTTATTATTATTATTATTATTATTATTATTATTATTATTATTATTATTGTTATTACTATTATTATTATTACTATTATTATTATTATTATTATTATTATTATTATTATTATTATTATTATTATTATTATTATTATTATTATTATTATTATTATTATTATTATTATTATTATTATTATTATTATTATTATTATTATTATTATTATTATTATTATTAATTTAACTTCAGAAATGAATGTGCTACTCCCAAGCAGAGAATCTAACATGAAACCTCTGGTTTAAAGTCAGCATGCTGACGAGTAGACCACAAAGGCAATCTTTTCAAATTATAGATATCCACTCCCGGAGAACAAACGTTAAAATATAAATGCACAGTTTTAGGAATTTTACCCAAATTATTTTTGCCTTTTCCCCAGACTTGTTAGCATATTAGGATTCCCTAAGATGAAACTGTCCACCTAAGTAAGTCATGAACTGGTTTCAGCTCCCCACATAAAAAATAAAGAGAGCTGTTCAATGAACCGCATAAAGCCTAGGGCAAATATATCTTCATTCTTTTACATTCTTTTCCATTGTTGAAGGATAATGACCTCTAACGCTTACACCTAAATCTCAGATTCTAGGAGCAGCGCCAATTAATTCCGGAGTTTATTTTTTATTTGGTATTTCTGGTGAAGTGATGGATTGTCTAATTAACTAATTCATTACTCAAACTTCCGGCTTGTTAAACAAAACAATTTATATGTTGCCAAGTTAATTACCTCGAAGAACACTCCTGCTCACTAATGAGAACAATGCCACGAGGCTGTGACTTCTCCTGTATGTCTTAGGGCGCGTGGAGGAGATTTCACAGATAAGAAGGCATAAATAAAATGCAGCTGCTCCAATTCAGAGGCCGGAACTGAGGGGCACTCACAAAGTTTGTTGTAGTCCAGACACCAGAAGAGCAAGGAAACAGTACTATATTTAGTATAGTAGCAGCAGTAGTAATTTAATAATAATAATAATGATAATGATGATGATGATGGTGATGGTGGTGGTGGTGATGGTGATGGTGATGGTTTTTTTTTCTTTTTTTTAATTAACGTCCTCCAACATTGTGTCATATCGGACGAATGAATGAAATGAAACGGTTGAAATGCTGCTCAAATGAGCCCGAGGTCCATGGAGCTTTAAGTTACCCGACAGGGAAAACCTCGGAAAAAACCTTACCTGGATAACTTACCCTAAGCGAGATTCGAACTCGCGACCCCTTGAACGTGAGGCAGACACGCTAACCATCACGCTACAGAGGCGGGCATGGTGATGGTGATGGTGATGGTGAAGGTGATGGTGATGGTGATGGTGATGGTGATGGAGATGGTGGTGGTGGTGGTGATGGTGATGGTGATGGTGATGGTGATGGTGATGGTGATGGTGATGGTGGTGGTGGTGATGGTGATGGTGATGGTGATGGTGATGGTGATGGTGATGGTGATGGTGATGGTGATGGTGATGGTGATGGTGATGGTGATGGTGATGGTGATGGTGATGGTGATGGTGATGGTGATGGTGATGGTGATGGTGATGGTGATGGTGATGGTGATGGTGATGGTGATGGTGATGGTGATGGTGATGGTGATGGTGATGGTGATGGTGATGGTGATGGTGATGGTGATGGTGATGGTGATGGTGATGGTGATGGTGATGGTGATGGTGATGGTGATGGTGATGGTGATGGTGATGGTGATGGTGATGGTGATGGTGATGGTGATGGTGATGATGATGATGATGATGATGATGATGATGATGATGATGATGATGATGATGATAATAATAATAATAATAATAATAATAATAATAATAATAATAATAATAATAATAATAATAATAATAATAATAATAATAATAATAATAATAATAATAATAATAATAATAATAATAATAATAGGAACTATATACATATTTAATTTGTCACCATTTATTTATCATTGTTCATTTATTTGCAGGGCACCCATCTCTGCTCGCGTTATTACGTTTAACTATGGAGATGATACTGTATTGCTCCTTCTTTCATTTTCTCACTCTCTCACTTTGTACTATTTCTTTTGTGTCGTTTCCCTTTCCTCTATCTCTCTCCCTCTCGCTTTCTCCACACCGCTCCCATTTCATTTCATTTTCCATTCTCTATGATGTTTTTGGTTCCTCTCCATTTCTGTCTCCCTCCCTCCCTCCCTCTCTCTCTATGCAATCTACAGAGATATTTTGGACGTGGCGAATGTCTTTAAATCGTGCAGTAGTTTATGGTTCAGTTTTGTATTCATTAGACAGATTAGTATCTCTCCTAGTTCCTAGGAGTAAACATCGCGGAACAAGCGTGATTAAGTTCTCGCATGATCAGCAATGTCTTGTTTGGTTGTTTAGAATATGGATGTATTAGGCGATTTGCTTTTTATCATTGGGCCATAACTGGACTACGAGAATTAGTCACTGCAGTTCGCGCCGTAGCCTGTGTATCTCGTTAGCCATGCGCAGATCCTAGCAAGGTCTAAAAATACCTCTGCACTGGTATAAAACTTTTTCTAGAGCATCAATAAAAATATAAATGTAAGTAAAAAGTTTGATACTACCTACACTAATTAGTGCTTTTTCCTTGTGCTTGCACTGCATTCAGAACAATACAGTTTCTCGTGGTAAGCAGTACGATAAGTTTCTCTCAGATTAATTTATTGTTATAGATTTATAAATATTATTCTAACACAAATGAAAGAAAATTCAGAAAAGTAGGTACTGAATGAAAATGAACCGTTACTGTCGAAAGTGAGAAAAGAAGAAATGAAAAAATTGCTCCCAGGTGCTTCCTTACAATGAAATATTCGCAGTGTTTGTCTCGTGTTATACCAATAGCAAATAGCAAATATTTTCCAAACTAAAAGTCAAAGCCTTCTTTGCAAGTATATTCTGTTACATGGTATCACCCATGCTTTAACATCCTTCCTCATCCCACTGCCTTTTAGATATTTTGAATTCACAATAGTACCTAGCTGACTTGACAACCGCAGATTCTTTCGCTAAGAGTATATTGAGAGGACTCTGTTGTGTTTATGTCATTAGCACCGGATGAAGGTTGAGGAACGGGTTTACAAGTTCTTGAAATGTGGCTGTTAAGGGATGCGTACTATTATAAATCCAAAGTGCTTGCATTCTAGTACACAGGCCTTGTAAATACTTTTTGGTTTTGTAATATTTTATGACTTAAAATTTATTGAAATTAAGAATGTATAGCCTAATGTCCATTTGAAAGGACAGGGGTTTTCAATTGTGAAAGAATTATCAAAATCGGTTGAGGGTTTTTGTGGTTGCCCCCCCCCCCCCCCCTTACACACACTAGCATTTTTTTCTCCCGTTACAATACAATGGAACCCCGCTTGCGAGCAGCATATCACGTAACCGTTCGATAAACATTATATCTGTTAGTGTTGATTCATTGCTTTGTGCAAGGCACTCTAAAAACAAAAATTCTGTGCTATTAATAGTGCCTTAATTTAATATTTCCATTAATATGTTAATATCAATTTGTAGTCTCTCACTTCTAGTGCTTTGAATTCCTCACCTGCTGTCAGTCTGTCACTAGTGACTTCGAAATGCAATCCAGTACTTATTACTGACATCTTAAACACAAAGAAAGACCATTGACCAACACTAACAGTAATACTGGGCCTCCGCATTGATTACATATGCAAGCAATTAACACTTATAACAACGGTACAATATTATTTGTGCATAAGTTTGGGGGTGAGGATTAACTAAATACAATAGCTGTATTAGAATTTAGGGTTGGAGTGGGGCTCTCATGACCAAGTTGTCGATGGGCCCTTAAACACGACACACTCACTCACTCACTCACTACGGTTGGAGCAAAGGACACAACCTACTGTCACAGCAAGCTGCCAGTGCGGATTTGAGCATCTGTTTTTTTTTGTTGTGTCTGTTCATTCTTTCTTAGTCTTTTTCCTCTTCTCCGGCCTTTCGCTTAAGTAGGGTTTTACTGTGTTAACATAGATTGATACTTAAGCATAACGCTAGGATTTGTACTGAGTTCAGTGAATGGCTCAAAGACGCTTTCAGGCAGAAATGAACTGACATGCGATGTCTATAAATAAACGGGGATATACTTTCCTGTAATTATCGTGTATCACTAAAGTCGTGATAATAGAGTGAAGCTTGTACTGTAATCACTCCTGATTTCCGTGGAGAAATGCAGTCCAATTATAGTATGGCAAGAAACTAGGTGTTCAAGGTTACGACAGTGAAACGAAGTTTTATTGCTAGTAATCTCATTTAGAGAATACAATGGGCGTCATGCTTGTTCAAGACAATCACAACATTAATTCTCAGAAAGCTCGTATTGTTTCCAAGACAGCGCTCAGTCATCTCAGTAAGCATTTGCTTCTATGTAGAAACACTAGCAACTGATATAAGTAACGAGCATTGTTCTGGAACTTAGTAAATAGTAGGATATTTTTAAATATTATTTTTAATGCTGTAAATAAATACTGTTTCTCTCGTTTAAGTGCCATTAACAGCTGAATGAGTTTCCCATAAAATTGGTGAAATTTTGGTGAGAGAAAAATAAATAGAAGAAATACCTACTGATAGTATAGTAAGAATACTGATATTAATTATTTAACAGGGTGTATGGTAAAACTGATTAAAAATTGCCTTTTATATCGATTTGTGCAAAGTGTGCGCATCAGCATTGAATTTTATAATCCAATTACAAACCTGTATTTTTACTTTCTCTACTGGTAAGTAGGGGAAGTATTGTATTCCACCCAAAAATTCGATGTCGAGATTTCACCGGAAATATATGTTTTGAGGCTCCCTGAATCCAAAAAAAGCATTTTTAGAAAAAGGTCCGTGTGTGTGTCTGTCAGTCTGTGGACAGCATAACTCAAAAACGAAAACTCGTTTAAAAACAAAAGTTGGTATTTAAGTTAAATGTCTTTCAAGGATGCGACACGAAGATTTTGAAGAAAAACGTCCCACCCTAAACTACCCTTTACATGGAAAATTTTTCGAAAACTTTGATTTTCTTGAAAATGGCTCTAACGATTTTGATTAAAATGTCATATGTTTGAGATATTTTGATGACAAATGAAATGTATATCTTGAATTTTCTGGCTATAGTCCCTGTAGTCGTGTTTACTCTGGACGACTTTTGCATAACTGGTAAACCGTTAGAGATAGACCAAATCATATTATACAAAAAATGTAGATCTTGCTAAAATACGCAATTTATGTCCAAATAAATTTTATTGTAGAGTGAACCATTTCGGAGATATTCCTTGTTATGTATGTGAGTTTCGGAAAACTTGGAACTTTCGTGAAATGGATCATTGTTGTTTATTTTTTATGTTAAATGTGCAAAGAGAACGGAATCTCAAAGATTTAAAAGGTTTGACTATCGCACAAAGCCTACTGTATTCTAATATTCCCCTTGCACCTACAAGGAAATAAGCAATAAGATAATTTGTACAAATGTTTATCTCAACTAACAAGAAGATATAGGAATAAGAGTTTGTAAGAATGGTTAGTACAAGAGTAGAGAAAGTCATGTGAGTGCAACACATAAGATTTTTTAAACTAAAAGTTTGGTCTGTATAACTGTTTAGCTGGTTGGTCAAGATAAATATTAAAACAAAGTACCTGAAATAGCAGTGTTCATTGAAAACATGTTTTATAGGCTTTAAAGACCATGTTTAAATAAATATTTAAGGGATGTTCTCAAAAACTATAAAACATAAAGAAATGGAACTTAGCACAATATTCTCTGACTAATGAATGAAAAGCTCCCTGCAGAGTTTGTTTTCATTTGTTTCATTAGAATAACCCCCTATGTCATATCGTGTGCTTTGATCTGAGAGAGAGCTTTGACGCTTGGTTTTTAATCATTTCTAATTTGAAACACTCACTGACTGAAATGTACAGAATCTTCACGAATTCGTGTGCTAATTATCCGTTTCAGTGTGTCATCACAGACAGTTTTGGACATTTAATCGAAGTTGTTGCAGCGTTGGAACAATTTTGAATTAGTGAATCGTTGGAGCTATTTGTGTGAGTAGTAGAGTAGTATTAGCGTTTTTTGTCACGTGAGGACAGAACAGCTTTGAGTCCAAGGTCACGACGAGTTATAAAATTGTATTAACAACAAAAAAAGAGGACTGTGTCTTTGTACTACGGTTTTGGCAGAGAAATAAAGTGACAGAAAAAGTAACTGAGAGTGTCATTTGTCACTTATTACTTGATATGTGTTTTGTAATCCATATTCGAGCCTCAATGTGGATAAAAACCTCTTTTCACCTTCCCAATTTTCACTCTGTTAGGAGAACATGGCGCTTAGTAAAATCCATACATATTCATTTTGGCAAGGTGCATACCCTGTTAAGATTGCGTGTGGGTTCGTTGTTATCTGGACGTCCGTGTCTGCAGACTAACTTTGACAAATGTCCCGCTGCAGCTGCTAGAATACTAAAGAGCGGGGTTATTTCGCGTGCACATTCCTACCTTGAGAACCTCCAGCCATTCTTCCTCATAAAATTCCCCTTACCGTCCAAGCCTACATAACCATCTGGTCTCTTCTCACGTGTTTATTTCCGCAAAAATAATAGTGGTAGTCAAGTTCAAAGAGACTCACAATGACATGAACATAGAAGATACTCAGGCAGTACCTTAGGAGCCTAATGTACACTGAGGTACTAACTCTTTGTTAGGTTGCTTCTTAATGACGCTCCTCTGACATTAATTTCCCTCCAGTAGTGTTTAGTGTTCCTTTTTACGCCATTCATTTGATGTATAACCAGTTCAAATTTCCTCTTCAAGCTTGCTCATGTAACTTCTGCTTGTACTAAATGCCTACCTACGAGTATTTAGAGGTAGGAAAAGTGTTAGTAATGAGCATAATAAATCACTTCCCATGTAGCATAGCGTCGAGAGCAGCAGGTGAACCCTAACTGCAATGGAAGTGCATCTTTAATGTTCGCCGAGTAATCAAAGGAAAATAAGAAATATGGCCATTAGTGAAGCAATAAATACGAAAATTACTACATAGCAAAGCACACCTAAAACGGCTTCTAACGAAGCAGACACCCGATATATTATTGTCTCCTAGAAGGTCTGAAAAACCACCCTGTGCCTTCTTTAACACCGACACACTTTTGGAGTTTGTTCATTGACCACCCATATCCAACCTGGCATGAAGAATTTCTATACTCTATGAAGATATTAATGACTACCTATGTTTTTAATCACTCTTTTGGTTAGGAACATAAGGCAGAGGAAGTATTGCATTCTACTAAAAAATCCCATACTGACAGTTCATCAAAACTACACTTCTTAAATACAAAAATATCTTATATGTCGAATTCACATGCATTTCTCTAGCCACTCTTCTATAAACTATTCTTACAAAAGTTTCTTAATCTACTTCTTGTTAATCCAGATAAATTTTCAATTCATATCTACACATTTTGTACGGCAAAGTGGATAAAGCGATAGATAGGTTTTTAAAGAGCCTGTTACTATGTGATGGCTTTGAAATTTAATGCTCTTTGGATGACCACAGATAAATAATGTCTTCCTAATTAAGCAAAGTATAAGGATTTGAAAACTCAAACCAATAACAACCAATATCTAGGAAATAACTCCACCAAACAAACAATGTATAAATTGTATCCATTACAGAGATCTAAACTTTTGTCTATCTCCTGCAGTTTACCACTTATGTAACACGAGTAATAGCATTGGAAAGGTTAGAGTGAGACTGAAAACTTAATTCATTGTGGTGTGGACATGTTGGCTATGATAGCTTAGTGGTTAGAGCAGCCGGACGGAAACCGGTAGATCCGGGGTTCAAATCCCGGTCATGGCGTTGAATTTTTCAGCCTCACTCTACCCTTTCCATTGCTTCATGAATATAGTTATGTTTTGGTGCATGAGCCAAATTCCATTAGGTGCTGCCATTTAGCTTTATATGCTAACACAAATATGATAATATTGTTAGTAACTTTAATTCCCGAAAATTATTTGCTTTTATTTGCATATTCTTCGTTATATTATTGCATTTGCATTTAATTCTTATGCGACATATTTGTTTTATAGTTTTAGCATAACATAATATTTTTAAACATTAGTTTAAAATTTTACAGCAGACAATACTTGTTACAAAATTATATTAGTGTTCTCTACTGTGTCAGAATCTGGATCCCATTTTCATCGTTCATCCCATTTCCCTTTTTAATGAACTTCTGATACGGTTTCACGACTAGAACATCACAGAACATCATTTCTGGAATATGGCTATGATGTGAACCACAACCACCTACTTGTAATAAGGCTAACATTAACTTGGTACATTTATATTCTGGCTCTCTTTCAAAATTTTCACCCAAGCTGAAATGAAAACACTAATAGATTTGAATGTTTTCAAAGAGAGTGAACTACAACTCAAACAACAATTACCTGATTTGTAAAATAACAATCATAGGTACGCATAACATACTTACATTAACAGCAACACCATTTTATGAAGCCTGCTTAATAAATTTACAATAGGTATTAATAATTATGAGCCATGATTTTTAACATCAGAGACCTACACTCTCAAACAGTGAAGCCAATGTCGCAGGGTCTAAGAGACCGATATTACTACTAAACATGCCAGCGTTGTGGCAACAGTCAATGTTGCTGCTACAAACGCGAGCATTACTGTAAACTGCAAATAAATAAGATAATCTATTAAACTAACAAGAAGAAAAAGAGACAAGTAATTTAAATTACTACATACAAGTTCCTACTGGAGAAGCAAAGAAAATACGGAAAAGTAGGTAAATATGTCGTCTCCTTAGCGCGGTGGTAGCGCTGCTACTTACCAAGCGGGAGACATGGCTTCGGCTCACGGTACCGATGTGAGGATTTTCTCCCGCTGGGAGACGTAGTACGGGGTTCACTCAGCCTCGGTAGGTACCTGAGGCGCCAATTGAGGAGCTACTTGATTGAAAAGTAGCACTCCTTGGTTGCGAAGACCGCATAACCGGCCGAAGGAACTGGTGGCTTGCACGTCCCACCTCTAGTACTGTGGCCCACTCATGAGGCCTGTGATGGGCAGAGGTGGAGGACGCAGGGGCCGGGCGGTAGGCCTTGGCACGGAAAGGGCTGCGGGATTAGTTACGTAAATAGATACTAATTTACAATCTTTCGGGCTCTCTCTCTCTCTCTCTCTCTCTCTCTCTCTCTCTCTCTCTCTGCGGTATATGTGTCCGCGCACACTTTGGAGAAGTTGGGTTATGTAAGCGTTAGTCTATTAGCCTTTAACTACTTGTTATAAGTTAATTACTGCAATAATCATAAAATATTTCTGAGGTATCATTTAAAACCACTATTTAAAACTGCAAAGCAAACTGAAAGATTGATGTGGATTAAAACTAGAATTAAAGTAATCAAAGAAATTAACCATAACAATTATCTTCTTGTTGCAACGACAGCGCTGCTGCTGGCAGGAAGCAGGAACAGAACACATCTGACAACAATAAAAACAAAGTAGGTACTTAACAACCGTACGAGGAAGTTGGAATGCAATCAAAGAGAATAGAGGACAGCAATTAACAGCGAACTGAGTTTAATTGACAAGCATGGAAAGATGCAATATAAAGCAATAAAGGATTATTTAATATGATATCCAGTAACATTAAGTAATGGCAGGTTTGAGAAAGGTTTCCATCTGTACCAAACCTGAAGGCCATTCCTTTCACTTTAACCATTTTACTGTCGTGGCATTCCGCAGATGCGCCGCTCATTAATGCTGTCCTTCTTTATGCTGATCATAAATATATCCACCTGCATTTGTATCTAATTGATCTCATGATGCTTAAAATGCCAGCTTAGAGTTGCTGCAAACATAACTCAAACAAATGAACGCAGAAGGAAATCTGAAAGGCATAGGGCGCGTTTGTTGCCTAAGATGTTTTAAATGCTTATGGTTGGTACATTAAATTGACGTTACCTATTCATGACTTTTGACTTACATTTTGGAAACAGGTGAAGGAAGAGGCGACATCCTCGGAACAAGACGTAGATAAAAAATCTGATTTGTTGCACTCACATGACTTTCTCTACTCTTGTACTAACCATTCTTACAAACTCTTATTCCTATATCTTCTTCGTATTAGTTAAGATAAACATTTGTACAAATTATCTTATTGCTTATTTTCTTGAAGGTACAAGGGGAATATTAGAATACAGTAGGCTTTGTGTGATAGTAAAATGTTTTAAAGCTTTGAGATTCTGTTGTCTTTGCACACTTAACATATAAAAAAGTGAACAACGATGATCCATTTCACGAAAGTTCTAAGTTTTTCGAAACTCACACACATAACAAGGAATATCTCCGAAATAGTTTACCCTACAAGAAAATTTATTGAGACATAAATTGTGTATTTTAGCAAGATCTACATTTTTTGTATAGCATGATTTGGCCTATCTCAAACGGTTTACCAGTTATGCAAAAGTCGTCCAGAGTAAATACAACTACAGGGGCTATGACCAGAAAATTCAAGATATACATTTCATTTTTCATAAAAATATCTCAAACATATGGCATTTTAATCAAAATCGTTAGAGACACTTTCAAGAAAATCAAAATTTTCGAAAAATTTTGTAAAGGGTAGTTTAGGCTGGGGCAATTTTCTTCAAAACCTTCTTGTCGCATCCTTGAAAGACATTAAACTTAAATACCAACTTTGGTTTTTAGTTTTTGAGTTATGCTGTCCACAGACTGACACACAGACTGACACACAGACACACACACACACGTACCTTTTTCTAAAAATGCTTTTTTTTGTATTCAGGGGGCCCCAAAAGATATATTTCCGGTGAAATCTCGATATCGAATTTTTGGGTGGAATACAATACTTCCCCTACTTACCAGTAGAGAAAGTAAAAATGAAAACATTTAGCTAACTCTAACATAGTCATCTGTCAGTCTGACATTCGTTTCTCTAAGGAGTGTGTGAGGAGTAAGTAAATAAATAAGAAAACTTATGTAAATAAGCAGTTTATTGCCATGGCTGTACAGTATGGCAACGTCAATATAAGTCAACTATGTTTCCATTCAAGTCAATACTAAACACTTCATCAATATCACGAGTAGGTTATATATAGTATTTGACATCATTGTAGGTACTGATTTCTTATAAGAAATTTAAAAGACAAACTTCCTGGGCGGTAAATTACCATAGAATTTGTAAGTCATGCTAAACACATTTGTCGTCTTAATATGTTTACATTTTACTTTACATACTTTTTGTTTCGTGTAAATAATTGTGATATGATGAATACCTTCAAATTAGTCAGTGTATAAGAGAAGACTTACAAACACTGATGGTAAAATAAGGAAATTCATATCAACAAAAGGACTTGCATGAAATTCTTGTGGATCACCAGGACTGTCATCTACATTGTTTTGTGCTACACAGTTTTCGTTGCTTTACTTTCACTTTTACTTGACATATTTTACAAAAGCAGGACTAGATAATGGACTCAAATAAAAACTATGTTCAGCCACATTTTACTTCTTTTGACATAATGAAACTGCGCTGACAGGTTTGTGCACTTATATCGACATGCATAATATAAGATACATAACGTCTGATAATACATTTTCAGTGAAAGGCTTCTACCAGCACACACACACACGCAAAGATGGAAAACAAACGTACTGATAGGAAATACCTGAATGGTTTGGTGCTTAATGACGTATGCCGTTGTTGACCCTAATGTGTGCTAATTTTGCAAAGTGATGTTTATTACCTAATGTTCTAAGTGTATAAATGTGCTTCTCCCTACCAAACTGGTAAACCGAATAAACGTTTTGGGTAGACGCACTAGAAATTGTGTAGTTCTGTTTGCGCCGCAAGCTTAAGCAAGATACACACGTGTATATACATTGGAAGTTTTTATTAACTCCAGTAAAATCTATTACCAGTGTTCCAAACGTCACAAAGGTCCACAAAGAGACAAAAAGAAGGTGAGAGAGGGGTAGAGAATGAAATATTTGACAAGAGATAGCATAACTGAGGAGAAATAGCAGAGGAATAAAGGAGATGAGACAGAAAAAAATCTGATGTGTTGCACTCGCGTGACTTTCTCTACTCCTACACAAAGTATTCTTACAAACACTTATTTTTCTATCCACTTCATGTTAACCGAGATAAAGATTTGTAGAAATTATCGTATTGCTAATTTTCTCCTAGGTGCAAGGTGAATACAGTAGGTTTTAACCGATAGTCAACTTTCTAAAAGTGGTCGATATATGATGACTAGAGCTGGGATTTTTATGTAGTATCACTTAGCAAAATATTACATAAATATGTAGTGAAAAGCAGTGAAATATATAGAATGGACAAAATGGAAAATACGTAATATCAAATATTTAGCCACAATTTATAATTTTCTTAGTTACAACACTCAAATCATATTTTTACATTATGTTTTTAGCGCAGTGAACAATTATGTATTCTTCAGTGTTTTTCTGAGGTCATTGAAAGACGTTTGTCACTGAGAATATTCTTAAACACAGAGAAAGATCTTTCCACGTCACATGATGCAACTGGGGCAAATTTTAGGAAAGGGATTTTTCTTGGAGAAATGTCCTCGATCAACATCATCTCCATTTAGAATTTGGCATACACTATGAATAGCAAGGATTTCTGTTTAACACATTTGGAATCTACTTAATACACTTGCACCAGTTTCTCCATGCACAGCACTTAGTTTTTCAGCAGAATCCTCTATGACAGCAATAAAATCTTGCATAAGCAGTCTTTGATGCTTTCTGGAAGCCAGCCGAAGTTGCTCCTGGTATAAGTAACTGAGGAGACCACTTTGGAGTCGCTAAAGGCAGTCTGGGAGTCACAAATAGATGCAGCACTTTCAGGATCAAAAGAATCTACAACAGTCTATATATCTAGATGCTCACTATAGAAATTCACTGCTTCTATCCATGTTCCCCAGTGGTATCTCTGGTAATTTCTGCTTGTAAGAGAGCACTCGTATAGATTTTAGAAACAAAAAATTGTTGCTGAAAATATCCTATTCACTTGCGGAAACTTAGCTTTAATATCTTTGGCAACACGTTGCAGTCCATGGGCCAAGGAGGTAAATGAAGCATTTTGGGATAAAACAGTTTCAGAGCAGTTGCAGCTTTAAGCATACATGCTGCAGCAACTGAATGCATCGTTAATACCTTCTCGTCCTGCACACCAGTTGTCCACAAACTTTTAATACATCATTCACAAATCTCACAGTAGTTGCGTGATTTGTAAAGTCCAGCTCTTTACAGTAGATTAAACATAGCTTCAAGGTACTGTCAGGAATATATATATGTACAAACAGGAAAATGCTAAAATATGTAATTTTATGTTATATTACTAAAATATGCAATATACTCAAAGATATGTAAACATATGTAAAATTTAATTCAGTTATATTAACCCTAACATAGAGCTTTGTAAACATATCACTTTTCCCAGCATCTAAATAGCACGGAAAGAATATGTAATTTTAATGATAGAAATCCCAGCTCTAATGACTTTGAAATTCCGGTCTTTTTGCATGATCAAGAGATAAAAAAAAATTAATAACGACCTCTCATTTGAGAATGATCTATAATTATTGCAAAATTTGGTCAAATAACAAGGAATTCATATCTCTGAAATGGTTCACTTCACAAAAAATACCATTTGAGCTAAACTGTATTTTAACGAGATCTGCATTTTCTGTATAGTAAGATTTGGTCTATTTCTTTGGTTTACCAGTTATGCAAAAGTCTCAAGAATAAACAGGACTGCATGGGTTATAGCCAGAAAGTTCAAAATATAAATTTCATTTTCCATAAAAAAAAAAAAAAAAAAAAAACTATGGCATTTTAATCAAAATTATTAGAGCTATTTACGGGAGTACAAAAAATTTCGAAGAATTTTCCATGTAAAGGGTAGTTTAGGGTGGAGCTATTTTCATCAAAATTTTCCTGTCGCAACTTTGAAAGAAATTAAATTAAAATACTAACTTTGATTTTTAACCTACTTTTCGTTTTTGAGTTATGCTGTACACAGGCGCGCGCCATATACACACAGACACAGGACCTTTTTCTAAAAATGCTCTTTTTTTAATTCAATGGGCCTGAAAACGTATATTTCCGGTGAAATCTCGACATTTAAATTTTGGATCGAATTTGATACTTCCCCTGGTTACTATACGTAGTAGAGAATGTCATGTAAGTCTGCAATCATGCATAACGTGAGCAAAACTCCCCATATTTAAAACACGAGTCACTTTCAGCAAATGGGAAGATGGGGAAAGATGTAAAATTGACCACTTATATCGATGTTTAATTCCTAGTTTTCAGGTTACCTACAAATACCAACTTTCAAGTAGATGAAATTAATGGTTTAAAAGGCATATAAGCAATTTAGATTTTTTAGCCAATGCTGGATAAAACCGTAACGTGATGGTTTAGAGGACATAAAACCCAAACAAGCCATTAAACAAACACAACACAAACATCAAACACTTCAAAATCAATGTTCTTTGCTAATCGCAGTAGCGCCCTTCAAGGTATTCAGGATGGCTTCATTGCTGCCCTGTTTAAAGAGTAAACACGGATGCGTCACCACATACCACAGAACAGAACTTAGAGAGAAAGAAAACAAAAGAAAAATCCAGTATTGCGGTTAGGTTCTAGGCGCCGTAAGGACGGCGCAGTTTCGTTTATACAGGTGCCAAAGCATTCACGACATTTATTTCAAAGGCTAGCATTTCCTGCCGTCTGAAATACTTGTTGGAATCAAAGGCACCAGCAGGAAACAAAACAAACCAGACTGTAAGCAAATTATGTTCTATGGTGGATATCAGGGTTGTTAGGCGGCTTCAAGCGGGGTCATGACATAATGGGCATAGGCGGTTGATAAAGGTTTGTTTATGGTGGAATTTTCGACCGTTTAAACCTATTGCATTTGTATGTAGGATGCCTTTCTATGAATACGGTAATATCTGAAATGATAAACCGTGCTGAGATCGGGGCATTCTTGGGCGTAAACTAATTACAGTTTGGTTTACGTGTGTGAGACTACTTATCAGCTTGCAAAGAAATCATTATACAGCGTCTATTTGCAGAACACACAATATGCGGTTAAAATTATTTTCAAAGAAATAGAAAGTAACACAGTTTTTTCTTTTTACATGAGAATGTTTCCTGAAAACTCCGATTTACATGCACAAAAGATGAGTGAAATTCTGTTCTTAAGGGTAATCCGATCTCACAGATAACAGACACATACCGATTCCTATAAAAATGATTACTTTTGCTTGCCAATATATACTGGGTCCCAAAGAAAACACCGGCAACGCTTAGTATGTTGTGCGGGATGGCAAACTGATCGGTATTCAAATTCCTGTTTGGAACGATGGAGAGCGTCGAAGTTTGAGAACAAACGGTTGTGACAATTTGTTAACATTCGTTTTGGTATCTTAATACGAAGGTATGCAACCCTTTAGCCATCTGTGTACTGGGATGAACGACCGGAGCATAATGACATTCTTGTGCATGCACTAAATTCCTCCACAGAGTCTTTGGTACGTATCCTACTGCGTTACTCGTGTAGTTTCCATTTTTAACAGCAATGCAATACGTACCGGTAGTCAACTGCTGAAATGGCCGACTTAAGCTACAGCACACTTTGATGTAAATGTGCGGAACCACCTCAACTTCGCATATCCAAATCGATGGATTGGTAGAGGTGCACCAGTTCCATCACCAACACGGTCGTCAGATCTGACACCTCTCGGCTATTTTCTGTGGAGTTGTATGAAGAGTATGGTGTATGGCACTCCTGTAACGTCAGCGGAGGTCCTTATTGCTCGAGTTCACGGAGCGTTTGAAAATCAGACAATTGCACGTACTGGGCCATGTGCATGAGGCTCACCATTGCTCACACAGGCTCTGGAATGACGTAGGAGGAACAGAGTTCAAACCCCGTTTGTAATGTAGACAGCTCGATGTTGGGTTTATTGACGAATGTGAACGTACACCCATGTCACACTTAGATGCCCTAAAACGTCCAAACCATGGCTTTCCGGACGGGGATTCCTATTTGAAAACCGATCATTTTGGCGTCCTGCACAACATACTAAGCGTTGGTGTTTTTTATAGGAACTTGGATTTAAACATGCTTTGAGATTCCCTAAATAAAACATCGTGCATATGTGCGTGCGCGCGTAGGTGTGTGTATGTACTCGCGCGCGTGTGCATTTGTCTGCTTTTCTGCGTGTGTGTGTGTGTGTGTGTGTGTGTGTGTGTGTGTGTGTGTGTGTGCACGCGCGTGTGCGCGGTTTATGAGAGTGATTATTAAGAGGAAAGAACATTATTCGGAAACGAAAAATCGGATGTATATCACATTTCTCATATAACGTTCATAATCTTTGAAGGGCGTAAAGTGATGATATTCTTGCTGCTTCCCCCCAAACAGCTCTTTCCTTGGAATTCTTTTAATATTATATTATTTTCTCAAAAACGACTCTTACAATTTTGTTTAAAATAATACTTTGAGACACCGGGCGCGGCGTAAAACATAGAACTGTCGAGGCCGGGCTGTTTCACGTCACATGCCGGGCCGGCGAGCGGGCAAAGGCTTCCAAGGTCAAGCTGCCTCGCGCATCTGCCTATATGTACTTGATTAACAACAATTATTACAGTGTCTACATAAAAGGGGTTTTCTTCGGAGCCCTCTAGCAAGATCTAGTTGCATCACCGCCGGCGTGTTTGAAGGAGTTTGCGAAAGGTTCGTGTAACGTCATCCCCACTATATAAAGAGCGTAGGAACCAGTAGTAAGTGAGTTTATGGTTACAAACATGAGTCTTCAGTGTGTTAATGAGTGCGTGACAGCTGTGCGTGTGTGTCGTCGCGCAAGACACCGGTCGTCGTAAAGAACATGTTAACGGATGTCGAGTGATTCTATTGCCGTAATTAGTGTGAGACAGAGAAAGTGAAGAAAACACTGAAAGGATTGAACAAGGTTACGAGAAGTAAAATTTGTGAGAAACTGTAGACTGTTAACGACAAGAAGAAAACTGTATTTGTGATAACATTTTAGAAGACAATAAAGTGATAGAAAAGTAATCAAACTGATTTTGTCGTCTTTGTCACAATATTTTGAGGTGCTGACATGAGCATAAAATGTAATACATGAGATATCTGTGAAGTAGTCTATCCTCTTAAGGCATTTGTACATCTTGGAAACAGAAGAAGATAGCAAAAAAATGCTAAAGAAAATAGTGGAGCTAATTAAAAATATACAATTTGTGCCAAATAATGTTTCTGAAATATTCCTTGTTGTGTCTTCACATTTTAGAAGCACTTCTAACATACTTGAAATCAGCGGTTCTTTTTCGTTTTCCTTCGCATTAGCTCCTTTCTAGTTGTTGTTGTAGTGTTTAACGCCCGCTTTTACTACTACGGCACCGCAGGCGGTGACACTGATGATACATGGAATGAAGATGGAGCACCGGTGGATAGCGGGGGAAACCGGAGCACCCGGAGAAAACCCGCCCTGACGCCGCTTCGTCCACCACGAATACCACATGCGGTCCCTGGGATCGAACCCGGGCCGCCTAGGTGATAGGCGAGCGCGCTAACCGCTCGGCCTGCTCCTTTCTACATCGTAGTATAGAAACATCTGAGTATTGTAAGGAATATAGTTGAATATTTGTGTGTAGGATTTGTTTGCATTTTTACTTTCTCTACTACGTAAGTGGAGGAAGTATTGCATTCCATCCAAAAATTCGATGTCTAGACTTCACCGGAAATATATGTTTTGAGGCCCTCTGAATAATAATAATAATAATAATAATAATAATAATAATAATAATAATAATAATAATAATAATAATAATAATAATAATAATAATAATAATAATAATAATAATAATAATAATAATAATAATAATAATAATAATAATAATAATAATAATAATAATAATAATAATAATAATAATAATAATAATAATAATAATAATAATAATAAACATTTCTAGAAAAAGTTCCGCGTGTGTATGTGTGTGTGAATGTGTGTGTGTGTGTGTGTGTGTGCGTGTGTGTGTGTGTGTGTGTGTGTGTGTGTGTGTGTGTGTGTGTGTGTGTGTCTGTCAGTCTGTCATAACTCAAAAACAAAAAGTCGGTTAAAAACCAAGGTTGCTATTTAAGTTTAATATCTTTTAGGGATAAAACACAAATATTTTTAAGAAAATTCCTCTACCCTAAACTACCCCCTACATGGAAAAGTTTTGGGAATTTTGATTTTCTTGAAAATGGCTCTAACGATTTTGATTAAAATGACATGTTTAAGATATTTTTATGACAAATGAAATTTATATTTTGTATTTTCTGGCTATGGTCCCTGTAGCCTTGCTTACTCTGATGACTTTTGAGTAACTCCTAAATATAAGAGACAGAACAAATCTTAATATACAAAAAATGTATATTTCGCTAAAACACACAATCTATGTTCATATATTTTTTTTTTTTTTTGTAGAGTGAACCATTTCTGAGATATTCCTTGTTATTTGTGTCAGTTTCGGAAAACAAACCTTCGTCAAATGCAACATTGTTGTTCATTTTTTTGTTAGTCGTGTAAAGAAAACGGGATCTCAACGCTTTAAAAGATTTGACTATTGCTCAAAGCCTACTGTATTCTAATGTTCCCCTTGCACCTACAAGGAAATAAACATAAGATAATTAGTACAAATGTTTATCTCAACTAACACGAAGGTATAGGAATAAGAGTTTGTAAGAATGGTTAGTACAACAGTAGAGAAAGTCATGTGGATGCAACGCATCAGATTTTTTTTATGTGCTACGATATTTATTTTTCAAAATCATGACTCTTAAGCATTCGCATTATCTCAATGCCTTTTGTACTCGAAACTTTCTGTTTACCTACAGAAAAAAAGAACCTGATTTTCTTTCCAATGTTTACAAAACATAATAAAGAATAAAATAAGCGAACGTTTGAAGGCAGGTCTGCACAAATTACACATATCATCCTGTCAGACAACATAAGGAGATTCTTCGCAAAACCTGGTGACCTTCGTCGCTTTAGGATTCTGCGACCCATAGCTTGGACCTTCCGCGGACACACCCCAGCGCGGGAACAACCTCAAGCAAGGAACGAAGCACCCCACGCAAAATGTCATTGCAGAGAGCGAAGTGAGCTGGGTTCACAGCCGAGCGCTCAGCTGGATAGCTCGTTCAAGTTAGATTATCTCCACAGGTGCTTCAATCGGCGTAATTTGATTTCATCCTCCAGGTTGGGGGTTGTGCAGTAGACTGGCATCTTACTCGCGTAAAACTGTTACATATGTAGATCTGGATGTTGGACTCCCAAATTGTTGTGTAAGTTCAGAAATACGTGAATATTTCGATTTTCGTACTTGTGTAGAACAAGTGAACACATTCGAGAGACACTAGGCAGCGTGTTTTGTGCTGGCGCTATACTGGAGCCATGACGTCACGCTCTGCCCGTGTAGCAGGTAACTTGCGATCTTCTATTTTGCGATAGCTGTATAAAGGTTCCAAGCCTATTAATTAGTCTTAATTTAGTACAACGTACTCCCAGTAAGCAACTAATACATGCATAGAATCATTTACTCCCTAAATTATGGGCAGATAGGTTTCGGGTTAACGATATGATGTACATATTTATTTGCGAAAATAAACGACCTTTGCGTAAATGTGAGAGACACGTAATGGCCAAAAAATATATATATATATACAAAAACTGCACTTGGAAAGGATAGGCCCCTCTAGCCAAGATTATTTCCTATCCATCCCAGTGTGGAACTATGAATAAGAGTGTGTGTGTGTGTGTGTGTGAGAGAGAGAGAGAGAGAGAGAGAGAGAGAGAGAGAGAGAGAGAGAGAGAGAGAGAGAGAGAGAGAGAGAGAGACCTAATGTCAAAACCCAAAGAAAAAAAGGCCCTGATATGGTTATTGTAGTTAATATAACAATAATAAAAAAATGCTTCCTCAAGAATTTGACCCTTGTTCTGCTGCCATTTTACCCAGTTTTCTTCTTTGTCCAGTGTCTTTTTTGTTTTGTTTTAGTAAGCCTTAACCCTTGGGAAACCGAGTCTGTAGGTACTTCATTACGATGCGTCATCACTCTATGCAACTGTTAATGTTCTCATATATTGCACAATTATATTCATGAGAGATAATTTCGTGTTATCTTCTCTTCGGAATCCACTGAAGCAGATTAGGAACATAATTTTCTGGAGAGTTGAATCATGCTTCATGAATTTGATGCGTCACACTTGCATAGCTTTCTTTACCCATCACTATCTCACATTTATACCAAAGTCAATTTTCCTGTTCACATTATACTTATTCATGACGCATTTTTATTTTCTTTACCACTTATGTACTACGTAGGTGCATTGCATTCTATAGTCTAACACTAATACTATAAATACAAAATTCTTTCGCAGTTATTGACTATTATTATTGTTATTGTTTTTATATTATTATTATTATTATTATTATTATTATTATTATTATTATTATTATTATTATTATTATTATTTGAAACGTGTCATAAGAATAATCACATAGAATTCATAGTAAAGTCTTGCATGACATAGTTTCTCCATCTGCTGTAGATGGATGATAGAGTAAGTAAAAATGTACTCTCGTATGTTTCATTGTTTTTGTTTCGGTTACTATTGAAAGTATGCAAACAGCCACAGCAGAACACTCAATATTTTAAAGAAGGTAATAACAGAAGAAGAGCAATAAGTACTTTGCAGAGAATCAGCAGGGTGTAAATCCCGCTTAGCTTGAGTGCAAAGTGGTTATGACCTTGCCTGGAATGATCCCTACCTTGGCGCGCAAATTCTTTTCCGAGGTAACATCTTTGCGTCATCTTTCAGCAATCATCTCTACATCTTCACAATCCATGTCCGCAAATTCATCCGCAGATCTAGTACGAGAATACTTGTCCTCAAAGTGTTTGTGTACACAAATTAATCTGTTGTACGTATATTCAACTTCTTGTACCTTTCACCCAATTTAGCAAGTTATAGCATAAGGTGATTCTATGCAAAGTACAGTTAATTTAGGCCCATATACAACGTCTTTCATAAGTATCTAACTGGACCTTCGAAAAATTAACCGATTTTAATTATTTTTGGGTATGTTGTACATATTTAATAATAGAAACGTTTACCGGTACCATACAGTCGATTCAGTTCCTAATGTGGCCACAAAAGATCGGGAAACCTGTGACTGAAATTCAGCGTTTATTTCGAGACAGTTTGGTGCACGATGCCAATGCCTCTAACAGGAAGACCATTCTTTCAGCTGGTGAAAAGTTTCAGCTTCCCTAAAAGGGAAGAAAAGATCAGATCGGCGTCTTCTGCAACATATGAGGAAAACATAGCGAATGTCCACTGTGTTTCATTAACAGTCCCCCCCCCCCCCCAAAAAAAAAAAAAAATCAATCTCCAAAGCTCCTCAAGAATTGAGCATTTCTCTTACTTCTGTATGCGTATCTCACGGCAAATGCTAAATTTCCGGGCATATCGGATACATCTTCAGGCTCAATTCTTGGCCTCCGCGAACTTCCTTAGACTTTTTCCTATGGGGATTCATTAAATGCAGTGTATTTAATTAAACCAGGTACTATCCCTGATATGATGGATTATTGTAACTACAGTACAGATGGTCATTACTTGTATGCTGTTAGAGGTGCACAATGAGATAGAGCGTTGCCCAGTGGGGTATTTGCATAAAAAAACTGGGCAAAATCCAAATTTGGAAAGTCAATTCTGGCATAAATGAAACGCCCGATATGGTAGCTAAATAGTTACGGTATCTTGTGCCACACTTTATGCTTCACACAAACAGTAGAGTGTACAGTGTCTAGATTTGGAACTCCTGGCGCTGGCATGTCTGACATTTATTTCGCTCTTTGCAGTTACATCATTTGTATGGGGAATAAAAGTGTTTATGCGAACTAAAAAAAAACTATTTTGTTGTTTAACGACGCTGTCAATTGCCAGGATCACATCAGCGTCGCCGGTGTGCCGGAATTTTGTCCCGCAGGAGTTCTTTTACATGCCAGTAAATATACACTGACATGGAGCTGTCATTTTTAAGCACACTTAAAAATCATCGACCTGGGCCGGGTTTGAACCCGCGACCTTGGGATCAGTAGGCCAGCGTCTAACCAACTGAGCCACCCAGACCGACATGTTAATGCGAAGCTAGTGGTACTTGTGCATAATGGATTATTCTCAGGCAGGTATGTGTTAACTATACAGCGATATTCTGCTTTAAAAATTCTCTATAACAAATAATTTTAAGCACCTAGAGTAGTATTCATTATAAATGTTTTTTTTTTCTATATTACGCTTAAATTCGAACGGATTAGTTACACCTCATCCCTGTATAATTGTTACTAGTATTGAAAAAAATAATAGTTTGTTATATAAAAACCACTGAAACTAGTCGCCCCTTTCGTTTTTAACATATGGCCTTTGAATTGTTGTGTAAGCTTTGTATTTCTAAGTTAAGGTTACAATAAATATCATTGCTATCTCCCTGAATAGGTATTTAGTTTTCACTTTATTTTAGGGTTATGTGGAATCACCTTCATTAAACGCAAACCAAGTTTTTGACTTAATGAAAGAGTGCAGTGATATTTAAAAAAATCTGATGTGTTGCACTCACATGACTTTCTCTACTCTTGTACTAGCCATTCCTACAAACTTTTATCCCTATTATATGTTCTTCGTGTTAGTTGAGATAAACATTTGCAGAAATTATCTTATTTGCTTATTTTCTTGTAGATGGATGGAGAATATGGGAATACAGAAGGCTTTGAGCGATAGTCAAATGTATTAAAGTTTTCAAATTCCGTTCTCTTTGGACGGTTAACATATAAAAAGCTGAATAACGATGTTCCATTTGACAGAAGTATAAGTTATCCAAAACTTACACAAATAACAAGGCACACCTCCAAAATGGTTCACTCTATAAACATTTTTATTCAGACATAAATTGGCTATTTTAGCAACATTTACATTTTTTGTATACTAAGATTTGGTCTATCTCTAACGTTTACCAATTATACAAAAGTCATCACAGTAAATACTACAGGGGCTATAACAAGAAAATTCAAGATATACATTTCATTTGTTTTAATAATATCTCAATATGGCATTTTAATCAAAACCGTTAGAGCCATTTTCAAGAAAATAAAAATTTTCGAAAAATTGTCCATGTAAAGACCTTTGTGGTCAAGTAGATCCAGAAATATTAATCTATGCGAATTGAAAACGAAATTGCAAGCTGCAGGAACAGTAAATGCTGCTAGAGTGATAACCGATTTTACAAAATCCCCTCAACGAGCTGCTAAATACAGAAAGACCTATTCTACCAGTCTGAAAACAAAAGCTGAGCTAGCAAATGTCACCAATGGACGCTTTTTCATAGCTGTCAAAGCCGATCTCTCAAGACGCCAATATAATATTATAAGAACAAGTGCAAGACAGTACTTCCTTGTTACAGGTATTCATTTGCAGAAGGCAAAAAAAAGTTTTCCTCTTCCAGAGTCATACAATAACATCAGCTAGTGCAGAAATCGACTTGGTACGCTGCGCTACGCGATTAATGTTCTATTTAGATGATGTAATCGAAGCTCTTAGGCGGCGCCGTGGCCGAGCGGTTAGCACGCTCGCCTACCACCTAGGCGGCCCGGGTTCGATTCCAGGGACCCGCATGTGGTATTCGTGGTGGACGAAGCGGCGTCCGGGCGGGTTTTCTCCGGATACTCCGGTTTCCCCCGCCATCTCATTCCACCGGTGCTCCATCTTCATTCCATGTATCATCAGTATCACCGCCTGCGGTGCCGTAGTAGTAAAAGCGGGCGTTAAACACTACAACAACAATCGAAGCTCTTACTGATGAAAAAATTATGTACAGATAATGTGTAAATGGGATTGCAATAGAACACAACAAACTCAGTTCAAACAAAAGTTGGGAAACAATGCAGATTCTCGTACAAACATATTCCAGAGCTCACTAGCACCTCTACAGTTAATTATCTCTTAAAGAAACCACAAGGGTTGTGTGGTAAAACCGTGTACCTCCTTACAGTAGTGTAGGCCAATCAGAATCAGATCCGTGAAAGAAACTGTGGATATCACAAATAAAGAAATTAAGTATACTCAAAGTAAGATAGACATACTATAAGAAACTAAAGTTATGCTACGAAGTTTTAATTGGCCTCTTCTGATGAGGCCTTCATCAGGGAAACAATGTAAACAACCGTTTCTTAAAGAATCCTTGGAAATGCTAATTCCTATCGAAACTTGTACCGCTATAGTGACGTCTGCTATTCATAGAAAGGTATGGGACTTGTTTCCCCTCAGTAGGTGAACATTGTCTGAAGCTTAAACAATTATGTGCGAAATTTTGTACATCGATCAGAGAACTATTTAGTGTATCACATTAATACAGCCAACAATGTATTTGCCTTTCCAATAAAGAAATTAAAACATCGCAGTGAAATAGAAGATTGGTATTTGTATTATTGTTGAACCTAGAAATATCGTATTCTAATAGGTATTTATTAATTTCTTCCAAAAGTCTTCAGTATTTATGTCTATGTTATATGTGATACCTACAGTTAAACCCGTATATACTGAAGAAAGCAGTTATCGTCAACAATTTGGTGAAAATACCCTACTGTGCGTCGCGTGCACTTGTGCATTGTTCAGGGTGGGAGACACATTGAAAATTGTAGACATTGATTGCAATTGTCACTCATATGGTTTATGTTACAGCATGTTACTTTAAACTTAAATTTATGCAAATACACTCTGTACGACACCGGGAAATGTTTTTATTAGTAAATATGTGCCATATATTAAAAAATAATTAAAATCAGTTTATTTTTCGAATGTCCAGTTAGTTATGAAAGACCCTGTATTAATTAACAGAAAATATTTGCTTCTGGGTATTCTAGGGGTTTTGCAAATACCTATACCGAAACGAACGAGACTCTTGAGTAGGATTTATACTCAATTTGCTCGAGATCGAAATGTTAATCTTGAGGAAGCTTCACATCGGTAATGTCTGTCTGGCCAAAATTTAACATACACCTACTGGCTATTAGTACCTACCTGAAATTACGGAGCTCATGCAACCTAGTGTCAGCAACTGATTAAATGAATATATGTGAACTGATATTTGAGTAAAAAATAGAAAAAGAGTTTTGAGTGGGAGCACGTATTCTAATGTTCTAAAACTTTCCTTTTGGAATGAATCATTCAACAAGGTTTGAGCAGCACATTTCTTTATAAGGGAATTTGTTGAAGGTGTTATTAAAGACGCTTCTGACTCATACGGTTGCCACATTTTAGCTTCTAAAGACAGAGCAGCACACATAAAGCATGCTGATGCTTTTGACGTGCAAATGGAAATAGGCTGGGCGCGGGTTCAGAGCCGCCCACAATTATTCATATGAATGCAACTCGTGTTGTTCACTTATGCAGCAACCTCATGCAACACCAGCAATCACAAGAATGAATATATATATATATATATATATATATATATATAAATCGTTGCGGGCAAAACTAAAAGTACATACGATGTTTATCTGTTGACTTTATATAGATATCGTATAATAATAAGGCAAGTGGCGACTGAAAATCTATATTGTGGGGTTGGGAAAGTGAAAACAACACAGTTCTAGAGGAATGAGGCTGATTTGCGGTCTGTTTAGTTAGGCACAAGCAAATGGAAGTTTGTACCTTAATAGGATTATTATTATTATTACTATTACTATTATTATTATTATTATTATTATTATTATTATTATTATTATTATTATTATTATTATTACAATTATTATTATTATTATTATTATTATTATTATTATTATTATTATTATTATTATTATTATTATTATTATTATTATTATTATTATTATTATTATTATTTATTATTATTAATAGTAACAACAGTAATAATAATAATAATAATAATAATAATAATAATAATAATAATAATAATAATAATAATAATAATAATAATAATAATAATAATAATAATAATAATAATAATAATAATAATAATAATACATAATAGTAAAATGTGTGGACTTTGGTAATACCCATAACCAGGACCCGGATGTTTGTGACCTAAAAATGTTAGAAATATGCAAGCACTTATGACCGAAAAAATTAGAAAATTTGACGACAAATATGGCCTAAATTCTTTTGGGTGCATTTTCGAAATCTTCAAAAAATTAATCCTGTTTAAATTAACATTATATTGAAAATCTACTTTAAAATTCTTGCATACTCAACAATAAACAAATAATATTAATTTTATTACTGCATTTTGAATTTATTGCTCAACCCAGAGCTAACATTCAACTCTGCACGGAATGAAATAAATGTCACATTTTCAAGGGCGATCAGAAAGAAGACTTACAGGAGCAAATTGAATGCATTTTAAAGTTTTTGAAAAGGAAAATCTTCTATTTGCACGCAACATTGTATAGGGGAAAAAGACCACTTTATATTACAGACAAGAATTACTAAGAGTGAAAAATCGTCTTTCGGATGACTGCAAGCACGTATGCGAAACTGGAATAGAAGTATAAAAATATGGCAAAAATACCAATACCTAAGAGAAAATATGAATATAATACTAAAATGACAAGAAAATGACAAAAAAGTTAAAAAAAAAAGAGCCAAAATATGACTATATAACCCACGAGAAACTACAAACAAGAACTATAACATGTCATAAACATCCTCACACCCTGTCCATAACCTAATGTTAAATTAGGATACCAGTGATGTTCTACAGAAGAATGACCATAAATTAAATGCACACGGAAAGAATATTCGTGTATCGCTGTATATAAAGCTAAAGTAACTTACCTGCCAGATCAATGTAAAATGCGTACACGAAAATTAACACGTAGTTGGTTTGATATTTTAAGGAAAAAAATTAGTATTTCCAGGTACGTTACACTTAAGGAAAATAACACTATATTTTGTTGTTAAGATTTAGTGCGGGACTATCCAAAGTTGAAGTCATCTCTGAAAGCGAGAGAATCACTGTAGGTTCATTCTTGTTAATCTCTGGTTGCACCCTGAGTCACTGTGTATTCCCACAAGTCTTTAAAAGACCTTTCGAAAGTGACTCCTCACTTATAACGAAGCTAATCATTTCTTGGGGTCATCTGGAGCTATCATCAGCTCTATTTTGTCTAGTTCAGGGCGATGATTCAGCCCAATTTTTGCGCTTCAGAGACCGCCCAAATTGAGTCATCATAGTGAAGATACTTCCTTGACAGAAGTTTTTAATGAGGCCATGACCCTGCCATGTAAATATGTTTCCGATCGTAGCCTGTTATTCACTTAAATCTGTTCATGCAATCAGACTTATATGTCGAGGCTGTTCCTTGTAAACAAAACTTGGCCAGGCAGAGCATGTACACCAGCGTGCTCTTGAAGTATATTTCTGGTGCCCTTCATAAGCAAGTTTTTACTTCCACGATTTATAATATTAATTCAGATTTCAAGACAAAATGACTTCCTTCCGAATATCTTCCCAGTACACACTCATGAAGTATGTTTTTGTACACCTGTATTCATTAATTCCCTAACAAGTACTTTTCCTTTCTTCTCTCAAAAGAAGGTTACTTGCCCTAACGGTGGTTGTGATGGTCCTTATTTAACATTTCTGATAGATCTGTTATCATTTTGTTTTCAAAGAGGAACATTGGTTTTCTTCAGAACATTATTCCACTTCTATATAAGCATTTCTGAAAACTGTTAGCTATACTAGTTCTAGAGGCTGAATGAGACAACGAAATCATCCAGACAGGGCAAGCAACTTGTGACTTCTTTACAGCTAGTGACAGTTTATTTCACTAAATGTAAATACTTATGTAGATTAGTTTCTGGGATTTCCCCTAGGAGAAAAGTGTGATGTTTGTGTATGAACACGTTATTGTTTCCTTGTCTTACTGGGCTTTCATACACTTGGTTTTTCCTTCACGTAATCTTGAGTTAAACTTCTTATCGGGATGATTAGGCCCCAATTGTAAGTTCCATATCATTATGTTAGTATTACAAATAGCATTCTAGGAATTTTTACAAGAAAACAATGGTGCTAAAAAGAAAAATACTAAAAATAAATATATTTTGATGCATAAAGACTGTGATGTTATGGATTTCATCATGCTATCAACGTTTTCATCCTGGGTACAGTATAAAAAGCGTTTCATTGTCAACAAAGCTACTCAGTCGTTTTGGGTAATGGATCTATCATTTCATTTCGCCATAGATTAGAAGGTGCATCAGTATATTCGTTTTAAGGTAATATTATTTAAGCAGTTCAAGACATTTATAACATTTTTCTGCGATTAAGGGCTGCTCAGTATATATATTTATATTTATATTTGAAGCCGATGCACTTTAGGGAGCTTTTAAATTCTTACTGGAATATTAAAGAGTACAATACAAATAAAGGTATAAAACTAATAAATAAAGCCCGCTTGATGTTTGAAACTCAATTACAATTTACTAATAGCAAATTGCAAGTCAGAACTATACACAAAATATTTGTTCTTTACAGTATTTTCTTTGATATTCTGTTGTGAAAAATGTTCCATGAATGGAGTTAAGATATAAAATATATTTATTACGTTTGTTTTCCATTTAAACCCCTGATCCAAAATAGTAACTATATTAGCATTTTCATAAGCTTATCCCTAAATGATCTTACCTAGAATTAAAGAGTTAGCTAATATTGTAACCACTTGATGCATAGACTTTATTTAAACTTTTTATTTTAGAAGCAAAGCTGCTTAATATGACGAAGAAAATAACAAAATAAAAACAGATGTCGAACTGCTGTCCGAAGTCCTGGGTTCGATTCCCGGCCGGGAATGGAAATTTTTCTCTAACCAAGATTATTACCTTCCTTCCCAGAGTCTGAAAGTATGCATGAAAATGTGTATGTGTTTGTGATCTAATGTACAAAAAACCCAAGGCACAATATCCACTTATACGAGTTAACACGATTGCCTATAGACAATTGAAGTTCAAACCGGTATACAAATGGCTGTTGGAAAGAGCAAATAAAGCATTCTTGTTAGGTGGACGCCGAAGCTACGCAGTTTGCCTATTTCACTGGGTTCCAGGCCAGCGGCAGCAGCTTTAATTTAATTACATACAATGAATAAGCTTTATTTCCAACGCTGGCTTACGGTTTGCACTAATGAAAGGCGTATTGAGTCACCATACATCATAAGGAAACGTGAATGGAAATGTCGTTATTACTACGCTTTAAGTGTTTATGGCTTCAACAGAAGCGCACGACTCAGCATTACCATAGATGTAACCTGACATGTACCTTCTGGTATTTTAATGTTTCATGTTCAAAGGAAAATAGTCCACCAACACGAGTTGCAATACTGACACATCATGTGGGTGCCCGCAGCCTTGCCACTTATGTAAGCTAAAGTGCGAAAAAAGAACAGTTAACAAAAAGCACTTTCATGAGGCATTAAATTAAATTTTGTACAAACTGATGACTGCCTTTACTGCTTCCTATTTAATTTGCTTCTGAATAGAGGATCATTATACCGGGCGAGTCTTCTCAGCCTGCGGATTGAGAAGTTATGCAGCCCCGGCGTTTTCCAGGCTGTGCATCGCGTTGTGTCAATTTCGGTCGAAATGACTGCTTTGTGCCACTAGCTGAAGTGATTTGCTCTCGTAGCACAACATTGTGCGTATTGGCCCTCAGTGGTGAAGATCCCGGTTCAAATACTGCCACTTGAAGCTACATTTTATGCTTTGTAAATTTAACGAGAACTGATCGACATGGAAATGTCGTTTCACTTAACTAGTTTAATTTTATGAAAACCCAGATGGTTACTTGCTAGAATATGGTTTAATGAACGTCATAAATTAATGCATAATAACATTGTAATTATAACTTACAAACGTAAGGCATAATTACATACTATTTTGCTATTTAAAGCTATTGTTTCATACAAAAGAAAACCAACAAATTGTTCTGAGCGTTTACAAAATGCAATACGTGCATACAAATTAAATAACGTTTGCAAGCCCGTATTATGATCTCTAGTTCCTAAAATAATGCATTTAACAGTAACTATGACGTCATACCGGCTATCACACAGATAAACGTCTACAATTTACCCGTGTGGTTGTAAACTGTTCTCGATTCGAAAACATTGTGTTACAGTGAGCATGAACGGCAGGAACTTCGTATTTATAGGCAAATCTACTTTCTAGTCCATTCGAAAAGAACGCACTAGAATGTTCTCGCAATATAACAGAAGTAAATAAAGAACCACATTTATTCGCAGGCGCGATTAAGGAGCAACACAGCGGCCCTAATCAGCGGGCTGGTCAGCACCTGCATTTCGCATCGTCTGTAAAACAGAGCGTTGCCCAATTACCAATCCACAGGATGAGAAGACTCACCCGGGATAAAAGCCTATTCATAAAATGTCACCTCCAGGTATCAGGTAAATATTCCGCATTCAAATTTGAAGCTTATTCCTGCGGATAAGAAAGTTATAATATTCTGATGATTATGATGGTGGATTATAAACATAACTGCTGTAAGAAGAAAAACGAAACCAAGACACACTGGTCTACAACCTATCTTATGAATATGGAGTGTCTAATGTCGATACCTCGATGCTCATGGTATCGAAGTGTCTCTAAATAAGTATTCAATAATTTCTGGACGCTTATAGGCTTTTCATTTTACATTTATGTTCCAGACTACATTATTACCGGTACTTATTTTACTTTCCACTAGACAAGAAGGAAAGAAGCAGAGTGTGGACTGTTTCAACAAAGTACTGTAGGGTTAATGTGCTCTGCCTTCTTAGAGACATTAATGTCATATTTCACCGCTTCTTGGCAATAACATGTAAACAGTAGAGAAGGGACTAATGGTACTAATGTAATCTGTAAACAGATGAATAAACAACTAAACAAGAGTACTATGGCAGGCACAACATTTAATGGTGGCTGGCCACTACTATCCTCTTTCCTGTTGGGCAAATACATTTTGTGGTTACAAATCATATTTATATCACCGGCTTTACAACGTGATTTCACAGCGTGTTTAACTATAAAACACCACAAGGCGTGGCAAGCCTTTGATTGGATTTTGTAGTAACCAGCTTCTCTTGCCACCCACCATTAAATTTTGCGTCAGCGATAATAACAATATCAATATGATTCATTTATACGCAAATTTACTTTAGAAAGTGATATTTCTATAAACATTACGATTATTTCTACTCAAGAACAACCGGTATATCGTGATGTTTTGAATCGGCGAACGCTAGGAAGCTGCTGAACTCGCAATACTTTCTGCTAATTTAATAGCTCCATTCTCACCTCAAAGACTCATAGGCATGGTAGACAACACTGGCTCTTTTGTCGTTATCTACTTGCGTTGTTTAAAGTCTTCCTGTAGAAAACAAGCTGGCGCCAAATGTATTTTGTATCTGATGTGTGACTTTTTATCTGCTCGACGTCGCGACGCTAAGCGTCAGACAAGAATAAAACGATGATGCTCTCTCCAGGTGGCTCTGTCGGCGCCAGACGTCATGAGTTCTTTTTCTGATACAGCCAGGGGGTTTCCATACCATCATTCTGGTTAACTCCGACAAAAATATGACATCTTCGTTCTTTGCGTCCAATAAGCAAGAAAGGGGGAAGAAAAACAGCTTTACTAAAGAAATCACCCTTCTCTTTTGAAGCAATTCCTATAGAATGTTGTGGTTGTTAATGTCATTTCTGGTGGCTACATCAGTGTGTTTACTCTTGTATGTCTGACACGAGCAAGTGAAAATATCTAGTCGTCTTAAAACGTCTATACAACGTTAGTTCTCATTTCTTTTGGCATTTAAATGCAGTTGCACATGAATTCGAGAGTGTATTATTATTATCATCATTATCATTGTTATCATAATTTATTATTATTATTATTATTATTATTATTATTATTATTATTATTATTATTATTATTATTATTATTATTATTATTATTATTATTATTATTATTATTATTATTATTATTATTATTATTATTATTATTATTATTATTATTATTATTATTATTATTATTATGTGGGGGTGGCATTCATATTCTATTGACCTTGGAAAAGAAGGTCAATAGAATATGAATGCTAAATATAATAGAATTTGATTTATTCAAACGTTATCGAAATCTGTCTCTTCCTCCTTAGTGATAAACACAGTTCCTCCTTTATTGATATTTTGAATAGATGAGCATATTATTTTGCTCTGCAACAAGTTAAGAAGACCATTTGTACATAAATGAAGCAACAATTTAACTGTTACTTCGTCATCTACATTAAACAAAACGAACCATAAACAAATCCCTTCCCATTTCTACAGATTTAATAATTATCCTATTCAATAACTGTATTCGGAAAGCATGTTTGAAATGAGGAAATCAAGAAAATCATAAATTATAGATAACGTTTTTGCATACTTACTTTTACTTCTGCAATCCCACTCCAGATGCGATTGCAGAAAATAATGTCAGCAAATGATATTAAATAATAAAGTTGCACTGAACAAAGCGTTATACATATCGGATTAAGAATATATTATATGATGCAAACAACAAAAGTACTTTTTAAGTTTGTATGAATTTCCTGTCATACTGGAATAGCTTATAATGCAGGCTGACGTTCAGTTATACAGTTTATACGGTTTATGCCAATCCTATACTGGATGTCGCCCTCCGTGGTCTAAGAGCAACATGTTAGCCTCTGGTTCACGAGCTCGCGGGTTCGAACCCGGTGGAGGCCGATGGAATTTTTTCGGGCGTAGAAGTCCTTAGCATGGCTTCCTTTGGGAGGGAAGAAAAGCCAGTAGCCCTGTGTCGTAGATTTACGAGTCGCAAAAGCACCTGAAGACTCATAAAGTGACCTCTGAGCAAAATTCACGCCTAATATAGGATGAGACGCTGAGAACAACAGTAGTAAAAGAGCGTCCATAAATACCCAATCTCCTGTACCGGATATTGACCCTATGAGAGGGCGTATCCATACTGGATTTGACCAAATACGGAATACTCCAAGAATTTGCAACAGATACGCGATAGCATGGAGCGTAGGCTTATAACATACAGGAACCTCAAGCAACCTTTGTAATCTTCAATTTTATCTTGTAACGGTTTTTAGATCCATGCTCATACGAACTTTTTAACAGTTTTGATGTCAGGAGAACGTCCCCGAAATATTTGAGAACAATAAAGATAACACTGTAGATTGCAGAGAGCTCCAACTGTGATTGCCAACAAGAAATTTCAAGGTTCCACGGAAAGAACAAACGAGAGAAGAAGCCTACTATTTAATTTATTTACGATGTAGTTTTTGTTTCAGAAGAAAGCAAATGCTTGTTACTGTGAATATCCCTCCCTTTAACCATGCTCTTTATTATTGTAGACTAATTTTATTATACTTCAAATTCTTTCCAATGTTTCTGTATTTCCTTTATTTGTTTTCATTTAACATCATATTCCCGGAATATGCTGCAAGAGGAATGAGTACTTGTGAATACTTTGAAAACAGTTGATATCTACAGTAACTTGTTTCTACGATTTCCTTTAACCAACTAAAGGAGAGCACTTTTGACGATAAAAGCAAGAATCCTAAGAAAAGAGACGAGGCATATAATTGGAAAGAGGTTCTCATTAAGTAGAGGATGTGTGGAAACCTGGCTGAGTAAGAGATGCTGGCGCTGACGACTTAGAATTCCACACCATCCCTTTGGCTGGAGGTGTTAAAAATATACCTAGGGAGTTCACGAGCCTTCTATCTCAACTCGTGGCCAATTTCCAGGTAGCTTCCAGCTCTGTCTTCTGCAAGAATATCATCCATACCTACTTCAAGCAATTATATATTTTAAATTTTATTCATCACAATACTACATTTACAGGTATTGCTGTTTTGTGTTTATCTTTTCTTCTCATCATCTTTAGTTGAGAAAATATCACAACCAATAACAAAATTTGATTTCATGATTTCACCGGAAATAGAATTTTGAAAGAGAGAGATAATAAGCAATAATAGCTGACTAGTATTTTAGGAAACAAATAACCGTGCCTGATATGTCTGCCTGTCCATCTTTAAGGGTGATTAACTGGTGGAAATTGCCCAAAAAATTAGGTTTTTGTGTACTGTAATTTAATGTCATTTTAGTATTGGACCCATAATACTAATAATTTAGATATTTTTTCAAAAATCTGATGCGTTGCTTTCTCTACTCTTGTTTCCAGAAATTATCTTGTTTTTTTTTTTCAGGTGCAAGGGGAATATGAGAATACAGCACATAGTACTTAAGTGTAGACAACTTTTTCAGATATGGTCGCTATGTGATGGCTTTGAGCTTCGTTATCTCAACATAGCCAAGAAATAAAAATGAAGAACAAATAACGAATTCCTATGAGGTGGAGGATTTTTTGAAAAGTGTGTGTCGTGTTAGTATATCTAAGGAACGAAAAGTCGGTTAAATACCACATTTGGTATTTGAGTTCAGCATATTCCAAGAATGGAACACGAAAATGCTTAATTTCAATTTCACATCAACATTTGTTGAACATTTTGATTTTATCAAAAGTGGCTGTAACGATTTTTTTAAAAAACGTATATTTAAGGTATTTTGATGACCAATTAAACGTATACCTTGTATTTTCTGGGAATGTCCCCATAAGTTCCGTTTACTCTGATCACGTTTTGAAAAGATGAATATAAAAGGATTTTCTATCGCAATACGCCTTTATTCACATTCTCATATCTACCACTCTTTTTATTATTTTGTTATGCTCATGTATGAAAAAAAGACTCACTGGTATTTATCTGCTTAATTTGTGGCATAGAGATTAACTAACTTACACCAGTAGCATTAATGACATGGCTTGCTTTATTGGGCTGTTCATCTTTCACTTTCTCTTTTTATTGCGCAAACAACCGAATATAATAGCAATCGCAGTGATTTTCCCAGCGCCCTGTTTCTCCGCGTTTCTTACAAAATCGCCCCGCCGGTGACATAAGCTAACATGATAATTGTCTTCCAAATGACTATACAGTTATAAGTTTAAGACAGAAGGTAAACGAGTGAGGGGGGGAAAGGCAGGTCTGATGGCTTTATGGATACAGTCATCACATTAACATAGCCTTTACTGTCTTGGAATATGTGTGGATACAAAGGAAAACGAAACTAAAACTTGTAGCGAACAAATGAAGTTGACGATATAACGTCTGAAAAAGAATGAATCCTTAGTTCGATAGACCTGAAATTTGAACATTCTATTTGCTTATATGCAAGAGCACTAATGGTGTATGGAATTCTAAAGAAATTAAAAGGACATACCTATTTATTTGTCAACACCTAAGGTCAGCGTGTCATGAACTGCTAACAAGGTGTGTATTGTTATGCGATACAACAGAAAATTTCGATGTCAATAGGGGCACAAATGACCTTGCTATCGACGGGCCCTTAAACTCACTCACTCATTTTCTCACTCAGCCACCCATCTCTCTCATTCATTGACTCACTCACTCACTCATTCACTCACTCACTCACCCACCAGTCACTCACTCGTCCCTCACTCACCCACTCAACCACCCAGTCACTCACTCACTCACTCACTCACTCACTCACTCACTCAACCACCCATTCACCCAGTCCTCACTCACAAGATGCCAATATTGTGATTAAGCAAACTGAGAGAGAAGAATCTCTCTAAAGGGACACTGGATATGCCTGCTACCTATCCAATAGTTATGTTAATGCACAAACCTGGAATTTGTTGAGTTATTTGTTAAGTACTTGAGTTAAGTTCCAAATGACTTGAGATTCTACCGCTGTTTTTCAGTGTTGTGACAAGTAATGTACCATTATGTACAGATTTGCAGAGTTGGTGAACTACCCAATTAAAAGCACTTTTATTTGAATATTCTCTTAGGAAACGTTTGGTATCCAAACTTAAAAAGAAATCATAATTTACAGCTAGCTTCCCACGTTGTACTTGACGTGCAAGATAAGAAGTACTAAACCGCTCACAATAAAGTTATGTCCTTATGACAGCGTCCCAAAAAGGGTGTGAGGAGGAGGACCACTTGCAACTGCAGACGTCCTTATAGGTTCAGCAGAACCAGAGGTCTCTGACCTCATTAGCGCCTTGGACTCTAACATCCGGGATTGTCGACATTCCCATTTTTCACAGAGACAGACGCACGCCTGTTAAACTTCCTTACTCATTTGCTTAGGAACTGGGCTATAATTGGAGGGGACATAGTGTCAACTGAAGTGACGAGCGGATTTTTCGGTGACTGTAGCGTTTGGCCAGTTTATTAAAGAAACCTCCAACTTCTCCGTGAGAGGCATCTGTTTAGTGGTAACATTATCATATTGTGCGGGTCACTATGTTCCTATCCGTAACAAGTTGACTTACTCAGCATTGCATGGGTTGGTTCTTAAATCTTAAACTAGAATTTCAATTAAAATGTTCCATGTAAATGGTATTTTGGGGTGAGGGATTTTCTTAAAAATCTTTGTGTCGCATCCAAATGCGTTTAAGTTCATTAAATACCAAGTTTGGGTTTTAACCAACTTTTTGTTTTACATTTACGCTGTTCACATACACGCTTACGGACCTTATTCTGTCTTTTTTGGGGTTCAGAGGTCCTCAAAATATATTTTTTCCGGTGAAAATAAAACACAAAATTTTCTGGTGAAATATAATAGTTCCACTACTTAATACAAACAGTAGAGAGAGTAAATACTTGAAATAAATTGTGGGTTTTAAAGAGATCCACATTTCTGTATAGTAAGTTTTCGTCTAGCTCTTAAAGTTTACTTGTACAAAATTCCTTCCGAATGAAGGGGACTTTACAGTTATTCCAAATAATTCAAGATATAGATACATTTTATTCGTCATATAAATATCTTAAATATACGTTATTATAAACGAATTAAAATCAATTTCAAAATCATTAGAGTCATTTTCGAGAAAATAAAATGTTTTGAAAAATGTTCCATGTTAGAGGATAGGATTTTTCTTGAGCATTTCGTGTCGCGTTTATACAAAATAGTGAACTTAAGTACTCATTTTGGTATTCATTCGAGTTTTCTCCTTTGAGATATCCTCTCCTTACACATACACACGCACGCGAGCGCACACGTATGTACCGTTATTGAAAATGTATTTTTTTTCAGGGGACCTCAAAATAAATATTTTCGGTAAAATCTCGATATCTAATTTTTGGGAGGAATGCAACATCCTCTCTAAGTACTAAATAAGTGAAGAGAAGGTAAAAGAATCTGATGTATTTGCATTACCATGACTTTCTCTACTCTTGTAATAACCATTCTTACAATCTCTTATTCCACCTTCCTCGTGTTAGTTGAGATAAACAGTTACAGAAATTATTTTATTGCTTATTTCCTTGTAGGTGCAAGGGGAATATGGGAATATAGTAGGCTTTGAGCGATAGTCAAATATTTTAAAGCTTTCAAATTCCGTTCGGTTTGCACGGTTAACATATAACAAAATGAATATTGATGTTCCATTTGATAGAGGTATAAGTTCTCCAAAACTTACACAAATAACAAGGAATATCTCAGAAATGATTTACTCTACAAAAAATATTTATTTGAACATAAATTGTGTTTTTTAGCAACATCTACATTTTTGCAGTAACATTTTGCCTACCTCTTACGGTTTACCAGTTATGTAAAAGTCATCCAGAGTAAATAGGACTTCATGGGCTATGGTCAGAAAATTCCATATATGTATATACATTTCATTCACCATAAAAATATCCCAAACATGTGGTATTTTAACCAAAATCGTTAGAGCCATTTTCTAAAAATTTCCATGTAAAGGATAGTTTAGGGTGGAGTAATTTTCTTCAACATCTTCGTGTCGCATCCTTGAAAGACATTAAACTTAAATACCAACTTTGGTTTTTAACCGACGTTTCGTTTTTGAGTTATCCTGTCCACAGACTGATAGACTGACAAACCACACACACGGACCTTTATCTATAAACGCTTTTTTAAAATTTTTATTTATTTATTTATTTATTTATTTATTTATTTATTTATTTATTTATTTATTTATTTATTTATTTATTTATTTATTTATTTATTTATTTATTTATTTATTTATTTATTTATTTATTTATTTATTTATTTATTTATTTATTTATTTATTTATTTATTTATTTATTTATTTATTTATTTATTTATTTATTTATTTATTTATTTATTTATTTATTTATTTATTTATTTATTTATTTATTTATTTATTTTATTATTTTAAAGGTGGACTCAAAATAAATATTTCAGGTGAAATCTTGACATCGTATTTTTGGGTAGAACACAATACACAATACTTCCTCTACTTTACATATGTAGTAGAGATAGTAAAATGTACTTTGACGCTCCGCCGTACAGAGGGGTCGCGGAGTCGAGTCCCACCTCGAGCATATGTGTTTGCATGTGTGTGAGAGAATAAAAGGAATACTCACTCGTAAAAGGAATGAAAGTGTGCTAAAAAGACAAAAAGGTACGTGAAGATATTCACTTCTAGTAACCACAGAGAAGCGGCCTGTCAGTTTTGTCCCATTTGCTACATACAAGATAATTATGCAAATCTGAGGGAGATAAATCGTAAGCTGTACACACGGAGTTTAATGCACAATTTGTTGGTTTTTCTCTTCTGAGTGGATTTTGCAGTAAACTGCATATGACGCCTTATTTCCGCAGAATAAAATAGCAAGTCACTCTTGGAATACACATATCCGGTTGATTTCAAAACGCCTCTACAAGGATAACGCGCCACAGGAACTCCTATACTTCCCACGCACCCATTTCCCTATTGGTAAATATGTGACGATATTTATTCAGCTGTATCCAATATCTTAAAAATTAGAATTTAGAAGATCCTCTAATGTTTCTTTACTGTTTCGAATAATAAAATGGAAGAACTGTAATATTGTAAAAGTGCCGTGAGGAGTACCTATTTTAAAATCTACATACTAGATTTCCAAATATTTATATACTTATTTATTTGGTTTGAATTCAGATGCCAAAGAGCCCTTGGGCTCATTTCAGGGACAATCACAATTTCATGGCAGCAATAAGGCACTGAATCTATGTACATACTCAGCCTCTCCTTTAATATTTATTACCTACTAACCCAGTTATAAATGCACCTGTTAGTAAGATCATTATTGATCTTCGTGCAATATATCAAGAAAATTCATAGATTTTTTCATCTACTCTACGTTCTTAATAAACTAATAAGTATTAGTTTAATTCGAGTGCTAAAATTAATTTTTATACATATAACAGATGTTCATGCGTGTGTGTGTGTGTGTGTGTGTGTGTGTGTGTGTGTGTGTGTGTGTGTGTGTGTGTGTGTGTGTGTGTTGTTGTCCCGCTTGTGTTCCTATACCATTTCTTCGATTGGGGTCAAACTCTAGTAAGTTGTGCATATTCCCGCGAAGGTTTCTGAGTTGGTCAAATTATTATACAATAATTAGAACGCAAGTAATGTCAACAAACTGGTGTATCTACCTATGTGTAAAAATCTGATTTGTTACGCTCTACTCCTGTACTAACCATTCTTACAAACTCTTATTCTTCTATCTTCTTCGTGTTAGTTGAGATAAAAATTTGCAGAAATTATCTTGTTGCTTGTTTTCTTGCACGTGCAAGGGGAATATGGAAATACTGTAGGCTTTGAGCAACAGTCAAATCTTTTAAAACTTTCAAATTCCGTTCTCTTTGCACGGTTAACATATAAAAATGAATAGCGATTCATTCATCCATTTGACAGAAGTATAATTTCCCCAAAACTTACAGAAATACCGAAATGGTTCACTCTACAAGAAAAATTATTAAGACATAAATTGTGTTTTAGCAAGATCCACATTTTTTGTATAGTACGAGTTGGTCTATCTCGAACGGTTTACCAGTTATGCAAAAGTCACCCAGAGTAAATAGGCCTTCATGGGCTATAGCCAGAAAATTCAAGATATAGATTTCATTTGTCATAAAACTATCTCAAACATATGGCATTTTAACCCAAAATTGTTAGCGCCATTTTCAAGAAAATAATAATTTTCGATACATTTTCCATGTAAAGGTTAGTTTAGGGTGTGTCGCATCCTTGAGAGACATTAAACTTAAATACCAATTTTGGTTTTTAACCGACATTCCGTTTTTGCATTATGCTGTCCACAGACTGATAGACTGACGGGCACACAGACACGGGCCTTTTTCCAAAAATGCTTTTTTGGATTCAGGGGGGCTCAAAACATATATTTCTGGTGAAATCTCGACATCAAATTTTTGGGTGGAATACAATACTTCCTCTACTATGCGAAGCAGAAAAAGTAAAAATGGATGTTGCCACGTATAAAGTTGATAAACTCCAACACCACTTGACCGATCTCCATGTAAATTGGCACATTTAAATGTTTTTTCGTGAAGGTTTTTATATATCCATTTTACTATTCAACGTATTACATTCACACGTTTTTCTCTACTCGCTTTGCTTTTACAAAACACATTCATACATCTTTTTCTAGTGCCTCTTGTTCAAACAACTCTTACAATTTTCTATCTGTTTGAAATAAAATTGCAACATATTACATTAAATGGGTTTCTCCACTCGCTTTTCTTTTACAAAACTCATTCACATGTATTGCTCTGCTTCCTCTTCTACAAACAATTCTTATAATTTTCTATAGGTTTGAAATATAAATGCAGCATATTATGTTCATATGGCTTTCTCTACTCATCTGTTTACGAAACACAATCATATGTATTTCTCTACTCCTTCCTTTACAAACAATTCTTACAATTTTATATATGTTTGAAATATAAATGCAACATATTACATTCATACGGTTTTCTCTCTTTTCCTGTGGTATTTGTAGTTGTGCAACAGTGCTTTTTCGCAGTATTTTCTTGTGTATTTATTTTTCTTCTTATAGTATCTTAAGAATTTTTATTAACTCCTTGTTTAAGTGCATTAAGAAGTAATTCTAAATGCCTCCAGAGAAACACAAGGTTATTGGGCAAGTGCAGCCTAAGCCTAAATGTTGTAGGGATAAATCGTCAAACCAGGATTATTTCAGCTAGTAATTAAAATATGTGCTGATTTTAACACAGATGAACAGTTTTAAAAGTTTTAAGTTATGAATTTTAAAATAGTTAAAAGTAGACAACTTTAAGTATAAATTTGTGCAGTTCTACATTGCTAAGGCTTCGTTTTGACAAAAATTGCCGTACATTTCCTTGTATATGGATCAGTTTGAGACTGAGTAGCCCAGGTGGAGTGTCAACATTTCCTTGGTTGTGAAAGGAATGTTTCCAAGCAGCTCCGGAAGGTTCGGTCCTGGCTGCCAGGCGCCTTGCCGCAACCCACGTCGTTCCCTTTATGGCAAGAGACAGCATCCAGTCCTTAGGTCAGTAATCATTCCGTCTGACAAACCGGATAACGTCGCGATCACACATGTAAATGAGATTGCAGCAGTTTTTTGTGCACCATTCAAAGAATTTTATTTTGTCTCTTATCATCCTCCATCGCCATACTTCCAAAAAAGGGACGGCAGGTTAGTGCACTTCTGTGAATGCATCAAATAAGCAGCTCGACAACTTTAAGGTTACACATAAATCTTGGAAGCATTAGCACCTGACTCAGTGCAAACTAGCGAGAGTGAGGCTCGCGTTCGGGAGGACGTGGGTTCGGCCTTCCTGACGCATGGGTTTTTCGGAGGTTCCCCGGGTTGTTAGACTACACTTCCCAAATTTCCTGTCTGTCCGTTCACTTCACCTTTCATCTGCTTGGTTGTTTCAGGGTACTAAGTGTCGACGTGCATGGCCGGCGCTTGCTCTCTGTAAATTCTCGTCCTCCGGCTCGAGAGAGACCTCAGAGTCTGACTTTCCTAGGGGACCTGTGAGCACGCATGAGGGCGGGAAACTGGTGTACGAGCCGCCAAATCATAGTCGTCGAAGTACAAAGGGCCTATTATATGCTATATAACCGAGCGGGGTGGCTCAGGTTGTAACGTCTGTGGCACGCATTCGGGAGGTCGCGGGTTCAATCCCAGTGGCCGACGTTCCTAACCCACGGACTATTTCGGGAGGTTTCCACGAGTCGCCAGGCGAATGCTGGGAAGGATTACATATCCTTTGAATTTCCTGTCCCTCCATTTCGTTACATTAATCATTTCATTTCACCCTTCGTCACATTAGATCCCTTTCAAAATTGGAAGCGTCGGCTAGCGTCGTGGCAGCAACTCGGCAGAAGAAAAGGATGCGCTCTGGAAATCTAGTTCCCGGACTGGAAGGCGAGTCTATTGGTTTCCGAATTAATAATTATTTTGTTGCTTAACAACGCTGTCAATCGCCAGGATCATATCAGCGTCGCCGGTGTCAGAATTTTGCATGGAGCTGTCGGTTTAAGCACGCTTAAAAACCATCGACCTGGGCCGGATTTGAACCTGTGACCTTGGCATCAGTAGGCCAGCGTCTAACCAACTGAGCCATCCAGACCAACACTTGTTTCCGAGGTGCACCCCACGGGATGGTATAAGCCATAGGTGGGTAAAGGGAGCCGGTGCTTCCTTGGGAATACGAACCCATGGGTGGCAGAGAAACTGGGCTGAGTCAGCCTCCATCGGGGTAATTCTAACTGAGAAAATGTAGGGACCCTGCTCCCTGCTCTGTCGTGGCAACGTTCCGGCCGCCCTTAGGATCCATGCGTTTCATCCATCCTCTTGGGGGGAGGGGGGGTGCCCAGGACATAGACACAAAAGATCGCCTTTCGGTCGAGGTGTTAAGTCCCTCGGCAAGTTGTCATAGTCATAGAGACATCCTATGTACGTTGCTGTGGTCCTATGACTGGCGACCCTTCTGTATGGCTAAATCCTAATTCTAAAACCAATTTTGTTTTATCGTGGTTTGATTCATTAAGCAAAACAATCAAAACAGAACAATAAAATGTGTTTCCGATGGCATAATGACACTAGGATAATAGGTTCAAGAGCTTCACGTCATCTCTTACCATAGGTACAACGTTTTTATGAGCGCTTTTCCTTGAACTACAGACCCAAAGAACTAGCTGAGGAAACATGTTGTGGAGTTGCTAAGGAAAACCATGATAAGTGATAATACAAGGACGAGGAAACTCGCTTAAATGCATCACTTGCTACGCCACTTCCGCCAACAACGTCAGAAACAGCTGACAGCCGGAAGAATTACGTAAAACAAAAGAGGAGTGAAGCTAGATGTAGCCCAATGACTGCTATTTATACTTGCGCATGCTAAATGAGTCATGGCGTGGGAGTATCGGTGGTTATGCCCCTTAGCTGCTGCATTTTTGTGGTCAGAGTGACTGCTATCAGTCACGCATCAATAAGAAATTCCCAGAAACGGCATGCGAAACAAACCGCCGTAATATCAAATAGTTCTATCCTTACTCTTATATCTAATAAACAGTTGAACCTGATTTATGCATTTTTATGTTCCTATCCGTTACAGTATATTGCAGGAAAAGAACGGAAACGATGACCAATTCAAAGCATATATTGTATTAAATGACATCACGTTTTAGCAGTTTTTAAATATTTTTACTAGTTTACAGCAAAAGAAGAGTCAACAGCTAAAATTCCTTCCTAAAGTGGGTCACTTTTTACTTCCTCTACTGTTTGCTTCTAGTTTGACGTATAAGATAATATGACAAAGTACGGAGGGGAGGGGACGAACTTAACACCTTGACCTATTGAATATCTATCGTACCTAAGCCCCTGACGGGGTCCTATGAGGTCCCTTTATTCTATTGAATGTTGTATAATTTTGAATTACAGAAAACCATTAAAGATAAACAAACACTTATTGCAGTAAAAATGTAGAGATAATTAAGATACTTTGTGCGAAAGCTTTCGTAATGTCAGACATTTCATGCTGAGCGTCATTTAACCTTTAAAAGTTTGTGATCCTTATTTTTCAGCCATTAACTTATTCTCATCTGCTGCGAAGTGGATGTAGAGTATAGACGGAGGGGATTCCACACTGAGCCTAGCGTTGAGGAAGAGTGATCTACGGACGTGTTGGAATCTGGATGAGTAGAGCGGGCCAGCGTGAGGGTCTCTAACGTGTGCTGGATATTCATCTCGAGCCAGGGCTCTTTAGGCAGCCACCAACCCCGTGGGTTTCAACAGTGGTCCATCCCAGCAGGTCAAATGACTACAACGCAACCCCCGGTCGAGAACAGCAGTTGCAGTTGTCAAAGTCCCCACACAGCAGTGTCAACTCGCCCATCGCCAACACTTCAAAACCCCAAAAACCGGATTCAAATGAAGGGGAAATGAAATGGAAGGACAAGAAATTCAGGGGATGTAATTATCCTTCACAGAGTTAGCCTGGTAACTTCTGTAAACCTCCGAAAAAGCTCATGGGTCAGGAAGATCGGCCATGGGGATCGAATCTAAGACCTTCCGAATGCGCCGTGGAGTCATCTCGCTCGATTCTGTTAAGATGATTAAACACTTGCATACTGTTTCCGCAAGTTGCAACTATACAATTACTCCATTAATCCGCTTAATTTGATGTAATAAAGACACAATTATAACCTAAAGAAAGGTGTAGCTTTCAGCTTAATTATTCACCACCCATATTAAAATTAAGCGTGGGAAGGAATGAAGGATCTAGAAACACCTTTCCACAATAACGCACTTGTAATTATATTCAACCTTCAAAGGTTCTGCGGCTTATGCATAAATATCAATGAATTAAAGGTGAAGTAAAGTTTCTCTTTCCATAAGAGCAGTAACAGCCTTTCATCGCTCCCTAACAAAGTTTAGTCTCAATAAGAAATAATAATAATAATAATAATAATAATAATAATAATAATAATAATAATAATAATAATAATAATAATAATAATAATAATAATAATAATAATAATAATAATAATAATAATAATAATAATAATAGCCCTGCAAAGGTCATCAAAGAAGCACGGTATTAGCTACCTCACACCATCGTATGTAAATACGCGGCCGACGACAAGGAAGCGGTCAGAACATGGATAACAATGAGCGCCGCAGAATAAAGTGTTTCCAGACTGTTCGCGGAACTTTCGACTGTCGACTTATTTACGAGAGGTTCGAGAAAAGGTGAAATTTGAGAAAAATCCGTGCTGCACCATTCTTGCCTATATACGCCAGAGCGGCAGCGAGAGAGGGAAGTTCTTAAGTCGTTTAATGTTGAAATTGACAGCTGTAAGTAGTAGTTTTAAGTGTCTGTGTGTGCGTGTGAGCGCGCATTTGTATGTACAGTCATCGTTGAGAGAAATTTGAGTGTGTGTCGTCGGAGACAATTTTGGACATTTAATCGTCGCGTCGAAGTTGTTTTATGAAGCAGTTTTGGCCAGCTGTTTGTAAGAGAGAGAATAGAACTGAAAGACTGTGAAGTACATGTGAAGGTTGCGATCGGGCAGAACAGCTGTGAGTTGCAAGGTCACGTGGAACGATTTTCAATATCACCTAAGGAAGTTTCTATGCAGGATTTGCTGCAGTTAAAAAGATAGTAACTCTCATTTATTAAAACTAAATACTGAATAATCAAATATTGCCCTATTATGTAAAAATATCAACAAGGTACTTGTATTTGATTTATTGGTTTGTTCTTTTCAAATCATTTCACATTTTCTCTTGGTATATGTTCGCTATTACATATGGTGTTTTTATAGTACATATTCTACACTTTTCTCAATTATTTTGAGTTGTCAAAATGCAATAAGAATACTAATTTCAACAATAACTTGAACACATAGCATAGTAAAATCGGCGAGTGAAATAAAAATGGAGCAATTTAAACCACTTATAGGGAAAACAAAATCAAAACGTTCCTAAATCATTGTATTCATTCACAATAGAAAGATTATGTAGTAACATTGAACAAATGTTAAGCCCTGAAGATTTTAAAAAGAAAAGGGTATCTAAAATCTAGATTGGTCCCTTAACCTTACTCTCTAAACCCGACCACAGAAACCTGTTTCAGATTATGCATAGCTTTATAGTATTCAAAATAATACGTCTCGATGTTTGAGAGGTAGAATTGGAACTGAAGAAGTCAATACCACAGCCGGGATATGAATCAGCATCCAGAGTGATTTATTTAACTTTAGTTCTACATAATATAGCTAAAAGGTTGTATTTTCGATCATTCTCCATTCTAGTGAAGGATATCGAATTAAGTAATCGCACCTGCTATGGGTTTCTAATAGAGCTACTTATGGAAAATACACTTTGTATACCTACGTGAATTATGAAAGTATTTGAATTTTAACATAACTAGCTTTTTTTCTGTACAGTTTGATCAGAGAGCATTTTACAAAGCGAAAGCAAAAGCATCCACACGTGTACTCTCTTCCTCGATACGTCAGAATGAGATAACATCTAAGCGGAACTCTTCACCACAAGCTCTATCGCAGTGTATTTTGTGGAGAGAATGTCGGACTCGAATAGAAAACTGACTTTTGGTTGCTTCAGTAATGAATAAGCATTAAGAAAAGGGAAGAAAGGAAGAAGAAAAGCGGAAAAAGAGAAAAAGAATGAAGAAAAGGGAGAAAGAAGGTACTAGTACAGCTTAAACTTTTTCCAAAAGCTGAGCAAGAGACAGGAAGCGAATTTAAAATGATTATTCTGTTTTCTCTTACGATGCTAACAACATCCAGGCGTACTGTGAATCTGCTTGCCATGAAGAACCAGTTTTCCAAGTTTGCATCTTCCACGTTCACCTGTATGCAGCAATAAAACAGAGCAAAGTTGAGAACAGGTAAATTGCACAATCAATGTCAGCCATGAACATCCAACGAAGTTTTCCTGCAGTTTAACATATTTGTTACCCCTTAGTCTGTGATTTGCTTTCAAGCACTGTCGCCTAACCCAAATCAAACATTTCAATTCATCGCGTGTTACAAATGATTTAATTCATAGACCAACCGCTGCATCTGAAAGATTTCGTGACAAAGCATAGTTCCAGGGGGCCAAGATACAAATGAGGTCAGCCATGGGCCCTGGAATCGGAAATACCGCTGACGCAACGCTTATGTCTTGGCAACAAGACTATATTGATGATCCGTAAGGTATGCCATGGTCCTTTCTCTTTATCTCGTGGACGACCTCCACAGCTACTGTATGGAGCACCTGCAGTCCAAAATGTCAACACCCTGCCGCTCCCTGCCGTCGTCATTCAATTTTAAGGCCGATGTTCTCAATTTTTGTTCTCTGTAAACCAGTTTTTGAACCTCCAACCGCAGTGCACCATATTACCAAGGTCTATATAAAATATGTATTATCTGCGAAATTTACTATCAACACACATTTTAAAGATTTGGAGGTCATACAAGCTTCATCTGAAGATGTTCATTTGCTCTAGCTGCGAAGTCCTTAACCTAAGACCACTCCATGATTACAGAATGCCAACTGCAAAAGAATTTTGCGTTTCATAATTGTGGATACGATCAGCTTGCATGAATCCAATTCATGAACTGTCTTTTTTAAGTGAAAGGATCTGAAAGTATTAGCAGCTATCACTTTTAGAGAAAGCACTACTCCAATGGGTACTATTGGTCAATAGCGCTCGGATTTTTAGGTGCCTAAAACTTGGGAAATATGTATTACTTCTGTGTTGAAAGTGTCAAAAATATGTGCCAAAACAAATAGAATATTTTTAAGGTCTGAATGGCTGAGCTAATATAAATGTACGTGGTACTCACCAGACATTATTCCTGGAAGGAATCACAAAGTACTGAGTTACAGTATATGACCACATGCTTCCTTAAACTTTCTATCCCGTAAGATTGACGATTGCCACGAACAATTGACATTTCGAATGTTTGTTACCAATTAAATATTGTGTTACTTGTGAACGTCACTCCACCGTTAGCATTACCACATGGCTGACAATACAGGATTTTACCATCACAACTGAAAATACCCTTATGCCAGCATATTGTTGCACAAAGTAACTTGCACTGCTTTTCACTCTGGACATGTTTAATCCACTATGAAATCAAAACTATCGAAATATTAGGTACTTCCGAAAACTACAACACAACTACAAGTTTGTATAAATTTCGGATTTATAAATGACTAATTGACTATACAGTTTAATGGCCGCCCACAAATATCAGTAGCCGGCTGTGAAGCTGTAACAAATGCTTAACCAAGCACATGGCAGTGGAAGAATCTCCCGTTCTTTTCTTGTGGGCTCATGTAGCTTGAGAGAAAATAGAATGTTTATATGTTCTTCCAACTGAAGGGATACTATAGCTGTCAATAGACAATTCTTCCAACAATGAATAAAAAATTGCGATATCTGACCTATGAACATTAAAGAAGTTTAATGGTGACCTATTAAAATAATTCTGCTGCTGCTTTTATGTGACTTCATGTAAATATTAAAATTTATTTTAAAAAGAGGGTTCTCTTATTCAATTGTTGTGTAATTTATGTGAATATCCAAAAATATTTACATTAAAAAGTCAGAAAATGTGTGTTTTTATGTGCATGTATATACCTAAAAATCCGAGGCCTATTGATTAATGTATTTTTCTACATAGCTGTGTTTCTGAGGAACAGACTTTGTCAACATCTCCTGTAGGCACTTATGCATCAACCACTAAAGATTTTGAGAGAAAGTTGCACCAATTCTGGGCACTAAAAGGTTCAGTAGCAGTAGCTTTTTGCACAAGGTCACTTTACTGGTTCAGACTAGCTTATGAGAATGATCCATATTAAAAATAATCTATGATCTGGACAACATCATATGTTTGGTCAGATTTCGCCGGATTTTAGTCCCAATGGATCTATCTTATGACAAATTACCTAACTGTAACGGGAAAATAGGTTTCATTTATTGTGTAGAACGTACCTCTTATGAGGAAAGGCAAATTAATTTCCCTGTATCACAAATGGGTTGTATTCTATTGAGTGAACACACACCGACAATCACGCATGAAGAGATGTTTGATAACATCGACAGTATGAGTATGGTATTCCATTTCAGTGAAGAAAAACCCACCTAATGAAGGTAATACGTTTCGCGGTACCTTCTATACATTGTCTTGAAATAGAGACTGTGCTACAAGGCTGAGGACATTGCGATTCCGGAATAAAAACATGCCACGTTTGGAGACTTGTGACAGATTCTGTTGATTACCTTAGATATCTGTCACGACGAATGCTAACTGAACATTTGTTTCATCAGACCAGGATTCTATTTAAACACGCAGCTCTTGCTCTTGGCACAACTGATGAATATTACGTAACTTGTTTCTGACAAGCTTGAATCCTCAATTTTTTCCAAATCTGAAACTCTTAAGTGTAGCAAACATACACCAGGCAAGGAAAATAACTATAGCTTTAAAGGGATGAAAATAAATTCTTAATGTAATTTTGAAACCGGTAAAATTATGTTTAAACCTTCTTCCTGTATGCCAGAAATATTAAAAATCCAACTTGAGCTCTGAAGCTTTAAAATAAATTGCCAATTATTTGACAATGTGATTAGAATCGCTGTAGCGAATAGTTAATTGCTGAAAATCTGGTTTAGATTGGCAAAATATGGAGATTTACATGCTGCTAAAATGGTAATTGAAGCAATCGCTAGTATGTTTACATATGTCTTTGAGCAAAATTACTGCACTGTTGAAGGTGCTTATTTAGGTACTTATTTCCTCTTGTGCAAATAAATCCTTCCTCCGGAGTGCAGTAAACAGAATTCTTACAGTATGTAGTTTCTGTTTGCATGACACATGCTTTGACGTACATAATTCGTTACTGTCAACATACGCTTTAAATAAGACTAAATTCATACGTAATTGTACATAATTGGACCAACTTTTCTATGGTAAACATAATAGCAGCATCAAGTACTCTGGCGTGCTTTATTAAGAGAAAAAGAACAGTATGTGTTGCATTCACATAACTTTCTCCACTCTTTCTTCTACAAACTGTTCCTACAAAAGCTTGTTCTACTTTTTGTTAATTGAGATAACATTTCATTATAAATGTCTCTTCTTTGGCATGTACACAAGTATATAAAAATGAAGTGTTTGAAAATTAAACAAATACCATACAGCTCGGGTATGGTTTAATTGACATAAATTGCATGTTTTAACGAGATCTGCACTTTTTTGTGGCATTAGCTGAAATGTTTAAATTCTCAAATACTCGATACTTTTTTTCAAGTGGAAGTCACAATTCATTTTTTCTCGTGGCTATGCAAGGAATGTGCAATTTCAAAGCAATGACCTAGAACCCACTTTTTCACAATCACTTTAGCCTCCTGTATGCCTCTTCTGCCCACAATGAAATGTGTAATAAGAGCATTTTGACAAACGTGTAATTGTTCCCGTAGCTCAGTCAATAGCTGCTGTGCGAGAAGCCCCAGGTTCGATTCCTGGTTGGGCTTGAGACATTTATCTTTTAACAAGGTTTGCTGGTATTCCCAGAGCTCGGTGAATGAACGTGAGCACGCTGGTAATATGATAACCAACTGCTGCATTAACATTTCAGGATTGCCAATGTGAAAAATCTGAGCACACGTGCCAGGGCATACAACGACAGTTAAGCTACAACCAGCAAAACTAGATGGCACCAATAGATGCCGCAAAGCTTAACAACAAAACTTTCTTTAATATTCTGTATATAGAACAGTTTTTGTAAGAGTGCTTAGAAAGTCAGGTTATGTAACTTATCAGATACCTATATTTGTTTATACTCGTATGAAAGAACACTGTAATGATTTAAATGTCAGATGCAAACAATAAGTAGAGTTACTGATGCGTGCAAGTATACGTTCTGAACGTTCTTTAAAATATCAATGACATTAATCAGTAAAGTCAATTAGATCCTCGGTGCAACAAGCATTGCACTCAGTTATAAAATATCACCATACAAATTCCAAGTTGAAGAGCCAAAAACAAACTAGCATGCGAGTTAAAACGTAAAACGTGCCAACATTTTACATACCTGCGAATTTATGATAAATTCGTCGCTATTCGCTTGTGAAGGCATTTTGGTCGATCGAGAGCGATTCGGGTCGATTCGTTCGTGAAATAGGGATCACAAAACAAGGAAAAACGCACTAATACACTACAATAAAGACACTAACAAACAAAGCAGAAGCATCGAGAACATTTAATGTCGTCGCGACGACCGTCGTCACTTTATAAAGCGAGGTGTCTCCCCCCACCAATTGGCGTCTACCGACCAATGCGAAACGTCGTGGTTCGTAACCCTCTTCTTCCCACTGAATCAGTTCTTCTATTTGCGTCTACACATGCGAGTGAGGAAGCTCTACGTTCATATTTTCCTGTTTACAGAGGAATGATAAGGGCAAGGGAAAAACAAATTCAGAAAATATTCTGATATTTCATTTTTTTTTTCACGGGACGATTTTATAGTGCATAACACTGCTCTGTGTAAGAAAATTATATTTTTGGGAGATAGTACAGTTTCCGGTTATGTTGACATTGTAGGTAAATGAATTATCCCGTATTCACGGCTACCAACTTAACCTACCCTCCTATATTATCTACGTACTTTTAAGCCTCAGGCCGCTAGCATTTTCACACCATTAAACTTAACAATATTTTGATTAATAGACATGCAAAATAGGTATTATCAAACCTAGTTGTTGATTTTTACCACCACAGTAATTGTACTCTTATTTATATTGAATACGAAATCTCTAGGTAAGTTATGGTCTGAATATTCCATGTTAAAGAGTATGATAAACTTAAATAATGATATTAACATTGCAAAGTTCTATCGTTTGATTTCTTTCTTAAAGAAAAAAATATGTAGGAAACGTACCAAAAAAATCCATAGTTTTCGCAGCGAAGAAGATTTTTAAATGAAGCTCCAGATGAAAGATGAATATTATGTTTAAAGGTTAGTATTTCACATTTAAACAATACGCCATATTAAATTACTAATTATCTCCCAAAGCATGTATGCAACACACATGTGTTAAGTGTACTCGACTACGTCTCGTCTTTTCAAACTTTTCCTCGGTCCAGTAAAAATCACTTACCATCCTTATATCACAATATACTATTTTGAATGAAATAGGTTTTTGAGAACATCAAGAACTTGTTTCATAAAAGTGAAAACCTATCACGAGTCAGTTTGTATGTGCCCTAGACAAGGAAAGGAGGGTGTAAGTACATATGTACTGTTTATCACAGAATGACCTTGACTAAGCTGAAAACATACGTTTTTACTGGGCCTCAGATCAGGAAATTAATATGGGACATCAATTTTGAGGATACAATGGCCAAAACAAAAGCAAGCCTGGTGTAGCTACAAACATGTAAAAAAATTCCTAAGAAGCAAAAGGAGTCCAGATTCCAAATTCATTGTGAACATCATGTTGCAAAATTTGCGCCGTAGCCGAGTGGTTAGACCATTCGCTTCTCACCAAGTGGCCCGGGTTAGATCCCAGGCAACCGCATGAGGGATTTGTGGTGGACGAAGCGGCGCTGGGGCGGGTTTCCTCCGGATTCTCTGGTTTCCCCCACGATCTCATACCACCGATGTTCCATCTTCATTCCATGTACCACCAGTGTCACCGCCTGCGGTGCCGTATGTAGTAAAAGCGGGCGCTAAACATTACAAAAAAAAAACCCACTATTTTCCAGATTGTTGCCTTGGATTTTACTGCGAGGCACAGAGTGAACATTTTCACCAAGATGTGAAAGACATTGAAAGAAAACACCACGGCGGTTGGACAGTTAACACGAATGCAGACTACTTCCGCTACGTGAAAAGGGAAAGTACATATTTCTCATGCTTACGGAAGAAGTGCAAAACAGGAGATTTCCTCTTGCAATAAACAATTTTTTATATCAGCCATTGGAGTTCCTGTGAAATGTGCGTACAGTATATTTATAACTGTATACATATAAGTAACCAATGCTTTGGAAAACAAGCTTAGATCGAATTTTGGGCTAGAACTGCGTTTTGACGGCAGGGTAGACCTTTGTCTTCTTTTACTTAAAGTAATTCTTCTTTCTTTTTGAAAATATTTAGTTCCGTCTTTTACTTTTATAACCTACACCACATTGTTGTCATAACTTGTGTAGGGATAATGTATTGATGAGTTAATATGAAAATTTTGTTTTCACGTTTTTAAAATAATTTAGATGTTTTAGAAGAAATAGGTATAATCGGCATTCGAAACTGAAACATTTTTGTTTCAAAATGCAGAGCAGTGTAATATATAACATTTAATTATTCAGTTTCTCTGATACGGATTGAAATGCAGCATGAGTATCAACAAAGAGGTTAAGTGAATTTGCTTAGAAGAGAACCGAAATCCCGATGACCAGGTTCGGAGAAAGGACTTAGCACTTGACCTCTAGAGCATCTTTTGTGACTATGACCTGCGGCCTCACCCCCGGGAGGGAGGGATAGGTGAGACGATGCTAAGGATGGTCGGACCTGATGAGAGACAACAGCTTATACATTTCCACTGGTTGCTTTGAAGAAATCTCAGATCTCATATGATCACTTATTGGTGCAGACCGACGTAGGAAAATTCTCCTTCGTTAATAGAGGCATTGAGAAATGGAATGAATTACCTGTAGCAGCCTTTAATGGGCTATCCCCTGTCCATGAAGAAGTTTAAATTTAAATAGAGTAGGTACATGTATAATTTATTATAAGGATGTCTTAGGTTATGTTTGATATTTTATAAATTTATTGTGAGTACAAACGATAGGTTTATTGGTTACATTAACGTCATAGGTAATTAATAAATATAAATTAGTAAAGCAATTAATGATTTCAGAAACTAGCTGTTATATTACAAAACATAATCTGGTAGCTTAATAATCTGATGAAACCCTATTACTTATACTATTATTGTTTGTTATTCATTCTTTTACTATTGTTTATACGCTTGTTTTTTGTAATCTTAATATGTACACCGGATAACAACAATTTACAGTGAATAAATACGTAACATAACAAAAATGTGCTATGCACAATATATCAAATAAATTTATCCATACATCTCAGAGATGAAACGTTAGGAAAATCGTTTGGTAAAATTTTTTTCTAACGTGAAAAATTTCTTGGTGAAATGCATTCTGAGTCATGCCTGTTATTTAAGGAAAAATTAACATTTCAGAAACGAATAAGATTAGGAAAGACGGTGCTTTCCGTACAGCCCACACATACGGAACTCCCTGTAGAGATAAACGAAAGTGCGCAAGTACTCCAACGCCTTAGTAGAGACTACCCTAGAAGGAAGTGGATATGGAAGTAGCTAGTCATGCGTTGAAAACCATAAATAATTTAAAATAATGTGATGCCCCGATTTCTTGGGTACATGTAGAGATCTAGCCCAGATCTATAATATTTGCTTTCCTCACAAGTCTTCTCGGCAAAATGCCAGCACAGAAACGTTCAATAAAGCGTTACGAATCGATTTACTGCCATAATCGAGACTTTATCTAGCTAAACCTGCAGGGCAATCAACAACATTCCATCGATGTTCTTAGAATACAAATATTGCACGAAGGAAAACAAAGTAATATCCCCTGGGTTTTAAGTGAAGGACGAAGCAATGTCAGTCGTACTTCGCGTAAATAAATATCGTAAACATGTAAAAAACATTTAATTGTTACATATGTTACATGTGTATATAATAACACCGTTTGAAGAGTTAGCCGTCAAATCTGGACTACGTCATTTTTATTCTTTTAGAGGTGATTATTAAAATAATTAACATGCCTTTCTTTACCGACTTTCTAACGAACTATCTTAAGAAAGTTTATTCTTGGATATATTCAATGTTAATCAAAATAAACATATGTAGAAATGCTTTTATTGCATATTTCTTTGTAGATACAATGGGAATATGGGAATACAGCAGGTAGACGATAGTCAAATTCCGTTCTTTTTAAATGACCAGAGGAGAAAAAAAAAATGTTTCTCATTTGAGAAAAGCACAAGTATTTAACATTGATACAAAAAAAGGAATAGCTCAAAATTCCGTTCTCTGCAGGAAAATAAATGACTTCCCATATGAGAATATATATTAATATAGACTGCTTTACAAAGAATATATTGGAATTGGTTAACTACAGAAAAAATACATGTGTCGTAAGTTGTATGCTTTAACAATGTTTAACTTTTGTAAGATTTTGGCTGTCTGTTATGACTTACTAGTTAGGCGTTCGGGCGCGCGCGCACCACACACACGCGCCCGCGCAGACATACTTTGTCTATTTGTTTTAAACTCAAAAAATGTCAAAATGAGTATTTCAGTTGAAATATCGATATCGTTGGGTAGAATGCAATACTTTCTCTGTGTATAGTGGTCCATTCTCCTATATCACAATGTAGGAGAATGAGCTTCTCTTTTGCACGTTAATATATGAAAGTAAAATGAACTCATTTATTATATTCTGGACATTTATCAGAAAATGGAAAAGGTATCTGAAATCCCCTGTGCTCAGTGTTACGTATTATAAAGTACTAGGTAACCCCGTGGCACAACAGCCCATCTGGGCCAAGACCTACCGCCCGACTGCTGCACATATAATGGATCCACCATTTACTTTCTATACTTCATTGGCTCTTTTCCATATTTTCTCCACTTTGCTTCACATTTCTTTTAACCATTTTAACCTTATTTTTCCCAAATGTTGTCCTGCTTTCTGCATATATTCGTTTGATATTGGGTGAAAAGTCTTCTAAATTTTAGCTCTACTGGAACATTTTCCTATTTCTTTGGTACTAAGTTCTCTCTTCCTTTTTCCATATCACTACATTCCAGAATATAATGCCAATTATAATACTATCTACTACATTTGGTGCATCTCGCCTCCCCCCCCCCTCTCCCCCGTTCTTCTCCATCCTAGGTCAATAAACTCATTAAACCTGTCCTCGATCATGCCTACCTCATTCTGGCCTTTTTGTTACACATTTCGATGTATTTTTCAGCTCCCCTTCTATTTATAAATATGTATAACTTACTAATAATTTTTTTCCTTGAAGCTGCTTACAGTTTGGAAAGTTGTTAGGCGATCTATGATTTTTGCCAGGTTTTATAGTGCTATTGTACAATATTTTGGCAGATGGTTAAACCCTAGAGCTTTCCACATAAGAGTTGAAAATATGGTACGAGTTCTGAGAGCTTATAGTTGTAAGCCTATAATTTTCGTAGGATTCTATAGTATAGACGTACAACGTTTTATTTAAATAGATCAGAGTGTTAATTTTAATGTTAAAGGTTGAAAATAGAGATTGAATGTAGGTAATAATTGTAACCGCGGTTTCTGAAAGTTGTAGGGTAGTTTATCATTTTTGTTAGATTCTTAAACCAAAGTGTACCAACTTCCGTCAACATCATAACAAAGTTCTGTGAAATCGCAGGGAAACAATTGCACCTCCCCAGTAACTCAATTGTTAAAGATTTTAAACCTTCCCATTGCCAGTTAGCGTTGGAAGGAATGTTTGTACAAAATACATTTTTTATTGAAATTGGGTGACATGAATATATACCTTCCAAAAGCTTTACCCAGGTTAAAGTGTTTGGAAATATTTTATAGTCTATTTCCGGAAGAGAGTAATCTTTATTATAGGCTCTCCGTAGTGAAAGACTCACTCCCATTCTCTCTAACTCTCCCCCTCCCTTCCTCTCTATAATATTGTATGGATATCGATAACTTGTTAATGAATCATTGAACTACATTCACAACGATAGTTTAAGTAATCAGTAGAACTGAATTTCCAGTGCACGATGCAAATAGAATGCTACGCAGAAGTCCTCTGATTGCCCAACGAAGAAGTCCTTTTGAAACAAAACTGCAATTTAGCCGTCAATAACTTGTTTCTAAACAGGAGGATTAAATGCTTTTCCACCCTTTTAAATACTTTTTATTGAACGGTTGCATTATAAAACGTTTCTAAATGCATGGAATTATATAAGAAACAATCGGTACCTGAAAGCAACAAAAACTGCAGTAGTTTACATTTGATATCTACCTCCTCAGTTAACAGTATCAATTGCAAAAGAACATGACATTAGAATCCTTTGATTTTAAACGTGAGACATTATTACATTTATTGGCGTGCAAGAGAGAGTGCAACTGTGAATAAAATCACTAGTTATCTGAATGCCCGTTTCAGTTTATGGTGAAAGGCTACGTTTTGAGATTTGTTCTAAAAACTGCTTCTTTTTACTTGAGGTTACCTCAAAACGTGTATTTTCGGTGACATCTCAGTATCCAACTCTTGGGTGAATTGCAATACTTTCCCTAATATACCTTCCCTACTATAAACAATTAGTAGAGAAAGTAAAATAATCACTATTGTTACTTTGCATGTGACATTTATGAATACTAAAGGGTGTCAAACTAAATAAACTGTGTCCTTCCTCTACATTTGTTTCTAGAAAATTTGTTGTTTTGTTTGAGACAAACCATTTGAACACATTCTGAAAATACATCTGATGTTGCAGAGAATACTTCAGTTACAAGAAGTAGACTCAAGATTGGAGGTCTTTGCCATTTTTGGATGTGAGAGCTACCTTTAAGTGTGTTCCCTGTTCTGGGAACTCTTGAATACGTTTCCTCGTTAGATCATGCGCAAAGGCAAGTAGCCTACGTGTTCAGGTAAACATCGGAAGATCTTTCCTTAACAGTGACTGCATTAGGCAATTCTGCATGTTTGGTCTCTGTTACAACAGGTGTTTTTATTACTCCTGAGTCATGTGAATGCAACATATAAGATCATTAACATTCCTCGTCAGTTGCTCTGAAAATCGCCAGGATGTGTAAAATCTCTAACTAAATAACCCTCTACACCAGGTCCAACCTTCTCTCATTGGAGCCGCTTACATAATTAGCTGCTATTCCCACCCCACTCGGACGGTGAGTCAGCTCTTGCCTGTGACGTGGAGAAACACAACCAGACAGTCAGTATACAGTGACGGACACAGAAAGACGATTCTATGGCAGTTTCTAAGCCATTCATTGAATTTTCTGGGAATGTCTTCAGAGAACCTCTTCATTCTGGATCACTTTTGTATAAATAGTAAACAGAAAGAGACAGACAAAAGCTTACTAAATATAAAAATATGGATCTCGTTAAAACACACAATTTATGTCAAATATTTCTTTGTTCTTTTGAGTGAACCATTTCTGAGATATTCTTTATTATTTGTTTGAATTTGCCAATACCTATACTTTTCTCAGAAGGAATATGTTATTGGTGTCTTCATCTCTTGGCCTTGCAAAGAGAACGGAATTTCAAAGGCACCCCATAGCAACCAGCTCTTACAACATTTCACTATCGCTTAAAGCCTAGCGTATTCTCACATACTCCTTGCGCCTACAAGAAAATTAGTAATAAAATAATTTGCGCAAATATTTATGTCGATTAAAATGTAGTTGATAGAGAAATAAGCATTTGCAAGATTAGTGTGTATAGCTCTCCATATATTTGCGAACAGTTTCTCGAAATTGAACTGTATTAAAAGATAGACTTCTTAAACGTAAGCAGGTACACGCATGACACACCTCGGGCTGATCTCAGCCTGCCAGATAGCGTCGTCGTCGTAAGCAGCACCAAGGAAGTCACCGATGAGCAGATGTTTATCGCTTGAGATTTGAAAGTGCTTTCGTAAATCAAAACCAACACAGTGGCAAAGTCCACATAAAGTGGAAGGAGGTAAATCCAATCCCCCTATTTCGCAAAACTTGGACATCGCTGTTCTATGTGGAATGGCTCAGTCTAGTAATTCGGGTGCCTATTTTCATTAGAAAAGTGTTAGTCTTGGAGCACTTTTCGAGGTAGAGTGACTAATTTAATAAAAGTGATGCATTTTCCCATCCCTGTTCTTCATCTTCATTATCATCGCTTCTGGCGATGATGAAGCACTTCCTCGGCGCCAGCCCTTATTGGGCCGGGGTCAAAAAGTCATCATCACCAAGAGCAACACTTCTCGTCTCGCCCACTTCCTGGAACACACACATGACTTCTTAATTCTTCAGCTGCTGCCGTCCCGTCCGCCTCTCTGGTAGTGGACATGAATGGAGCAGTCGTGTTTGATGCAATTCCAGGCGGGGCAGAGCAACACTTTGATTCACCGAGGTGTCTACTAGAGTCCGCCCGCCCACTGTGTGCTCTCACTCATTCAACTCGCTGCTTACCAGTTCACCAGTTCACCGCGCTCCTGCTTCTTTGCATTTTATACTCCCACTTTGGGGTAGTGTTTCCTTTCCTTATCCTCCAGCCATGAGTCATTCATCCTTCTGTACATTTAATGTCATAATAAGGTAGGGATGGTGAATCTATCACACGTGTCCTCACAATACCATGCCCACATCATTTCGGCAGTAACACACGTGATGGCAGTGTACTATCACCACCATCAGCATGTATTGCACTTACATGACTTTCTCTATGTTGTATGGCCTAACTATTCTTACAAACTCCTATCCCTCTATATTCTTTATCGAGATAAGCATTTGCAGGAGTTACTTTATTGCCAGTTTTCATGCAGGTGCAAGGGGAATATGGGAATGCAGTGGGCTTTAAGCAATGGTCAAATCTTGAAAAGCTAGTCGCTATATGAAGGCTTTAAAAATCTGTTCTCTTTGCACGGCTAAGAGATAGAAAAGTGCATAATGACCTTCCATTTGAGAAAAGTTTAAAAATCGCAAAAGTCGCAAAAATAACAAGGAATATCTCCGAAACGGTTCACTCCACAAAAAAATGCTTTCAGACATCATTTGTGTGTTTTAACGATATCTACATTTTTGTATAGCAAGATTTGGACTATCTCTTACGGTTTACCAGTTATGCAAAGGTCATCAAGAGTAAACAGGACTACATAAACTATAACCAAAATTTAATCAAAATCTTCAAAGCCATTTTTGAGAAAATCAAAAGTTTCGAAAACATTTCCATGTAAAGGGAAGTTCATGGTGGAGGAATTTTCTTGAAAATCTTCGTGCCGTATTTTTGGAAGATATTACATTTAAATATCAACTTTGGTTTGTAGCCGACTTTTCGTTTTTGAGTTATGCTCTTCACAGACAGACACACACGCGCGCGCGCGGACCTTTTTCTAAAACTGCTTATTTTTTATTCATGGGGCCTTAAAACATATATTTGCGGTGAAAGCTCGACATCGAAATTGTAGGTCGAACACAATGCTTCCCCTACTTACTATACGTAGTAGAGAAAATAATATGCGTGCATTTATGGGTCAAATTCTTAAAAATACGCTATAAGATCGAAAACACATCAATCATGCACTAAAATTATTAACTTTAAGCTTATACTTTTCCGGTATCTACTTATAACGTACGTTCTTCATTAGACATTCCGGTAATTGTACTCTGATTTGCACTATAAAGCCCTCAAATGTAAGTCTATGATCTTGAACAGTTAACACCAGCGTGTATACTGAGAAGGATGTTTCCACGTCCACAGATGTTGGACTACATTTGAAAGCACTTACTAACTCTGGGGAAATTTCCTCAGGAAGTATTACGTTCTCACCTTCACGATATTTATCCACAACACAAAACTTCAATGTCAAATTACTGTTTATGTTTATAACATTGCACAATTTACCGTTTAATTTTCCTACACACTTTAAAGGAGTACTTCTCAAGTTTACTCTAAACTCACTGAGTTGCTTTGATAAAAGAGTCATGTAAATATAAACCAGCCTTTTTTGGTGGCTTCAACCATAAAGAAAGAGAATTAATCCTATTGATAAAGGGTGATTTAAAAATTAAAAAAAAAAATGCTTCTTAATGTCATACTAATGAAAGTTGAAATAAAAATGAAAGTTGAGCGTTTATTAATTTTTTTCTTTCCAATAAGTATTTTAAACTTTATAAAACGTTTCGTTACTTTGACAGTAACGTGTTTAAATATAAATTTAACATTAATATAAAAAGTGCGTGTATTATATCCTCAATTATCAAATATTCAGCAACATTGGAAATATGCAATTATATGCTCTATAGAACTTTATATACAAGCACAGAAGAACCTGAAACATACTGCGAAACTTAATTCTATATCACAAGTAAAAATAAACTGAACATGCATTTACACACAAATCCGATGTCTACAAGTCATCTTTTCATTGCTGCATCATTGGCACTGCTAAATGCACATATATATCCCTATTATGGGTACCGCATTATGAAAATGTATATTGATTACTTCATTTTTGGTCATTTTTAAGAAATTTCCATTTTAGGCCCTTTTTTTTTTTTAGATTTTAGGAATTATTTTTCATTTTCTTAGTTTTTGTTTATTTAGTAATTTTCTTATATTTGCATTGAGTATGTAAAGAACCTTATATTACTGACATTTTACATAACGATACTTTTTCAAACATCAGCAATTTCACTATTCAACTATAAATAAGAGTAATTTTGCTACATCATTTTCTCGCATTCATGGGGAAAGAATTATATTCTTAGAATGCATAGAGTGAGACTGATCTATCTGAGATGTAGCGGTTACCGTCCAGCTGCTCTAACCGCTACGCTACCGTGCCCAAGGTGGCGACACAACACTAAATTCTCCAAATCACTGGCATTTTTTCCAGTAAAGCACACAAGGGGATCTCAATTCATATAACATACCTTAATGGCGACTTACAATATTGCAAGTACTTAAGTCCCGGGCTTCTAGTTTAACCAACTATAGGTAAGGTCAATCATATTCTTATTTAATTTTTTAAGTTTAACGTCCTTCAGCCTGAAGGTCATATCGGACGATGAATGAATGAAATGGGTGAAATGATGTTCAAATGAACCTGGTTTGCATTGTACTTAAAGTTATCCGACATTTGGCTTCTCAGGATAAGGCTAAACGCCGGAAACCCTTATCCGAGTAACTCACCCTAACAAAGATTAGAACGCAGGACCTCTTGGATGTAAGGCAAACACACTAACTCCACATCACAGAGCTGGCCTGGTTGTTATTGTCAAAGGCTGTGAGATTCTCTTCATTCGGAATTCATTTTATATAATCTGAGAACTCAAAAGTTACTGCTCATTTATTGGTGTGTCAAAAACAAATTTCTTAGTCAAGAACTGGAACAAATACATTTTAATTTAATTTTCCAAATTAGCTCATTATTCTATATACTTTTTCTGCTTCTATCCTAGCAATAGTAGATACACATGTTTAAATTAATAAAATAATTCTGAGTTTTACTTTATTTTAGTACTTATATTTTTTTTTAAATGTCAAGTAATCCTGTAGATGATTTTTAAACACTGGGTCATAAATTCGGGTCATTATTATTATTATTATTATTATTATTATTATTATTATTATTATTATTATTATTATTATTATTATTATTATTATTATTATTATTATTATTATTATTATTATTATTATTATTATTATTATTATTATTTTATATTATATTATATTATATTATATTATATTATATTATATTATATTATATTATATTATATTATATTATATTATATTATATTATATTATATTATATTATATTATATTATATTATATTATATTATATTATATTATATTATATTATATTATATTATATTATATTATATTATATTATATTATATTATATTATATTATATTATATTATATTATATTATATTATATTATATTATATTATATTATATTATATTATATTATATTATATTATATTATATTATATTATATTATATTATATTATATTATATTATATTATATTATATTATATTATATTATATTATATTATATTATATTATATTATATTATATTATGTTATGTTATGTTATGTTATGTTATGTTATGTTATATTATATATTATTATTATTATTATTATTATTATTATTATTATTATTATTATTATTATTATTATTATTATTATTATTATTATTATTATTATCATCATCATCATCATCATTACAATAAGTTCCATTAAAGACGTAAACTTCTTATTCATGGTAGATCTATTTCAAAATGTACACCGTTTTCTATGACTAATGTTTAAGAACTTCGTCTTAAACTTTCATGTAAAGATATTACAGTAAAGGGAAAATCTTTTACGATTAACTTTTCAACTGCCCTCATTTCTCCCGTGCATGAGCGTCGGCAGACATTTTTCCAGGGGGGGGGGCCACATGTTGGAAGTTTGCAATCAGATATTAATTCATCATTCTATTGTCAAAATTTATATTGTTGCAGTTAACCGTATTGATTTGTGCTAAATAACAATTGTTCTAAATTAAAATAATAGTTTAATAGTCCGTAATTGATTGCACATTAAGTTCACCAACCTCCAAGGGGGGGGGGGGCGCGGCCCCCCTTGCCCCCCGTTCGCGACGCCCATGCTCCCGTGAATACAAAGTGTTACGCTCAGATACGCTAGTTTTCAATGGAAATAAGATGATAACATTAGAGCTAATTTCTGCAAATGAATACTGTAATTTGAGTAGCAAAAGATGTATTTTTTTTTTAAATGTCCATAGCAAGTGCTCTCGTACAAGCAGAGATTACCAGAGATACCACTGCCAGTATTAACGAGGTGGGGAACATGGATAGAAGCAGTTAATCTCTATAGTGAGCATCTATATGACAAAGACTGTTGTAGATTCTTTTGATCCTGAAAGTGTTGCATCTGTTTGTGAATTCTAGGCTGCCTTAGCGACTCCAAAGTGGTCTTCTCAGTTGCCTACATCAGGTGCAACTTCGGCTGACTTACAGAAAGCATCAAATGTTTGGAAACGTAAGGACTACCTTTTCAAATTCTATTGAAAAACTAAGTGCTGTGCATGGAGAAACTGGTGCAATTGTCTCGTATCAAGTACATTGAAAAATGTATTAAAGAGAAGTTCTGGCTATTCAACATTCCATAGCGTATGCCAAATTCTAAATAGCGATGAAGTTGATCCACTCGACATTTCTCCAGGAAAAATTTTACGTGTAAAATTCTATCTCTGTCTAAAAGAACATTCTCAATGACAAACGTCTTTCAATGATTCCAGAAAACGTTGAAAAATACATAATTGTTCACTGTGCTAAAAATGATTTGAGTGTTGTAACCAAGAAAATACGTTGATATTAAATATTTCATATTACATATTTTCCCCATTCTACACATTTTACTACATTTTTCACTACATATTTATGTACATATTTTGCTAAGTGATACTACGTAAAAATCCCAGCTGTAATTATGACTATTATTATCATCATAAGTTGTTTGTACGTACAGCATTCGTGATTTCTTTCATGCGTGCTGACAGAAAAGACTGACAAATCGTTGCTAATTGGTGCTTACAATGGCGAGCTTACCAAAAATAGTCAGCAATGGGTAGATATATTTGCTTACGATTACATAGAAATGTTCATAATTCTAGAACGCTTAGTCTGAAAATGAGTCGCATTTTGCGTAAGCTTTAAGAATGGGATTATTTAACAGGAACAGTTACACAGTTTTCCTAGTAGAAACATCAACAAGAATTGCCCTGGAACTTTCACTAGCCATGCCAAATCGTGCGTCGTTTAAAAATAAACAAGAGGGGAAATGTAGTCAATTTAGCTGGTGACTGAAATAGGAACAAGAGACAGCATTATGTTTTTGATAAAGGGAGTGACGTGTGCAGCTTGTTTTGGTCCGAGTTCAACGCCTCCTGAATCATTCCGCAGAGTTTTGTCACAAGCTCTTCAAGGTATTTATTCATTTATATGCAGAATTTTAAACTAAGAGCACGCCTGAAGCGAAAGGATTCTGCGCCACTTAAACTTACCGTGACTCATGGTAATAACAACCCGTACGCAGACAGATACGTACGTAGGTATTATTTAATCCCCACTAGGGCGATTTCCTAGACGTATTCCCTGAGCTTCTATTATTCTTGCTACCCAGTGGTAACTAATATCTAGCTCTATATTTCTGCCGCTCGCTAAAGCCGTGTTATAGAATTGGTGAATGAAGAAGGAGATATATTTCTCACGAACATTGCTGCTTATGTACAGAGTGAAGCATTTTGGTACCTGCCACTTTAGGTTTAGTGCACACGGACCGTAACCCCTGAAATGCCGGACAACGACGACGTAAATAAAGCTGTCTCTTATGCGCACTCAATCAAACGATGTGCAATGGGGTACAAAGCAATCCTTTACCTGCAGATGTGCAGCTAATTTTAAATTATATGCAGGGTTACACGGTAGCCATTAAATTGCATATTGAGACATCTAAAAGGGACAATACGATAAAAACATTGAATTTTATGCGCGAACTGTTTGCAGTGCGTTTCAACATTAAAATTAAACACTTATTGAACCCCACAGTATTTAGTATGTTTGCCGCTCGCTAGGGGCATGACCGCCGCTAGTCGCAAAGTTGCCACGTGTGTAAGAGTCTGTTACTTGCTGTCGTGGCTATCAGAGCTCCTTGTGCCTTGGTAAGCTTACTATCATGCATTTAGTCTGCCGGTAATGTAATTTGCTTTTCCGGGGTCCTTACTGATACTCTGCAAACGTGCTCGTTAGTTCATGTGTATTAAAGATTTATCTTATGTAGTAGTCCAGAGCCAAAAGGGGGAGATTTTTGTTTTATTGTGATGATGGTTAACTATTATTCAGACATGCCATTTTCAGGCCGTTAGCTTTCAGTCCCATTGTAACAATCTATTATTATCATTATCCTATGTTAAGGTCAACTATAAATAAAAACTTAATCCTGCCCACTGCTATTATTGAGGAAAAGGACGAAGGGCATTTCACACTCCAATTTATATGCAGTTTACTGCATATTGCACGCCCATGTGTGATGGTAACCTGCGGTACTCTTGTGCTTAAAAACGACAGCTCCATGTCAGTAGATTTTCTGGCTTGTAAAAGAATTGCGGAACAAAAGTTCGGCACACCGGCGAAGCTGATGTGAACGTGACAATTGACAACGTCGTTAAACAACAAAGTAATTTAATTTTAATTTACGGACAGAGCTGGTTCCCCACACTGTGCCGTCACATGCACTACGAACGCCGATAACTTGACTCCTCTTTAATGTAGCTAAGCCTAAACTAAGCCTAATCATGGCCATCTTAATTATTAATCCGTCGGTTTGGTCAACTGGCGCCACTAGAGAAATGTATATTATTATCATTTTTATAATAATTATGAATGTAGCTACATGTAGCGGGATTGTGTTGGACCTGCATCAAAATTCTACGTATGTTTTGTTGGTGGGCAGCGACCGACACTGGGTACACCTAAGCCAGAGGTGCCAAAAAGTGACACCGCGGGTCATTCTCCTCTTCTTTCTCTTCAACTAGCTTTGGCTTAGTGGCGTGGCCATGCAGAGTAAATGTCACTGGTATTGGCTAAACGGTACGTCTGTACACCTTTGAGCTTCACAAAACAAGAAAGTGAATGTAGGGTGTCAACATGTCCTGTTGCGAATTCTAACGGAATCCTGCCAGCATTCTTCCTTGCCCTCATATCTATTACGTCACTAGCAAAGGGTAGCTAGAAGGGAAAAAAGAACCGCGCTGTTTCCCCTCAATGACACTACTGCCCTAAACCTACCTGAAATACAAAATGGGAAACGAAATTATAGGAAATAAGGGAAAGAAAATTCGTGGTAGAAGAGAAACCATCCCTACATTTGCCTTGTCAATCAGAGAAAGTCACGAAACAGCTGGTCAGAGTGTTCAGTCCCAGGAATCAATCCCAGAACCTCCCTAATGCAAACTTCCACGTTACTCCATCTTGCTTGATATTAATTATGTAAATAAATAAATCAAGAAGAAACCAAATAATTCTGATGTGAGCGATAGTGTCACTGAACATCTATAAGTACGAGTATGTTTAATTTGTGTACCCTACACTTTGAAGTAAGTAATAATTTCCCATCATGTTGGGGCTTGCACCTGCAGCAAGGGCAAGAAAACGTGAACAATGACAGGTTTTAGTAACACTTAAGGTAGATTATCTCGTAGTCAAGTTGTTGCAAGCTGCTTAATGGACTCGTGTAGGCAGAAGACGAGTATGTTGCAATACGCAAGTTCATCTGGGAGGTAAGCGAATTAGCGGCTTTCGTTTCACATACAGAATATCATGAATAACATTACCAACTCTTCGTGTCCATCTCTTAAATTCGACAGGGCTGCTAAGAAAGAAGCTGACGTGTTCTATGGATCTCAGGGGTGTACAAGGGCTAGCTGCTGCCTTTGGTGGCGCCCAACACATCCTCCAAATATTTCATTTATTATTGTCTACATCAAATAGGGACAAAAATGTTAGAGGTTCCCCAACATAAACCAAGTGAGCATCATAAACGTTTGAATTATTTACGCTTGAGCCTTACGTATCCAAATCAATCAATATTCCGGATTGAATTCATCAAACGAGAATGGGATTGGACTCATATCGATTTCAATTCTCCATGGAAACGTAGTGATGGGTTTATAAATGACTCACCAATCTAACCTGTCTGTTGTCTAGCTATATAAGCAAAGCAAGCCTATAAAGCACTTCGATGGCCTTCTCGTTCTCCATTTGAAAACTTCCAGTTGAATCAAGTTTCATTAGTTATTATATTTTCTTTACTCTGTAAACCACTTCCCATTTTGAAGTACAGTGTAAATGTACTAAGCAGCATTCAACTTTGTGTTAGCAAGAACTGTAATTAATTGCACGGATGTGCTGAGAGTTGTTCATATGCTCTACTCAAAAGAAAGAAATGAAGGAAAAAGGTGGTGAACTACACTCGAACTCGAAAATAATGATGGTCTTACGTTCGTACGCTATCATAATCACTGTGCCAGTGAGGTGCGCTGCAAACCGTCGTTTCGTTTCGTATGTTGCACTCAGTAATGGTTGGCATTAGCCAGTGGCGTACTGGCACTTCAGAAACTTAGAGTCGTAACTTCGAAATTTGAACAAACAGGATATGTCTCCTACTCAAATTATTTGTTTAAGACACCTCTACATTCCCTGAAAATATTTTGATGTAGTTCATTAACACTCTATATATACCAAAAGATGGGCGGAACTAGGTAGATTCATGGTCAGTTAGCAAGTAGATGGAAAATTCTGATGTGTTGCACTCACATGACTTTCTCTACTCTTGTGCTAACCATTCTTACAAAATTCCTATATCTTCTTCGTGTTAGTTGAGAAAAACATGTGTACAAATTATCTTATTGTTCATTTCCATGTAGGTGCAAGGGGAACATGAGAATACAGTAGACTTTGTGCGATAGTCAAATCTTTTAAAGCTTTGAGATCCCGTTCTCTTTGCACGCTTAACATAAAAACATGAACGATGTTGCATTTGACGAAAGTTTTAAGTTTCCCGAAACTGACATAAATAAGAAGGAATGTCTCCGAAATGGTTTATTCTACAAAAAAATTATTTGGATATAGATTATGTGTTTTAGCGAGATCTACATTTTTTGTATGGTAAGATTTTGTTTATCTCTTACGGTTTACAAGTTATTCAAAAGTAATCTAGGGTAAACAGGACCATATACGCTATAGCCAAAACATTCAAAATATACATTTCATTTGTCATAAAAAATATCTCAAACATGGCTTTTTAATCAAAATCGAGACATTTTCAAGAATATCAAAATTTTCGAAAAATTTTCGATGTAAAGAATAGTTTAGGGTGGAGTAATTTTCTTCAAAATCTTCGTGTCGCATCCTTGAAATCGGTTTTTAACCGACTTTTCGTTTTTTGAGCCATGTTGTCCACAGACTGATACACAGACAGACATTACACACACGCGCGCGCGCGCGCAGACACACACACGCGCGCGCGCACACGGACCTTTTTCTAAAAATTTCTTTATTTTTGGATTCAGGGGGCCTCAAAACATCTCGACATTCAATTTTTGGGTGGAATACAGCTTTCTCTACTTCCTAGCAGGGAAAGTAAAAACACGGTTTCGTAAGAATAGTGTGTAGGAGTTACATCAAAATAAGGGATGGTGAGCAGAGAAAGTCATGGGAATGTAACACATCAGATTTTTATTTATAATTAAGTACGAAAAATTAAAACTCGCAGCTGTCAGGATACAGAAATTAGAGCACCATTTTGACACTTCAACACACTCTCTGCACAGCACCGCTTAAAAATTAAGTGCCAGTGTAACGTAATCCTGATAGGTTAAACTCAGATTTCTAGCGTTGTTTGACTGAAATAGTCAAGGCAAAAACCTCAAAACATTAGATAATGTATGCCTGGTTGTGAGCCTTAAAACATTACTATCACTGCTGCTTAAACAGCAATTCCTTTAATATGTTTAATAAAACAAGTTGCGCAATTTTAGGCAAAGACAGTTTAAATATGCGCATATATGAACGTATTTATACTTCCTTGTATATTTTTAAAAAACGGCCCATTCAATAGAGGACAGTATTCAAAAATTTCTGTTAACAAATCGGATTATTCCACACTCATGTTAGGAACAGCAAAATAGTTCAACATTTTGCTTGTAGTTTTCTATGATTATTACAACACTTGACAGTTTAGCTCAGAGTGAAGGAAGGAAAGTTATTCATATACATACCTACTGTAGTGATGTAAGCTAGCGGAACATAGGGAAAATCCCGTCATTTCTCGTTAAGAGTGCTTAACCTTAGAAAATTAATTACGCATTTCAAAACTTGCCCTTACAGAGATTATGTGACCAAATTTTTGGAAACAATAAAACGTCTATATTTTACCATCAATCTTCTTTTTTATTTTATTATTCCATTTATATCCCGCCTTTAACTGCAAAGATCATACTGCCTGTCGGCAATCGCTGTACTCGTTTAACATTGGGTTTTGGATCGTTAGGGTTTTGGTTAGGTCACACAGACATTCACACTCTTATTTATACTTCCAGACTAGCAGGATAAAGGACATTCTTGGTTGGAAATAATGCCTTATCCCCTTGCCACGAATCGAACCCAGTACCTCTTGCACAATAGGCGACTGGGCTAAGGGGACAGCCTACTCTTCTGTTGTATAAGAGGAGTTGTGGGATTGTTTGAGTGGTTCTAATACCTACTTTCTAGCTCTTCTAACCATAATGGCTCTAACGGCCACGATGCAAGCCTTTCAAAGTTCCATTGTGAAATAATTTTAAGGCGGTAAATATCAGATTGGATATTCAATTCGCAACTCCGAGTTTCACGCATAAAACAAAAGAAAATACTAAATAGTAGAATAGGATAGGATAGAATAGGATAGGATGTCGCGGGGAGGAATCGGCAGTATTTTGAAGTTCTTTTGTACCTGTAGCTTTGAGAAGCACCCCTGGGAGGAAGGATGAGGCAAGAGCAGACAGAGAGCGGCCGATTCAAGAAGTCACGTCAGAACAGAGTGCAGGTTCACTACCATTTACAGATTGAACCACCCCGGTGGAGTCAAGTACAGCCGGCATCCCCTGTCTTAGACATCCCGCAGAGGGATTCGGAGACAGTAGACTGCCCCACCGAAGGACGAAGGTTCAGCGAGAGCATATTCCCTGCCATGCAACGCCTGACACAGAAACAGGAAGATTTTCAAGAAAATTTCGCTATCAAGACTACCCTTTGCAGGGAAAAAAATTTCGATAATTTTGATTTTATCAAAAATGGCTTTACAAATGTTGATTAAAATGCCATATATTTAACATATTTTCATGACAAAGGAAATGTATATCTTGACTGTTCTGGGAATATCCTCAAAAGTCCTCTTAATTCTTCATTCCTATACTTATACTTTTCTTAAATGAGAAATTATTCGCTTTCTCATGTTCCAGACACGCAAAGAATGGAATTTCAAAGCCACCACATAGTGATACCTCTTAAAAGATTTAGTATGGCTTAAAGCCTACTATAGGTATTTCCATATTCTACTTGCACCTACAAGAAAATTAGCAATAAGATAATTTCTGCAAATGTTTATCTTGATTAAGGTGAACTAGAATTAGGAATAAGCTTTCTAAAGAATAGTTTCCACTATAGCTAGTACTATTAATAGTATGCAGTGAAGGTCATGTGAGTTCACATATTAAATTTTTACATATAAGAATTCTGCGTCGATTTCAGTCGTATATAGTCGTAATATGACATCAATATAAGGAAAGAGGCCAGGCCTCCTTACGTATCTAAGGAAATAGAACTAGGCAGGAAACTGTGAGTAGAACTCCACATCTACCTGTAACACAGGAATATCATATTACATATGCACGCATTTGTTTAGAACATAAGGAATTCCCCGTGGCACAACAGCCCATCCGGACCAAGGATTACCGCCCGACCACTGCGTTCCCCACCTCTGTCCACCGCTGGAGGTGGGACTGGTCAGAGCCCCGGTCCCCCCGGCCGGTTATAGGGTCTTCTAGACCAGGGGCCGTTACTTTTCTATCAAGTAGCTCCTGAATTGACCCGTAGGAACATAACGAGGCTGAGTGCACCCCGCACCAGGTCTCCCAGTGGGAAAAATTTCCACGTCGGTACCGGGAATTGAACCCGAGTCTCCCGCTTACTAAGCAGCAGAGCTACCACTGCGCTAAAGTAGACGACCATAAAAGGCAGCCATGGGCAGAACGCGTGTTGTGATTACGACTGTAATCGTGGCCTTGACTTAGAATAGCTTTGATTTCAGGTCTCCTACACCGCTGCTATAAGGAAGTAGATATCATTATACCAATACTTAAGTTAGTAATTAATTTATTTTACTTCTATTGCATAATGTGTAAATGATAAACACTGATTGTTGGAAATACGAGTACCTACTTAATACGTTTAAAAACCAGGAATATTGATCCAGGATTAAGAAATTAGATGCCAGAGTTATGTATATATATATATATATATATATATATATATATATATATATATATATATATATATATTCATACACTATAACGACATTGAAATACAGCTTAATTGATCTCCAATATAACTTTTTTTTAAATTTTAAATTAATTTAGCTGAAAATGTAATCATGTCTCCCATGGCTTTTGAATGGGTTTTAATTTTATTTCATCATACTTTTTACTTTCTGTGCCTCTTAATGGCACAGAAAATATAGCATTCGAACAAATTATTGAAACATTGCGATATCACCCAAAATGGGCAAATGACAACCTTGTAGCGGAGAACAACAGTAGAGCATCGCTTTAACCCGCCGCTGTAGTGTGGTGGTAGCGTACCTGCCTCAAATTCAAGAGGCTCGAGTTGGAATCGGGATTAGGACGACTTATCCGTATAAGGTTTTTTTTTTTTTTTTCCGAGGTTTTCCCTTATCTCGAGGCGACGAATGGACCTCGGGTTCATTTGCGCAACATTATGCACAACTATAATCTGCCCCGTATATGTCAAATGTCACGGAAACTTCGGTCTTTTTTTAATACAATTATGTACACAAATATCCCTTGGTTACTGCTTTTACACTTATTTTTGGGGGAGAAAATAAGATGTAGAACTATATCGTTTTATTTTTCATTTTCAACGCTATCTCCTCAGCTTCGGTTTCCTAGCTGCGTTCATGATAACGAAAACGTAGCCTGAAAGTGAAGATTAATTTATCTGTCTGTTTCCGGTACTTTCTTAGTCGATGCAATGCCGGGAAGTCCAACTGCATGTTTATACACACCATGTGATTGTTACGTATCACTTGAATTCCCCGCTCTCTATTTTTGTGGTGTCTTTCGCAGACCAGATGTCCTAGTGTCGAGGTCATATAAAACTCCTGAAAGGAAAGTTCCTCCTGAGCAATTTGTTTCAAAGTGATGGGAATTCCATTTGAGCACCAGCAGCAGACAATGTGATTGTTAGAGGTACCTTACTCAAGTAACGTATTCTCTGTCATTGTTCTTCCTCAAGGTTTTCTACTTTCTTCCTCAAACATAAAAGTAGATGCAATATGAGCCATGAGACCAATAGAAATATTAAGAAAAGCATTAAAGATCCTGGAGATTAAACTTCAAACCAAATATGCTAATATCAATACCTGCTTACAACTTGTCATTTGCCAACATTAATTTAACAATTTTAGGAATTACTGGAACTAACACGGGAGATTTGTGAAACGCAATAGATTGACGAAACTTAGGATTTTAACTAACTGAAAGCCGGTGATTAAAGCGAGTTGGGAGGTTTACGACCCATTCCTTTAATCAAAGTTGTGTCAGTTTTATGCGCCGATGTTCCATTTTTAATTTACAGCTGTTTAGTAAGTCATTGCATACATTTTCCCTTCCCAAATGAAACAGTCACCCGTCTAGCCTTTATGGCAGGCATTATTAGTGACCAAGAAACACCGCGAAGAATCCTTTGGTCATCGGGAGTCGTACAGGGGACCTCGCTCAGTGATAGCAGGTAGATGCAGCATCTGTTGATTCAAGATCAGAGCATTGGTGAACAGAGCAGAAAGACAAGAGAACTTCGCTGTTACTTATGTGCTTATTTTACACAAATAAAATTCAGGAAGAACTTAAACTTGGTTTAGTTATTTACTACAGTATAAAGAGATGGCATGTTTATGAGAATGTGGATGACGATGGCGTAAGAAATCCTCGCGCAAACAATGCAAAAACAACAGCTGTGAACACTAAACAATGCGGAGTTTGGCCATAGAATAAGAGCAACAATAACCAAGGGAGAGTCACGCTGCTTGAACTTTATAGACTGTGTGCAGTAAAGTTGTGACATTTATTACCATGCCTGACCCCGTAACCAGCATTCTCGCAACCCATTAAATTCAAACGGATGTCCTCATTACACGTTGCTGCTAATCGATTGTGCCGTTTTGTTTACGTTTTCAGTGCTAAACGATGCGCCAACTTCTTAAGTAACACACGTGAATTGCCTTTTCTTTTCTTTTGATTTTTGACGTCTAAAATTAGTAGTTTCGCCAATCGTAAGTCAGCTGTTTCTACGAACGGTGGGTGGGACGTCACATAGCCAACTTTCTTTGTTGGACTACTGCCTTGCAATAACTTCACTGGGTCACCGGAAAAAGTTAATTTTACTTTCTCGTGTCCAGTTTTTGTTTCTGAAGGTCGTTCTTCTGTTCCGTAAAAAGATAACCTAATTAAAGCGTGCTATGACTAACAATTCCGTTTTACTCAAATAGATGACTACTGAAAACAGTTTGTTGTTGGTAACATCACATTATTATTACCTTAACTATATAAATAATTAACGCCTGGAGAATATTAAAGGTATTTTTTAGACTATTTATAAAGTAGATTTAACAACAAAGCTCTTTCTTCACTTACTTTACAAAATTATCCCTATGTCCTCCTTTTAAAACTATCCGATTTAATGCACGGAAATGGCCAATGTAATAACGATTGTTAGTTTCAGGCAATAATATATATTCCCGCGACACAACAGCCCTTTTTGGGCCAAGGCCTACCGCCCGGCCGCTGCGTCTCCCACCTCTGCCCATCACAGTTGCCATGAGTGGGTGCAGTACAGGGGTGGATTTTCTTGTATACGCTTATGCTCTACATTTTATTGTTTCAGAAAACAGTTTCATTGGCAATTTTCAAAACTTCACGTAACATACGCGAAGAAAGAGAGGGAGGATGGAAAGAGAAAGAGTAACAAAATGTGAGAGGGAAAGAAATATCTCCACAGTTAAACAACTGATTGAATTTGTGGCTGTATACCATATCATTAAACAATATCATGTGAACAAAGTGCAAACATACATCATAAGTCATTGATTTCTCATAAATTTGCTTATATTTTCGTACTATTTAACTACAACTTGTGCTGTATCTTGTATCTGTTCAGTATTAAATAAGAAGTCAAGATATGTAAAAATCTGATGTATTCCATTCAGCGACTTTCTCTACCAAATTGGTAGGGACCCTGCTCTTTACTCTATCCTGACTCCTTGGGGCAGGCACCCTCTGTCTCCTCTCGCTTCTTCCTTTTTCCTTGGCTTGTCTCGTAACGTCCTGTCCTATCCTATCCTATGCTTCTCTCCCAAATATCATTTATTTTTATATGCCTTTCGTAAGTTGTTCTTACAGAACCCGAGATAAACTTTTTACAGAACTGGTTTCATTACACACTTCTTTGCACATACAAGGAAAGAGGCTGAAGCGGTAGACAAACATTTAAAAGCGAGTTGCTATACGCTTTACTTCAAATTATGGCACACACAAAATTTAATGGCGGTTGATACCTGACCATTACTATTCTCTTTCCTGTTTTAAAAATAAATTGTGTGGACGCGAATGATATTTATATAGCCGTGAATGTGATTTCACAGGGTGTTTAAGTATGCAACTTAACAAGGCTTGCCAAGTCTCTGATTGGATGTAGCGGCCGCCCGCCATTAAATGTTGTATCGCCCATTATACTATAGTCGTTGCATCACATCGCGAGAAACAAACGAATTTTGACATGGCATTTGAAAAATGTATAATGTATAGGAAACAATATGTCGGAAGTGGTTAATGCTACAAATAAGTGGACATAAATTGCCTCCTTTAGTGATAATCACATTGCATTATTCTGAATGAAGGGGGCCTACAGGCTTTTTGCAAAAAAAGTAAATACCTATATAGATTTTATTACTAACAAAATTATAGCATTTTAATCAAAGCATAATCATTTTAACAAAGCATAAAACAAAAACATTTGTTCATGTAGAAAGGCACCTCGAAAATCCTTGTGTCGCATCCTAGCAATGTGTTAAACTTGGACATCATCTTTGTTATTAATTTGACATTTTGTTTTTGAGTTACGATGCTCTCTCTCTCTCTCACACACACACATGCACACACACACACACACACACACACACACAAACACATCGTACGACGTGGTCTAGTAGTGAAATGCTACTCTTTAGCTCCAGAGGTCGCGGATTTAAAACCGACGGAGGGCAATAGATTTTACTGCGCGTGAAATATAGAGCGTGAAAAATGATTCCCTTGGGAAGGGATGCAAATTCGGTGATCCCGTGTCGTACATTTATGACACGTAAAAGAACCCCAAGCCTCTGAGCCAAATTGAGGGGTCATTCATGCCCAATATAGAATGGGTCGCTGAGAACCATAGCAGTTAAAGAGCGCCCATAAATAAAAACTCAATTTCAACACACACAGAGACACATAATATAAATATACACCTCAAAATACACATTTCCGATTAAATCTGATATAGAATTGTAGATTGCAGTAGTTTCTCTACGTACTTAGTATAGGATAGACAAGGTTTGAAGAGACCTACCATCTTGACTTGAGTCTATGACCTTGACGGGGCGTCCCCTGGGAGGGAGGAGTGAGGTGAAAGGATACGAATAGTGGCCGGACCTGAAGAGAGACGGCAGCAGAAGGCAGGGCCCCTAACTACCACAGATTTGATTCCCCGGTGGCGGCTCTCCCTCTGCGGGCTCACTGGTCCACTGGGAGGACCCGGAACTCGGAGACCTCCCCCGATCCAGAGGACTAGTATTTACAGAGAGAAATGCGGAAACTACCGCCGACCCTTAGAACCCAGAAACAACCAAGCAGGTGAAAGGTAAAGTGAAATGAGAAGTGAGCTGAAATGGAGGGATAAGACACTCGGGGGATGTAATTATGCTACCCAGCAGTCGCCTAGTGACCCGGGAAAACCCCGGAAAAAAGCCTGGCCGTGGAATCGAACCCACGACCTCCAGAATGCGAGCCTCACACGTTAGCGCGGAGCCATCGCGCTCGGTTTAGTATAGATATGGTGGAATAAATAGTTCAGAAGCTTTTAGCTCGACATACGCCCCTTCCCGCAGAAGCTAAACAAGTTTGAAATACTCGTACTTCCTCACGTTTTGTTTGAACCCCAGCTGCTATCTAGATTGCTCAATATATTCGGCTTCCCATGGAGTGGGCAATGCTCGCAACTTTACTCTTATGTTAATTTATTAGCTAGGAGGAGTCAGGTTAACCTTTGTGTTCATTATGACGTGCTTTTGCAATATGGGTTGGCCGTAGCACCGCACAAAATTGCTGTTCGACGCCAAGAAATGGTGCGGCGTTGTAAAATAAATCATACATGACCTCCGGTCACCTTGTCGTTCGGTGCAGAATGAAGAAGCTATTTTGGAACACGCTTACTACGCTACGAGGAACATTATGAGCGCGCAGTTCCACAAATATCGTTCATAAGGCAACCGGAATAAATGTGCATGGCGAGAACGTCTAGAACCCTTGCAAAATGGGAATTTCGAGAAGTAGAACTCCTACCATAATACTGACTAAACTATTAGTGCTTCCGTTCTGCGTATACTCTTCCACTAATGTGCTGCCTTAATTTAGCACAAAACATGCTAGAAAGTGCTGTTTTGAGAAACAGCATTAAAAAATTTAGTTTATATACTTCATTTAGAACCCCTAGGTATAATAGTCCCTATCAAACCCAACCGGAAGGTCAGGGAACGTTAGGGAATGTCAGGGAAACTGTTTCAAATAATACTTCGAAAAGCCAAGCAAACGACTAGATTTTAGAAAAATGTTGGGAAAAGGATTCTCATATTGCGGGTATTGCATAAAGGAAAAAAATACAGATCGGATTCGTTGAAAGTATTGAAATTGAATTAGTTTTACTCATTTGTTTGCATTTGAGTTTACATAAGTTTTATGTTTTCACGAGATGAAAAACACAACAGTCAATGGAAAACTGCATTACCGCAGGAAAATAAGCGTCCATCTGGCAGTATAAAACTTGCACAATTCCGAGAAATGTTCTTCCAACTCTAACTTTTAAAACGTCCACTTGCTAACTAGCACACAATGAAAATAAATCTCTTTGTGACGTTCTTGATTTCTTATTTGGATGAGCATTTTGTCAAATGTAACACAAAATAACAAGGAGGGCGTTGGACGACTATGTGGTTGGTATGGACGATTAAAAATCAATGGAACATAGTTTGAATTAGCTATATCCATTAAACTTTTAATCTCAATGAAGAAAAAATTACCGTATCTCGACTGTCAGGGAAAAGTCTCAAAAGTCATGGAAATTAAGGGAAATCCACACATGAGAAATAGTATGAGCCATAAAATATAATATCCATCATGTATTTTCTGAATCATATCATAGAAACGCATGTAGGCTCCTAAAAACAGACATTTTGTACTAGGGCAGCGGTTTGTTAATCCTGACATCTTTTTATGTAAAATCAATCTTCTAACTTAAAATAAAAGAATTAGTACACATTAATTTGCACCGAAAATGTTATGAAAGTTAGTGCAACAAAATTCGGTTTTGAGTATTACATGCTTTAATATTGGTATAGTTGTAATTAGAAAAACAAACGCTTCACAATTAAAAAAAAAAAAAAAAAAATACTTTTCAAGAAATAATGGTAATAAATATTTGTTGGGGAATGCTTTTTTATTTGGGGAGTCTCACAACGTGAATTTCCGGTGAAATATCGGTATCGAACCTTTTGTTGAATATAGCACTTCCTTCACTTACTGTAGATAAAACCGTAGAGGGATCAAACATGTACAACAGCGAAGTCCAACGTTTGCGAAAGAGGGACGATTGGATTCACCTCTTTCCACTACACGCGAGCTTTGCCATTCTTGAACTCCGAGCCGTGCATTGTGATTGCAGTGGCCGTTTGGTCACATGTATGTTGCGTTTGACTTACGAAAGCACTTTCAAATCTTATGCGATGAACATATGTTCATTAGTGACTTCTTTGACACTGCTTTTGATTAAGAAGTCTATCAATATTTGGCGACAAAGTCGAAGTACATAGCCTTAGAAGATCTACCAAATGATCATCGGGTAACGTATTGCGATACAGACTTCTAATATAGTTCAACTTAGAGAAACTCTGTTCGCAAATATAATTATGTAGAGCTATACTTACTCTTATACACGCTATTCTTGCAAATGCGTTTTTCTCTGTCTACTACATTTTAATCGACATAAGCATTTTCAGAAAGTACTTACTGCTAATTTTCTTGTAGGGACAAGCGGGTTATGGGGATACAGTAGACTTTAAGCGATAGTAAAATGCTTTAAGAGCGGGTTGCTATGCGTTGCCTTTGCAAGGCAAGAGATAAAAAACGAATAACATACTCCTACTTGAGAAAAGTATTGGAAAATTCAAACAGATAATAAACTATATCTTGGAAATGGTTCACTCAAAAAAAAAAAAAAAAAAAAAAAAAAAAAAAAAAAAAAAAAACTAAGATCCACATCTTTTATTTAGTAAGCTTTTGTCTCTCTCTTACTGTTTACCATTTATGCAAAAATCATCCATAATGAAGAGTTCTTCCGAGAACATTCCCAGGAAATTCAAGGTATGACTTAGAAACTGCCATGATATCGCCTGCTTGTGTCCGTCACTGGATACTGATTGTTTGCGAGTTTAAGCGCCAGGACGTGATTCACCCGTCGACTGAAAGAGGAATGGAGGGGGGAAGAGCAGTCATTTACGAAAACGTCTCCAGAGAGGCAAGTTTATTATTTTTTTGTTCTTTAACGACGCTGTCAATTGCCAGGATCACATCAGCGCCGCCGGTGTGCCGAAATTTTGGCCCGCAGGAGTTCTTTAACATACCAGTAAATCTACTGACATGGAGCTGTCGTTTTTAAGCACACTTAAAAACAATCGGTCTGGGCCGGATCCAGAGAGGCAAGGTTGGACGTCTCTGATATAATAGCATATCTAACTTTTGAAGGAAAACCGCAACCCACAAATAATTATGAGAGGAAGGAAAGATATATACTATATGTAGTAAAGTAATTAATAATTAGTAAAGGGACTTGGCGAAATTTTAAAATTAAAGTTATTGAAGGACTGAGCTAAATAAAATAAACAGGGTGCCAATTCACTGATTTTAAATTTATGAATACAGCTCATCATACACTACCATGATTTGTGGTCCTATTTTGAGAAAATTAATAACTGGGAAAAGCTATTACGAATGCTGGTAAAATGTAGCGCAATGAAATTTGGCTGTAGCTATGCTTTGGCATCTGGAATTGGCAGACAGTAGACCGCTTTAACTAATGATCCCATTATGTAATGTGTTTTGTTTACAGTCCTACAGTAAACATAAGGCACCTCTACCACGCCATCTCTCACCAAAGTGCAGAACTGCAACGTGGATGACTCAATGATAGTGTTGGGAGGGGGGAAACTCTCAACAATCAGAAACTTATAATTCGTTCGGGAATTAATGTCTAGAAGAACTGCGTTATAGAGGAAACAGCTTATTGGAAAACAGATTGAAATACCCCCCCCCCAAAAAAAAAAAAAAAAAAAAAAAAAACTAACAATTTCCCCCATTATGGCGCTGTCTAGTTTATATTTGGTGATATTCCATCTGTAACGTTGCATTAGTACAGTCAACTGTTAGTGAAATATAACCATGGTAAGGCTACAGCGATAGTGTTATTGCATCATTGTTACCACAGAAGCCTTCGTTTTTAAACTCGTTGCGGAGAAGTCAACTGATATATTTTAAAACAGGATTCTGTTTAGACCCCGCATTAATCAATCAATCAATCAATTAATTAATACACCTGTGTATTGGTCGTGTGTGCGTGGTTTTGTCTTGAATTGTTTTAGAGCATTCATAGTTACTGTTGTTACTTTTGTGTTTGCAACACAGTAGCGCATTAAATATATATCACGATATTTAGCGTTCGGAAGTGATTTTATCCAAAAGTGTTATTGCAGAACAAGATTTGCCGAAGGTGGTTAAGTTCATTATGCGTTGTGTCATAACGATGTTCAAGCATTATTACCGTTTGAAAGAATGTTATTTTAACCCTTTCATACAATGCTTTTATTATGTAGGTTGACAGCACTACTTTTTGGCGTAATGTCGGCCATATTGAATTCCTGGGAACTGCCGATAAGCTGTTTCCCCTATAACGTGTGACGCTCGCATTCGGGAGGTCCCGGGTTCAAATCCCATGGGTCAAACAATTCGACTGGAGTTTTCTCTTGGTTTCCCTCAGTCGCCAAAGTATAATAAGATATTTAATACCACGGCCCACCTTAAGCCTAAAACAATAGTATAAATGAAAAATAGATGTTAACAGTGAATGCTGCGCCATCTATTCACAGATAATGTAAGCAGATAGACTGAACCAGGACCTTCTAGATTAACGGACCTGACACTGCCATCTAAGTTGTACAAAAATGGCGTCGGCTGGTGGGATTTATTTCTGAGGTGTTTCCACACGCTGTTTTTCGTATTATTTTCTATGTCTTCGAGTTATTGTTTCTTATAATAATTCCTATGTAAGTTTGTCTTCATATCAGCAAAGCGAGTGTTTCAAAAGTTTTATTTGGGCAGTATAGGAACAGGAATAAATGTAATAACGTTTTGACTGTGCCGTGTGCTATCCACGTGTTCATGTTTATTGTGTTCCATCTAGGACTATGGCTACATTAGCCGTATAGTGTGGTTAATTTATCTGTTTGCAAGTACAATTTGTGTCACGATTACAGTGGTGAGAGGTTGTTGAAGAAAAACTGTTCCAGTAGTGTATATTAATGTTGCCATACTACAACCTAACCTCAAACACGACAATGCACCGTAACTGTTGCATTCCCGGATGCAAATTAAAAATCAGAAACTTTCAGTTAAAACAAAAGGTAAATTACAACATAAAGCTTCTAAATTCAGTATTTAATTACAATAAATTGCAGCGTTATGTGTATTAGTTGCCGGTGTGTATATAACATGGTGAATAGTGTGAATAGTGAAAGACAATAATTTCGAGTGAATTCAATTAGTGGCATCTGCAACACCAACAGTTTGTTTCATGTAAGTAGTATGCTGCTCATATTTGTACATTATCTTTTGTCTTTGTAATTTAAATGTGTAGCTGTAGTTTAGAAGAAATGTGTTATGTTGCTGCATGTAAAACTGTAGACTATAGCAAAGTTTGGTAAATATTTACAAAATCGTCCGCTCGAGAAAACGAATGAAACATAGTGCAATGGATGCAGTTTTTATTGCTGATTACGATCTTGTAAGTTTTATTGTGCGCTCAAGCTTCGTGTTTTATTTATGAGAAAATTTCGTACGGTCGATGAAGTGGTTTTATTTCGCTTATGCGGCGGATATTTAGCTAATAAATGTGCATAAACGAGTGTAATATATGCTACAATGATTGATTAATGCATTTACGTTGAAATGATTGCATAAACACTACCCAAATTGTAAATATTTCGATAACACAGGACCCTGTCACCCCACTCATATGCAAAACTAACCTAACCTAAGCTAACACAATGTTGCTTTACAATACTGATTTAAGATTACGTATTTCATGTATTTCATTTACAGTGCTGTTTTACGGTTATTATTTTTAATATTTCATCTGCTTTTGTGGATTCCCCCTGTAAAATAAAGTGTCCTGAAGTGCTGAGTAATATGTTGTTGCAAACTGAGTAATCAAGTTCTCAGTAATAGTGAAAGCAAAATTTCACCCTAAAGGTTTTGAATTCAGTAGGTAGCTTTAGGTCATTCTAAATAGCAGCATTTGTATATCAGCCATCCAGTATAGTATGTTTTGTCTAGGTATATAACATTATGCACATTGTACAAATGTGAAAAACAGTGTAAACAATGATTAATAATTCTGAGTCAACTCACTGTCAACACTTCTGTTTTATTTAAGTAACATGCTGCTTGCAGTTTTGTCTATCTTCTTTGTAATTTGAGTGTGTAATGCAGTTACATAATGGCATGTAAACCTGTAGATTGCATGAATGATATTTGAGGTTATATATTTCATTGCCCATGGTTTATCGTTTAATATTAAATGTCATTCTTTTTTGTTTACTTGAGTTTATGTTTAAGACAGTGTTTTTGTGTTTAACACAGCCCATATTCACAAAATAGGCGTGTTATTACACCACATTTTTATTTTACTGCGTTGAAATCGTAGCCTGTAGACGAGTTGTTTACAAGTAGTTCCCACCACTTTGGCCGCCATCTTGAATTACAGTGTCAGGTCCGGTATTTAGGAGGTCCTGACTGAACGGCACCCTAATGGCATCTGCCGTCGCAGAGGTGGAGGAATAGCTGCCCTGCACTGCTCCCTCTGTGGATATGGTATAGGAATGAGGCTTTGAAGGCTGTCCGCCACACACCGTTCTACGAGAATCTCCTGTCAACTGTCTTTCAGGCAGAATACTTGCTATACTCGAAAGTGCATATCATTGCTTAAAAAAGAGACTTGTAGGGGAAAATATCCTTATAAGTTCCGACAGCCAAGCTGTACTTAAAACTCTCAATTCCCATCACTTTAAGTCTAAACTAGTGTGGGAATGTTATCTCAACACGTTAAATCTTTCCTCTCGTAACAATGTAGACTTGCGGTGGGTGCAGGGGCATACGGATATACCAAGGAAATGAAAAGGCTCATGTCCTAACACAGAAAGGAGCATTCCTCTATAGGACCAGAACATTTCTGTGGAACAAGAACTTAAAAGCCAAAAACACAGTACAAAGTTGGGTTCGTAATGAAACCCAAAACAAATGGGAAATAATAGTCATAAACAAACTTCACAGGCAGATAATTAATAAGCCTGAGGACCTGAGTGACTTACTCGTTAGACCAACCAAGCGGCAACTTAAAGTTAAATAAATAGACATGGTACATTCATAAATAGTGCCCGGATGTTTATGAATGTTAGAAATATGCAAGCATTTATGACCAAACAACATTAGAAAATATGGCGATAAATACGACCTAAATTTTTTGAGTGCATTTTCGAAATCTTCAAATATTTAATGTTGTTTAAATTAACATTATATTGAAAATTACTTTAAAAATCTAGCACACTCAATAATAAATAAATAATATCAATTTTATTGTTGCATTTTGAATTTAATTGCTCAATCAAGAGCTAACTCTCAGCTCTGCACAGAATGAAATAAATTTCACTTTTGAAGGGCGATCAGAAAGAAGAATTACAGTAGCAATTACCTACATTTTAAAGTTTGCAAAAAGTAACGATCTTTTATTTGCACGCAACGTTGTAACGGGAATGAGACCTCCTAAATTACAGACAAGAATTAGGAGATGTGAAAAATCGTCTTTGGGATGGCTGCAAGCACATATGCGAAATTGAAATAGAAATAAAAAACATGACAAAAATATTAAAATTTAAGAGAAAATATGACTACGAGTATAATCTGAAAAATTACAAAAAAAGGTTTAAAAGCCAAAATATTACTTTATATAACCCATGAGAATTGCATAATTTTGATCACCATTGATAGAAACGTGCTTCGCTTGTATTCTCCATGGGAAAAAAAGGACTATGCCAAATGAAACCAATTTTTCGCTCGAGTTTAATGCTATGAAACGGTGAAACACCTCTTATTAAAATGCGAAGCTACAGGACAGAGAAGATACCAGATTCTCGGAGCCACCGCAAATTAGAGAAAGGTTCTAATCTAGTGAGACAACTATAGTGTAGATATAGATCGTTATATTAGAAAACACAAAGCGCACAAAAAGTCTTTTTAGGCAGAGGTGCAAAAGGGAAACCCGCTTCCAAACCTAAGTCATAAGTCATAGTAATAAATCACTAGACCTGGGATTTCTATGTAATTATATATTTTTTCATTGCTATTTAGATGCTGGGAAACGTGATGTTTACAAAGTGAGTATATTATATATTTTTAGTGATATAACATAAAATTACATATTTTAGCGTTTTACCTGCTTGGCTCATGGGCTGCAACATGTTGCTGAAGATAGAGCTAAGTTTCCACAAGCAAATAGGATAATTTCAGTAACAAAAAAGGTCTTTCTAAAATTTCCACGAGTGCTCTCTTACAAGCAGCAATTACCAGAGATACTACTGTCTCCGGAACCAGCATTAATAAGGTGAGCAACATGTATAATGAGCAACTAGATGATATAAAGACTGTTGTAGATTCTTTTGATCCTGAAAGTGCTGCATCCATTTGCGAATCAAAGTGTTGGTTGTGTGGGAAATGTCTGCATTCAAAATAATAAGATTCTCGATCTGGCACCAATACTTACACTATTTTCCAAGTTATTCTATTGATGTAAGGCAAGCTGTTCTATGCGCTGTTTTTTCCCCCCGAAATCCATCAATTGAAATCAAGACATATGCCACCAAAATGCCGTAAAAATTCACTGTCACTCATTCACTCACTAACTCACTCACTCACTCACTCACCCATTCACTCACTCGTTCACTCACTCACTCATTCACTCATTCATTCACTCGCTCACTCATTCACTCACTCATTCATTCACTCACTCACTCACTCACTCGCTCACTCACTCACTCACTAACCCACTCGAAACAAGCGAGGTGGCACACAAATTAGAAGAGGAAAAAGTGCATAAGAGCGAATAAACGAATTTATAGGTTGGAGTTAGCATTTTCTCATGTAATAAAAGCATATTAAATAATGGACCTAAATCCACCGTTCGAATTTTAGCGGTTTTCACATCCATGAGAACAAAAAGTCTTCTTTTACAAGCAGTTTTTAAATGTGTTACTTTTCTGCTTAATTGTAGGAGTTTTAAATCTAAACCTATCAAATACAGATCTGTTTGGGATTCGCAAACATCCGTGCTCCCTGAGGTTTACGTCCTACAGTTTGAAAGCTGGTGATTCAGAGGTAATGAATTCGGCCGCTGAGGGCATCGTGCCAGATGCTGTGCTACATGACCTGAAGAAGGAACTCAAGCGTCGCTCCTAGGCCACCCTTTGTTGCACACTTTTTATGCACGTTTAGAAGATTTGGCTGTTTTTAATTTGGCATGCTGATCAGTGCTCACAAAACAAACTCTCTCACTCTGAAACTTCAGCATAATGGGCTTTACCCTTTTTATGCCCTCGAATTTACATTTATGCCACCGAGGAGAATGGCTAAAGAGTAGCGTCTGTGGCCCGCATTCGGGAGATCATGGGTTCGATTCCTTTGGCCGGCCTTCCTGACCTATAGGGTTCTTCGGGGGTTTCCCCGAGTGGCTAGGCGAGTACTATGAAGAATAATTAAGAATATTCCCTGGATTTCCTGTTCTCCTATTTCACTTCACTTCTCATTTCACTTCACTTTTATCCTAGATGTCTGTTTCAGGGTTCTAAGTTCGGCGGGGGTTTCGGCGTGCATGACAGGGAATGTTTTTCTCTGCAAATCCTTGTCCTCCGGATCGGGGGAATGTTCTTTACCCGAGCCCCGTGGGGAATGTGTAAGCCCATAAAGGGAGCCGATTGTACTACCCACCACCGGAAAGTTTCAATCTGTAGCTTTTAGGACCTTGCCCTCTGCTGTCGCCTCTCCTCAGGTCCGGCTACCCTTAGGCATAGGAACTTAGATCTTCTATAGGTAGAAACAGAAGTAGAGTATAGAGGAAGAGAATTGCATACTGAACCAACTGTTTAGACTGTTATATGTCAGACCTCGGGGGCAAGGGATGAAGTGAGGGCCCTCTACGGGCGAGTAGCGCGAGCAAGCGTGAGGGCCCCTAACATTTGCTGGAGGCTCTTCATCTCGACACCAGGGTTCACCAAGTAGCCACTACCTCGTGGGTTTCGACGCGGTCCACTCCAGCAGTTCAGGCGACTGCAACACCATCCATCCTTCGAGAACAGCAGTCACAGTTCGCAAAGTCCCCACATAGCAGCGCCAAACACGCCCAAGGGAAGAAACGCAAATAAAATTCTATAAGACAATGGCTGTACCGACTCTTCTATATGGATGTGAAGTATGAACTTTGAAGAAAAATTATATTAATAGAATATAGTCAGCGGAAATGAAATTACTCAGAAGAGTAAAAGGATGTACAAGATTGGATAGAGATAGAAATGCTTATATAAGGAATGAATTAAACCTGCTCCCAAGTATAGATAAATTAACGGAATCTCCAAAGAGCTGCAAATAAATTAGAAAAAATAGGCAAGGAATATAACTTAAATATTTTATGTACAAAAACAGTCAATGGTATTTCGAGGAAAAATTCATCTAAGATACAACATTGTTATAAATAACAATATTATTGAACAAGTGAAACCCGTTAATTACTTGGGTTTCAATATATCGTATTACCAAAAAGAAGATACAAATTTAAAAGTACAGCAATTTCGAAGGATGTGTGGAACTACAAGAAGAACTCTGAGAAATAAAACAAGATACTCAGCTGAAATTTTATGAGATTATGGTCACTCCTACCATTGTGTATGGCAGTGAAAATTGGACCCTGACTCGCACAGATAGAAATAAGATACAAGCGGCTGAGATGAGTTTTCTAAGACCAACAGCGGGCTACACTCTTATGGACCAGAAAAGAAGCACAGTTAAATATTTTTAAACTGACAGATAAAATTGACAAAGACAAAAGTGTTATGAACACATACCCAGAATACCAGACGACAGACCTCCTAAAATAATAGTAAGTTACAAATCTACAGGACATAGAAACCAAGGAAGACCACTTACTAGATACAGAGACCAAATCTTTTGAAGTCGGAACAGGCCGGAGGGCCTAAGCCTTGATGTCGATGATTTCGACGATAGGAATACAGAATTCGTTGTTCGAACCATCTAAGAAGAACGAACAAAGAACAACACTACTCAAACAGGTATTGGATTACAAGGCACAAGGGAGAAGAGAGGTTTTTCGACCAAGAGCAAGGTGGAAAGTTGAAGGCGGAACAGGAGACTCTCCTACTCCATGAAGAGAACAAGAAGAAGTAATTATTATCCTTCCCAGCATTTACCTGGTGACCCGGGAAAACCCCCGAAAATACACATGGGTCAGGAAGATTGGCATAGGAATCGAATCCACGACCTCCCGAATGCGAGCCACACACCACAGAGCCATCTCGTTCCAGTATGTTATATAGGTAGAGGTGCTAAGTCCTTCCTCCGAAACCTTGTCTTAGTCATGTGACAAGGTTGCTACTGGGTGTGTTTAAATACACGAGTTTTGGCTGTGACAACATGATGGCAATCTTGTCGGATCATGATGCCCATCACAATGACCGCAGTTGAATGATCGCTCTTCTTGCCAGCAGACAGAGGAAGTCCGTACATCCGGCCGCGAGTTATTTGCGTTTCAACTGATAAGGAATGACTATTATTATTTCAGGGAGCAAATTGTGGCGCCACTTACGAATATTTCAAGCTACTTGTTTACTCTGGCCATTTCGCTAACCCAGTTTTCCGGACTACAGAAGCACAACACAGACCGAAGCAGATTAGTAGAACATGCCTAATGCAGCAGATGCTCTCCTCCTCATCCTCCTCCTCCTTCTTCTTCTTGTTCTTCTTCGTATGTAGGATAATATCCCGTTCACTTCCCCTTTTATTCCTCGGATGAGCTATGAATGCTGTCAATCCATCTCCCAGCGGGTCTTCTTCTTGTTCTTTTCCCATCTAAAGGTCTTCCTTCTTTGGCTCTTTTTACTAGACGGCTGTTTCCCTCCTGTTAATGTCGCTCATTAATACATTTTGTTATATCCTGAATTTGCCAATTTTCTCTAATTTCTGTATTGTGTATTTTATCTAATAAAGTTTTTCCTTGAATTGTTCTTACTATTTTCAATTCGCATGTATTTAATATTTGTTTTGTTTTGACTATATCTGCTCTGGTTTCTGCTCCATAAGTTAAGATTGGTCTAACTATTGTTTTATAAACGCGAACTTGACTCTCTACTGCCATAGTTATTTCGCCAAATTATGTACTTTATGCATCATGATATCGGCGGTGCTTTATCGACCTATGTTTTTACTTCTCGATTTAAACTTTTTTGGTGGTTTTTACTTGAATACCCAAATAATTAAATTCTGAAACCTGTTCAATAATTTTTATTTCCACTTCTAATTTGCATCTCAGTGGTTCTTTAGATACTGTTAGACATTGTGTTTTAAGTAGACCTGCATTTTTTGCAGTACGCTTTCATATCGCTTAACGTTGCCCGTTTTCAAAGATTACATAACATTCCTTTCGAATGCAGAGGACTTTACCGACTATTCCCGGAAAATCCTAGATGAGATAAAGAACTCTATGATGATTCAAGGAGAATTATCAATCATTTCCGGTGAGCCAAGTATGGCTCCCCTTCTCACAGGATTCCATGTTCACACCGCCATACATTTATTGTTTTGCTACTCTGGTGGTTAACTTGCGGCTCGTCAAAGCCTAGTGAGAAGATGAAGGTATTAATGTCGCGAAAAGCAGCGTTGTCATGTTTTCCCAAGTAAGCGCTCGCACTCCTCTTGTCGCAGGGGAGATGTTGCAATGGTGTGTTGCAGTCCAGAGGGTCTGACATTTGTGACATTTTTTATTTCATTGGTTGAAGTGAAACGCTCATTGGTGCAATGTGAAACATCAGCAACTTCCGAGAATAAACAATGCATGCATTGTGTGTTACCTGAGAGGTTTCTAAAGAACAGAAGTGCATGTTAACCATTAGAGTAACACAATAATACTAGTGACTCTAGCTGACGATAGACGGCTTCCTGCGTGAACAAATTGGTGACATAGCAGCTACATGTCCTTTCCCGTTTGGGTTTCCGGGGTGATGACCGACGACTTGTAGGACAGACGAGTTCTTCCACGGGTATCAAAGAGAATACTTCATTGGGTAACCTCTAAATCACAAGAAGATAACTTAAACGGTGTGATATTTTGGAACGAAGAGCAAGCCCACTAGCTCCTGTAATATCAGGCGTGAGCCGTGTAATATGGCTTTATCTAGACTATGTTGCCTAGATAAACGGCGCTCTGAGTACGGAACTGGAGGTTCTGACAGGGATGATAATAATATGGTCAGTACAAGTAAAACGGAGTTGACTTTCTTGTTCTCCCGAAGTACCTTTGTCAGATCAAAGCCTAACAAGCAGTCTTCGATTACAAGTTTCCCAGACTTTACATCCTAACATTGATAAGCTAGTTAAAGAAAAACGAAACAGAAAGTGTCAGAAAATGTCCACATAATTTTGTTCTGTATGGCACCCTTCAATTTGCAGAGACACTACTATGTTCTGTCGTATTTACTTTATAACATGATTGTCCTTCACACAACTTGAACTGAAATATATTTTATTATAGTATAAAACCGAAATGTAATTGTTTACAATCTGTGACCAATTGTGTAATTAAGACAGCATTAATATTGCAACATCCAAGACGTTGTATTATTAGCACCAGATATGTTTCCTGTCCTTCCTACATTGCTGCATCCGGCATGCCCCAAACTACTTAGTCTTCCCCTGCGGCAGCAGTGCGCGACGTCACACGCTGAGCTCTTCTACAGTGAGAGCATGTTCAACGGTGTGAGCTGACGTCACACCGGCACTACCTGTCCTCTCCCGCTTTAGACTATCCTCTCTCTATAAAGTTTCAGGGAAAAGGCCACATCTGAAAATGACCAGTGGAATAGCGAGTGAAATGTCAGAAGAAAATAGTTCTTGCGATTGATCAAGGCTTACAATTCTAACTTCTTGGACCGACGCCAGCCGTGCAAATTTAACTTCCTTTACCGATGCAAGGAGCTCCATCAAAGTTCTAAAACACTAATTTATAAACATACCATTACGAATGATTTTTAAAGTTCTGAGATGAACTATTTTTAACCAGAAACATAACTGATCATCACGCCATCTTATAGTGCACAAACTTAGCTCTAGTTTTAGCAGTTTACACATTACTGAACTAAATACCAGGTACATGTTTAATTTATTTCAGGATATTGAATGGCCTTGGTGCCCCACTTGGTAAAATTTAGTCCTCAAGACAAAGCTGGTATTTAAAAAGATAACTTTAGGAAGCTGATGATTTGTAGCCAGTCTTATCTGAACATTCTAAAGATTCTTTATAGTATCGTGATTTCATGTGGATTTCTAGTCACATTCCAGAGCAAGAATTCCATGATAAAGCTTCGACCTTGACTAATGTCGAGTTTCCCAGGAAGTGCCGTATCTCTTCTTAGCTTATCTGGACACAAGGTCCAGTTGAGCTGCGTCAACCTGGCTACCATATCTGGACAGCGATGTTAAAATTATGTCTTCTATTTTAGGCGTTATCTCATTAGCGCTATCAACCCATTAATACACTGCTACAGTTTCATGCTACAGTTTATTTGGCTTCAAGGCCCATTTCACACGAGCAGCTTTTTACGGCACGTTCTTCACGCTCTGTATGGAACCCACGGAACTAAATATGACGTTTTCATGTCTGGACAGTTGTTAAACCTTTGTCGCGCCAGTGAAAAGCAACTAGAGGCATGAACTGGGAGGCTCCTGCTGCACATGTCACATATGCCATATACATATAGGTCTATGTGATCTGTGGCACACAACATGCATTTTTCCACCTCTAGCATTTCTCTTTGTTTCACATCCAGCAATTTGTAAGCAGTTAATTCCCAATAATACTTTTCACACTTTTGGCACGGAAACTTGGAACGCCTTCATTGAATAGGTTTCATAGTAATTTCAGAATTTAAAACCTTAAACTTGAACTGTAACACAGACTAAGGGGAGGTTTTGGTCATTTCCTTAGCGTGGTGGTAGCGCTGCTGCTTATCAGCGGGAGACCCGGGTTCGATTTCCAGTACGGCGTGGGGATTTTCTCCTACTGGGAGACCTAGTCGGGGGTGCATCCAGCCTTATTCGGTCCCTGAGGGGCCAATTCAGGAGCTATTCGATTGAGAACTAGCGATCCCTGGTTGCGAAGACTGCACAACCGACCGAGAGGGACCGGGGCGCTCACCACGTCCCACCTCCTATAGTGCGCCCCATTCATGACGTTTGTGATGGGGACGCAGTGGTCGGGCGTACGTCTTGACCCGGAAAGGGCTATAGATCCTTGAGATTATTATCAATGGGAGGTTTTGCAATTGATAGCGCAACACTTAATCAATTTTTCACATTCTACAAGATGCGTCTGAAAAGTTCGGTGAATTATCCCATATATTGCAAACCGAGCTTGTTAGGATAAGGCGCCCGCGCTTACACATTGACAGATATGTCCACAAGCGCCCACATCGTGCAAATTACAGAAGTGGTGCACGCTGTCACCAAGCCAGTTAGCAGTCAGTATGAGAACTCATAGGTACTAAGTTTTAGAATTATATCTACCTGCACAGCAACGTCTGCGGTAGCTAAAAACACAGAATTCCAGGGAAACCTTGATCTAATGTTTATTTCGCTATACTAGCCTAATTGCTTATATTTGACCTCCTAAGTTGCATCACTAAGTACCCGATCCTCTGACAAAATCTTACACTGCTTAGCTAAAGACTCTAACCCAGGCTTATAATATCACGTATTAATTTTAACGTACAGAAATGTTATTATTTATCGCAATGTTTACAAGTATAAATATTCTGAAACAGATCCCTGCCTGCATTCGATGCTTACAAAATTCATGGCAAAATGTCCAATTTCACCTCCCTCCCCATTCTTGCTCAACCAAACACTTTTTTGTACCACATATTGTATCTATTTCTTCATTTTATTGTAATTAACGTAAAATATATAAAATAATCGCTATTTAAATTTAAAATATAATAATTGGGAGGGGGAGATTAAGTCATATGATCACTGTGGATTGGTAGGGAGAATAACAGTTCTATTCTAAAACAGAGCAAACATTTTATTAAGCGCTTTCAGAGTTAACTCATTAATAGAGTTTATGAACATCAAAGAACTATTTTATTCATTGCCTTTAAAACCATTGAGAACAGCAGAGCATGTTCCTACTATAATTTGATTAGTATCGCCTATTTAAGCACAGAACACTTATTGAGCCCACCATAGCAATGAATTCTTTCAAATTTGGTTCAACTTTGCAACCTTGGCTTAAAATTAAAAAAAAAAAAAAAAAAAAAAAGGTATATAACATTCACGTGGCTTCTCGTGCTAATTTTTATATAGCTTTTGTAAACTATTCATAAGAAACTTAATTTTTTATCTCCATCTTAATCGAGATAAATCTTTGCAGAAATAAATTAATTACAATTTTGCTGAAGTCACAAATGAAATAGAGAAAATCGAATCGATAGTCACATGTTTAAAAACCAGATCACTATATTATGCCGGCCTAGAAACTCCATACTCTTTCCATGATATGGCGAGGTAAAACTGAAAAGGGACAGTACTTTAAGGCAATAACAATGTCTGATAATTAAAATCAATAACAACGGATACCTCGAAAATGGCTCATTCCACAAAAAGTTAGTTGGAATAGACTGTATGTGCACATATTTTAAGGATATCTACATTTTGTGTGTATGTGTGTGTGTGTTTTTAAACAGTTGTTTTGGATTTAGAGACCTCAAAACATGGATATTGTGACGACGACCACCGCCGCACATCGGAGAGAGAAATATAGAGAGAAAGAGAGATAGAGAGAAAGAGAGATAGAGAGAAAGAGAGAGAGACAGAGAGAGAGAGAGAGAGAAGTCAACTACCTCACACCGCTGTACGGCGAGTAAACAAAGGAACAATGACGGGCCGGAACACATACCGCTTTTCCAGACAGCTCAAGAAAACATTCGACTACCGGCTTGTTTACGAGAAGTTCGAGAAAAGGTGTATTTGCCAAGGAATTCACCGATAACTCGCCTGGCCTATAGGTATAAGCGAGCGGGACGGCGACAGAAGCCAGTTTTTGATGCGAGTCTATAAGTATTGAACGAGACAGTTGTTAACAGTTTTTAGTCAAACTTATTTGAGTGAGTGTGAGTGTATCGTCGGAAGCAGTTTGTGACACAGAGAGAGAATATTAGTAAAGTGCGTGTAAAACTTAGACTGGACAGAGCAGCTGTGAGTTGCAAGGTCATGACGAATTGTAAATTGTGTTAATTATAAAAAAGACAACTGTGTTTTTGTGATTAGTTTTAGAGAAGGGAAATAAAGTTACAGAAAAAGTAGATAACTGAAAGTATCATTTGTCAGTATATATTTCCAGTGAAATCAGTCGTCCTATGCCGGGACTTGTCTCTTGAGTTCTTCAAATATGTTTCAACTTTGCAATTATAAGCTAAACATGTTTGATATGAAAGAAAGATTTCCAGTAAGTTCACTAGATTTCCAACACGAAGTGCAGATATTGTCATTAGCGCCATCATACCTACGTAGCACACCTTTGGATTGCAAAATGAATAGGCGCCCTGCTTTCATATTCAATAAACTAATGAGTACTGGAGCCACCATAAATCAAAGGAATCGAGGTAATCTTCCTGACACTGCTATAAAACGACCAATAACATCGTATGAATTTATTATTATCCACTTAGCAGCTATAAATACAGCTAATTTCCATTAGGAAATCACAATCTTGTGTCGCCTAAGTTGTGTGTGGGCGATTCTGAAGCTGTTATCTCCGGTTTCATACGCCTTCTTTCTGGTCGGCAGGTTTAAACATGTTAGGTACTTCCCTGTGGACATGCGCAATATTATAGCTAACATGTTCAATTAACTTTTCGTTTTCGGATTACTTGTCAATTAATAATATGACCTTGTAGGAGAAACACATCTTGAAAGTCTAAACTCAAGCAACTGTTACCTATACTCAGGGCCGTATTTACGTAAGGGCAAACCGGGCAACTGCCCAGGGCGGCACATTTTAGGGGGGGCAAACTTACTGGAAAGCTGCAGAAAAAAAAAAAGCATAGACATGAAACATCAAGTTCCTTTTGATTCTATAAATTGATTGAAGAACTGAACAACAGAGTTTCTTCCTACAAGGAATTTAGTGAACCATTTATGTTTTTGACAAATCTGAAGATGCTTAGTCCACTTGAAATTCAGGAAGCATCATCCAGACTTCAGAAAGTCTACAGTTCGGATCTTAAAGATTCAGCATTTGTACTTGAATGCTTACACTTCAAAAGTTACATAGAAAAGAATGAAAATGCGACGCACTCTCCTACACAGCTGTAACGTAACTGTCTAGAGAGTGTTTATTTAAACTTAAACATAGCTCTACAAATATACTTGAGCACTCCTACTTCCAACTGCTCAACTGAGAAATCATTTTCTGCTCTAAGACGCATAAATAACATCACAAGTGAAGTATCGTCTTAGTTATCTTGGTATTCTTGCAATTAAATCTGACTTACCAGTGAAAATGGACTATGACGAACTCATAAACTTGTTTGCAAATGACAGGGCAAGGAGAAAGCCTCTTCTATTTAAACAGTATATGTTTTGACATCTAATATGGGGTAATGCCTCTTTAGTGAAAGTTCTTTCTATTAAGATGTTCCTACTTAAATTTTAATAACCTCACTTATGGTGCTTGCCACTCATACTTAAGTATCCAAACTAGTGAAACCATTCTCTATGTTGTGAAAATTTAAGTAATATATGTATTGCAAGTTGGGGGTGGGGGGGGGGGGTAGCAAATTTTTTTTGGGGGGGGGGCCCAGGGGCGTCAGAGGTCCTAAATTCGGGCCTGCCTATGCTTTCCATAAGCAATATACATGAAATAAGCATTACAGCTGCGCCTTAAATTGTATATGTGAGATAAAGTCTGAAGGCTTACGTATGGGAAATGCAGTCAAAGATAGCACACAAGCCTTCCACAACAAGTTCAGAGGATGTAAAACTATAACAAATCTTAAATAAAATAGAAGCAGATAAGATCAGGAATGAAACAATGAATACTAAAAAAGAATAAGAGTCATTTCAGCGATAATACACAAACAAGAGAGATGTGGATTAGATGTGAAAAATGGATGTGCATTCGGTAATCTCTTATGTAATTGCCAGTGACTGTAGGTCACCGTATTAAATCAAACAGACCATGTTTACTGATAGGGCGCAACAGTTATTTCCAACACCACAACGTTAAGATTCGATTGAGTGTTACCAAATAAATTAATGCTGTTTAATAGAAAGACACACTCATTGCTTATGTTCAATTTATTTCAAAAGATAATTGTTCTCCTTACCAGTTGTTTTATTTTTTCGAGAAGCAGCACTTAGTCATAAGGGGACAACCCTTATCTTGACTGCTTGAGTAAATCTTTATGTGGTACGAGTGCGACTGTACGTGTTATCACTAAAATCTAACAAAATAAAATGTTTCACCAGCAAATATTAGTGCACGAATACACCGTTTTGTACGTGGATCCACCCTCTATTTTAACAGGACTATATGGATTCACAGCAAGCTAGCTTCCTATGCTTAAATTCTGAGCTAATGCAGGACATTAAGATCACATATATTTTTTATACTTAGTCAATTAAGTACGAAAAAAATGGTTTTCATTAAAAATAGATCAGGAAAGGTACAATCATCTAAACATTCGACATTTATAGTGTGACTACTGGTAATGTTTGAAATATTTTGAAAATAAAATGTTTAAAATTTATTTTTAAGTATGTAACGGTTTGCTTTCGTTTCAATAAGGGAGATTCTATGTATATATGTGTATATGGCTGTTCCAAAAGTGTTTTTACTCCGAGTTTACATTCAAATAAGCGAAACAGTGATCATATTTGTACCCTTTTAGAGCAAATTCACTTCATATTCGTGACACTAGTGCCATTCATTAGTTTTGAGATAAACGACTTAAGCTCGAAAGGAAAATGTGTATTGCCATTTTATCTGAAACTGTAAGGTAGCAGCAGAATCGTTCCATACGCAGTTTTCCCACTTTTTTCGAACTTATCGTCAATGATTTCAACACTTTAAAAATGTCACTTCTATCACATTTTTTCCTCAATTGCCATTTGTATCTCTCGTACCTGTAGATGCATTCTTCGTTTTGTTCTTTAGGTTATATTTTAGGAAATTGGTGGAAAAATTCTTGTTTGTATTTATGTATACAGCCCATGCAACACAAATGAGATTCCAAGGGACGGAATTGGTATAAGGTTTTTCGGTATAACACAAGTCAGTTTCTAGTTAGATGATGCACCAGCCTATGACAGCACTCCGGAATATTTTATAACTGTGATTGCAATGTTTGCGTCCGATGTAGTGAAATGCAGGGCTTTTAGGTTACACGTATCCTTTGTAGAAAGGAGTCTGACTTATATGGCGCTACAGTCAACTTTTATCATTGGTCCTCTAGTTTAGAAGCCTAGTCTTCGTCACGTAGAGGGCGATTACGCAGTAGTACGAGTACTTTGTTTCCTCCAAAATGTTATCACAGTTCTCTTTTACTGACGTTAACACAGTGTACAGTCTTTCGTGATATTACAACTCACAACTGTTTTCTTCTTGTAACCTTGACTCTATCCTTTCATTGTCTTTCTTAATTTTCTCTGTCTCTCATGCACTAAATTTGACGATACAGTCACTCAACACTCATTAAGACATCTTCACTTCGACACGACGTATCTTTCACGAGAACGCACACACAGCTGTCTTGCACTCACTGACAGGCTAACTGTCTCATCTCTGTAACAGTCTCACTACTACTCTGACTCCTGTCGTCGTTGCCTCGCATTCTTATATAGTGAGGATGACAACATGGACCTTTCTCGAACTTCTACAAATACGCTGGCTGCCGGACACCTCTCGAATAATCTGGAAAACCCTTTGCGTTGCTGCTTTGATTGTTGTTAGTCTCGTGTTTGCTGGCGTGGGTGGTGTGGGGAAGCTTGACCTTGAGTGCTTTTGTTACGCGACCTTTGTTGTGTTGCCACTACTGCCACTGCCGTGGGCCGGCATCACAATATTGAAAGAATCAGTTTAATGATACAGATCAGAATGATTGCTGACCGCAATAAAGAAGCGTTAGCGAGTGTTATGTATGCTGACACACCAATTTGGGCAATTACACAAATTCCTGCCATTGTTTCTTGTTTATTTTTATTACGACGGGTACCGAACACATGCAGACACGCAGGGTTGTGGAGAATTACACTTAATGCATGTAGGTGGAAAGAAAATGTAGTTACAAATGCAAATTGCTCAGTAATAGCATATAATTTTCACACATTTTCTAGTCATTAGCCTACATTGGAAGAAGACTTACAGAGAGAAAATTGAATGTATTAAGTTACTGCATTTTGCGGTAGGTATACTAGAACAACAAAAGGAATTAAATGTTTAATTAACGCAAGAGTTATAGGAATAAGGTGCTAAAAATTAATTTACTATTCGCAAGTACTTGCACAAAATACGCAATTAAAACTGACCCACAATTTCATACGTGTTTGTCTTTCTTTTCTATTTCTTACTCACATCTTATAATGGATAAGTGAAGCCCTTCAGGGCCCCAAAGCACTTACATTTGACTGATACAATTCCTACCCCTCACTTGTTTAATGTGCAGTGTAAAGTGGTCAAAAGAACATTTTTCGTTTTTTGTCTTTAAACATTTTCCGACATTTCCTGAACACCATCATTAATTCAGTTTTTATGATTATTACCATGTTTAAAGCAATTTTAAGTGGAGCATGCTACCCTTTAAATTCAGACATGCAATTTTGCCACGCCCCTTAATGTGCATCTTTCGTCGAATTTAGTGTCCAAAGAGCAACACAAGCCTCGACAAAAGAGGATAGGATACACAGGAGGCAGGTAGAGAAGCAACTGGAAGACCTATATGGGGATAATTACTATATAAACCTGGAATGTATTAAGGTAAGCTTGCAGAACAGCACAAAACTACAAACAAGTTTATCTCTATATATGAATGTAATGCGCAAATATGCCTTTTTCTCAGGAACTATTAACCTAAGAGGCTTCTTAACCATTATTGTGTTTTTTTCTGATTATGATTTTACACATACACGCATAATGGACAATCACAAACATCCATGCCCGAATTGAGGTTCGAATACGTGGCCCTCCATGCGGCAGAACACAAAAACTAACAGGTTTAACGACCATAGTCACGTTGACAGCCAACAGCCCATATGCCTTTATTTCACTTTCTTTTTAAGTTCTGTTTTGTAATGCCAGAGTTTTACTAGTAAAACACAAACTAGAAAGAAACTAAATGTAGAAAATTACACTAGTCTGGCTGCTTTTATTAAAAGCAGTTCATTTGTTTTAACTGTTCCACTGAGCCTGGTGATCGTATTTGCTCCCGTTAACAGCAAATTGAAAATATTAGTAGGGGAGGTCCATGTATTTTGGACTACTGCGTAATTCGGATCAGTAGTTATTTTTGAGTCAGCATAGAAGATACCATCATCTCTCAAGTACTGTGATGATCAAGCTTAGTAGGTGATCTGCCGAAAGAATGAAGTTGTGCACGTTTTGTCTATAGAGCAGACGGACAGAACCGGTTCCCCACACTGTGCTTCACATGCACTACGAACGCCGATAACTTGATTCCTCTTTAATGTATCTGGAATACTAAGCCTAGTGATTGTCTATGTCAAGGACCTGTTATCATCAATTTACTGCATTCTGGTGAGAACTTATGTTGATGCTCGTTGAGTTCTTGGGGAGTATGTTGTCTTTTGCACTCAGTTACACAATAGGTGATGATTAACTTGTATAGCTCACAGCTAAAGTAAAATTTACCTGCGTTTCAACATCATCTTAAATTAAGATGTGTTATTATTACATTGTAAACGCATTCAAATACTTTAATGAGATCTTTAAAAGTATAGTCTGATACTCCTAGATACGTATAATTTGATACGTACGAGAGTGTGTATTTCGGTCCAGTTGTCCAAATTGCACGATGCTCTAAAATCGCCAACTGTTCCAGATGACAGTTAGAGAAGCTAGAGAACCCAAAGGGATATAGAAAAAATGGAATGATGACAATATAAAATTAGCTTTGGCCGTAATAAAAGATAACGTTGGTGTCACCGATGCAGCCAGGATGTACAACATACCTAAAACCACTTTAAAAAGATGTGTCAAAGCAGCAGCAATGGTTAGAAATTGGTCATCCAACAGATTTACCTGCAGGAGCTGGTCCATCATTTGCTGCTCCTAAAGAATATATTTTATGTTTAACTCCAATTTACACGACCAAATGGTCCAAATTACACACTTGCAAATTTCTTAGCTTTTGTTTTTGTATATGTAAAATTTTTAGAATTTGATAAAGTTTATTATTGATTATTAGTCTCTCTATTGTTTACTGCTTGCTCCATAAAAATGTCATACGAGAAGCGCCATGGGTATTGAAGTACCATACGAGTTAAGTGGTCCAAATTACGGACTTAACCTATATCCTTTGAACAGTGACGCAATGTGAAGTTTTGAAAGGATAAACTTTCCATGAAAATCTGACCTCCTGCGGTACATGTTTACGTTTCTAGGACATTAAATCTTCCTATTTTATACACTGGAACTTGTTTCTTTGTCAACATTAAGGAAGCACCAAGCAAAATAAGAGTGTCTGAAACACTGTGCTTCCGCATAACTGCCACCCATTGACGTCATTGTAGTCATTTATTTTGCTGTATTACGACACATTAAAATCACCTTCTAACTTTATTACGCAGTTTTCAGATGGATATCGCGGAAATGTAAACATGCCAGATAGCCAACAATGGTTTCATTTTTATTATCCAGCGTCAAATAAGGCGAGATACCTTGTAAGGCCACCGTTAAATGGCGCATTTCTGACCATAAATACATTAGTGGACACTAAATCAATTGCGACTAAAATCGACGTAATCACTGATACAAGAGCTGAAACAAGGTCATGATTTCGCAACAGAAAGACGACATATTTTTCTGATCTTTACAATAATATGCATATTCCTACATAGTTTCTGAGTTTACTGGGAATAAAACGGGTCGAAAAATAATTGCCTTCACTGCATTTCTTTAATAAATAAGTTTGAAACCATTACATTTGAGTAAAGAATACATAATTTAAGCCTAAATTTGAACAAACTCAGAAAACAAACTAAAGATTATAAAATACGAAGGCTTCTGATTAAGATATAAAATATCACTATACATATAATGTTAAAAAGTGTATTGAAAATAACCCAGTGACATGTCTATCATGAACAAATGTATTTTCTATATTAGTCTTTACACATATAACATCATGTGCAGAAATCAGTTCCGGACCAACGCAAATGTCTCTCTCTATAACACCAAGTACCATATTGTAGCTTGACGTAGGTCCGTGATTTCAGCAGTTGTAATGCATTCTTAAAGAAACCCAATTTCCTAACTGATTCAAAGAAATTCGGCCGGAAGGGTAATTAAATAATTCCAATTTTGCATGTGGTATAGAGTGTAGACCAGCAATGTCCAAAGTTTTCGAAAGAGGAGAGATTGGGTTCACCTTCTTCTACTATATGCGGACTTTGCCATTCTTCAACCCCTAGTCGTGCATTGTGATTGCAGTGGTGGTTTGGTCACGTGTATGTTGCGTTTGATTTACGAAAGCAGTTTCAAATCTTATGCGACAAACATATGTTCATTAGTGACTTCTTTGGTACTGCTTACGTTTAAGAAGTCTATCAATATTTGGCGACAAAGTCGAAGTGCACAGCCTTAGAAGATACACCAAGTGATCGTCGCGTAACATACTGCAATACAGACTTTTAATATAGTTCAATTTTGGAGAAACTCTGTTCGCAAATGTATGTAGAGCTATACTCATTCTTATAGACACTATTCTTGCAAATGCTTATTTCCCTATTTACTACATTTTAATCGACATAAGCATTTTCAGAAATTATCTTACTACGAATTTCCTTGTAGGTTTAAGATCATGGGAATACAGTAGACTTAATAGACTTAAAGCGATGGGGAATGCTTCAGAAGTTTGTTGTGCGATGCCTTTGAAATTCGGTTCTCTTTGCAAGAGACAAAAAAAAAAAAAAAAAAAAAAAAAAAAAAAAAAAAAAAAAAAAAAAAAACAACACGACTAACATATTCCTATTTGAAAAAAAGTATAAGTATAGACAAATTCAAACAAATAAAAAATATTTCGGAAATGGTTCACTCAAAAGAAAAACGTAGTATTTAACATAACATGTGTGTTTTAACGAGATTCACAGTTTTTATTTAGCAAGCTTTTTGTCTGTCTCTTAGTTTTACCATTTATGCAAAAATCACCGGAATAAAGAGGTCTTCTGAGAACATTCCCAGAAAATTCAAGGTATGACTGAGAAAAGGCAATGAAATATCCTGTTTGTGTCCGTCACTGGATACTGACTGTCTGTCCCTCCGACTGAAGGAGTGGAGTGGGGAATTGCCACTCACTACGCAAGCGTATCCAAGGAGACAAGGTTGGACATCCCTGATGTAGACGATAGTAGAATAGATGGCTGTGTAACTACTTGTTATACACAACAGTGGCATAATGTAAATGCATGTCTACGCGGAAGAGGCGTGGATAACAGCACATAAAATATAACTGTGTTTAACCAAGTAGTGAAATCCAAAAATAAAATACTATAAAACAAACACTAAAATACTTGACGAGATGGTAATGGTTCGACGTAAACGTGTATTTTTAGATGCGGCGAATAGCTGGAAGGTGCGCAGAGGTTAATGGTCGAGTTCACGTTTGTATTTAAAAATTATAGGGGTGTTAGGTTAGTATGCCTCCGATTTCCGTGTAGTAGACATCGTGGAAGAGTGCGTGACAGTGCTCGCATTTACTATCAACAGTCTCTTGTTTATTTCAGTTAGGAAACAGACGTTACCCCCACCATCAGTTTGCTGTCATTCGGGCATATCCTAGTAAGGTCATTTGCACGTCTAAAATGCCTCAGTACGACCTTTGTATTCTGTTTCTCCGTCCAAGTCACGGGCAAAATGAATTGTGGAAGTGACACGTGATCGGCATAGAGTCACCCAGTCACCTAGGATTTGCTAGACCAATATATGTTGCCAATGATCTCCTCAATTAGCCATCAGTGGCTTCAGGAGGCTGAGTGTACCCTGTACCAGAGCTTCGAGCATGAGAAAAATCCCAAGCCGGTACCAGGGATGCAACATAAAGAATTCCTTGTACCGCTGCAAAAACACCTTAAGAATCCACTGCAAAAGGGGGCAATTCACTTCTTTGTTATTTTGCGTAAAATGAATTTCAAACTTTAAAACTAGATAACAGTAAATTGTGAAAATTCAAATGGCTTATTTTTTGTCTCAACTGAATACAGATTCCTCTGCTTATACCTAACAACACGAAGCTTTCAACGCACCATCGTTCTTATCAAAATACATTTTGGATAACTAATGTACAAAAACAAATTGCAAGAAGGGGGAATGTCACGTAACTGAACTTCTGTTGCATATATTCATTTTCATTTTCCTGACTTCTTATGATGTATTGTGCTATAATATTCTGTTGCACTGTTTTTATTGGACATTCCCCTGTATTTAAGCCTCTACCTGCGGGAGATTCATTTTTTTTGTAGTGCATTCTGTTCCATTTGATCTATCATAATGGCCATTCATCTACAAAATGGTGACATTCCCCTCTTTTGCAGCGAACTCTTCGTATACTACAAAACTAGAAATACTAAAACCAGGAGAAAATTTGGGCGCTGATGGAGAATACGAAGAAAGAAAACAACTCAAAATGCGTTAACGATTATCACAGATGCAGCATATTGAGATAAATGAACGTGTTCAAGCATAAGAATGCAAGTATAACTCCCACAGTAGAAGCAAACTATTATATTAATCAGCCAAGGGCCTATTAAGTTTTGAAAGAAAAAGCATACCGCGAAACCTGTTTGGTGAGATATTCGACGTAAACACAGTCATATTTAATGCTTTAAATTAAGTTCAGTTTAATTATGCTAATAATTTAAGTAGAAAATTAACTATTGATGGTTCTTTGTGGATGGTAACATGTTATATTTAAAAACTGGTGTAATGAATCACGGAAAACGAAATCAGAAAAGCAAGGACAAAAAATGTAAAAGGAATACAAACCTAATTTTGGAATTTGACTAGAACTGAAAAGCTTCAATAAGTTAATAATAGATGCGTAATAAAGCATAAATATTACGAATGAATTGGTGCTAGTATATTAAGCTAGTGGCTCAACACAACGTAAATTGTGATTGTTGGTAATGTTTCCGGAGAGAATCATGCTGAAACTGATAATCACGCATGCTAATTTAATTACAAACAGGAATTAAATAATGTATGAAGCACTCTTATGTAAATTAGATCAAGCCACTAAACGTTTAGCTTAGCATTTCTATTCAACATGATGTTATTCAAGAAGTAGTGGTTATTTATGATGGTACTCCTTGTGCGATGGGCATTCGAGCAAAGAAATTCCTGTATCTTAGGCAACAAATGTTTGTTGCGTCACTATTATGAGTCTATTCTTCATTAAAATGCTTCATAATTGCATCTTACTTTGACATTGAACGCTGTTTAACGTTTTTTTTCCTTTTTATTTTCTCTACCAGCACCTATGGTAGAGTGAGTGAGTGATTTGGGTTTAAGGGCCCGTCGACAAGTAGGTCATTAGGGCCCCTATGGTAGAGGATGTATTGTATTACACCCGAAAGTTACATATCTAGATTTTACAAGAGATAGATGTTTTATAAAGAAGTAGCGATCTTTGGTTGCAAAAGCTGCATAACCGGCCGGGAGGAGTCGGGGCGCTAACCACGTCCCACCCTCCAGTACTGCACCCCACTCCTGATGCCTGTAGTGGGCAGAGGTGGGGGGTAAACTTTGTCCCGTCAGGGCTGTCGTGCAAGGAATTAGGAGTTACATGTTTTGGGGTCCCATAACCCTATACAGCATTTTTACAAAATACACTCATATGCGTGTGTGTGCGTGTGTGTGTGTGTGTGTGTGTGTGTGTGTGTGTGCGCACGCGTAATTCAAGATAATGCTAATAAAAGCTGTGTATATTTAAGTTGGCGCTACCTTGCATTACATCCGGAATTTGTGATACTTTTATTTGTGAATCAAATAATCAATATATTAGTAAATCATGTAAAAGTTGTTTTATTGTGTAATCTTCATTATGTTCTTAGTTATGGGCTATTGAATTTGACATTTATAAAATGGGCGTGGCCATTTAAATGCCAATTTAATGTGCACTTCGACATTATCATTTTTCTACGTGAAACACGTTTCAAATTTCTCTCCTAAAGTACTACAAAGTTCAACGTTTGTATGCTAGATGACATAATGTGGCAATTTAAAAACTAGAATGTGTAGGCCATGTTAAAAAAGAATGAGATGTTTTAGAGCTACAATGGAGGAAACTGCCTCACGTGCACCAAATTCTTTATACTCAGTTTCCAGATAATTACACTTTTCTTTACAAAATGTAGGAACTATTTTCTCAGGAACTATTGGATAGTTGTGGTTTTTTGTTAGATAATATGGTTTTAAAACTGAACTTAAAACAGTACTCATTCTGTAAAATTACTGCATGTAAAAAAGTTCGAAACAGAGAAGTTGAATAAAAAAAAAAAAAAAAATTAATAATAATAATAATAATAATAATAATAATAATAATAATAATAATAATAATAATAATAATAATAATAATAATAATAATAATAATAATAATAATAATAATAATAATAATAATAATAATAATAATAATAATAATAATAATAATAATAATAATAATAATAATAATAATAATAATTAAAGCACAATTGCTAATATTATAGGTCCAGATTATTAAACATGTACATGAAATAGTTCATATAAAGTTTGGTGTTTTATAACTTTCCCTTCCACAGCATATAACCGTAACTTTTCTTTTTTTATTAATGGAAGAAACATCTTGTAAAAGACCAGTATTAGGTATAAAATATTGGCATCTATACATTAGTTAGATAGTTATTATAGTAATAAGCACACATAATTTCAAACTAATTGGATATATCTACACAGGTGAGATTTTTTATTTTATTTTATTTTATTTTTGCTGTCTACGGAGGAAAAATGCATTTTACAAGTTAACACTACCTTAAGTTAAATAAAGCTAAACACGGGAACGAAGGGAACATTAAACTTAAAAAAATTAATAAATGCAAGCATTATAAGCACGCAAATATAGCGCGGGCCCACTAGACCCCGCGCGACCAACGGTGTTGTAACAGGGCGCGCGCCTAATGGACGGTTAAAAATGTTAAACGAAGAAACGCTCCGATAGGTGGAAGGACATGTCCAGGTGTTTTCATTCGCGTGCCAAGTTTTCGGAATCAGTAAGTTCTGCTATTTTCCGACAGAGGTCAGAATCAACCGGCAGCAACATGCTGTCCTTTTGCCATCTCCTTGTCATTTTTCTATGACAGTTTCCCCATACTGCACTTGTATGTCTAATTACAGACAACAATAAATCTCACACAAGTGGCAGTATTTTACAGTGTCTAATGAATCAAGCATGTCAGTGAAGTGGGTTTTGTAAATACTTATATGGAATGGGAAAATAACCGGTGCAAAGGGCACGATGCGCTCTCCGCTGCTCTTCTATTTGCATCATTAACACGGGATCAAAGATTTAGCCGACAAAAGTTGTTTGGCACAGTAATTATGTTTGCTCTTACGGCGGAGCCTGTATAAACAATTAGTAGTGGAGTAAAATTAGACTACATTGAGCAGAATGAGGTGACCTTAATAGCTTTTGTTAATACTTAATTTACTCCATTTAGGAATACAAAACAAAGACATGTCTTTCAGGAGTTGTATTCTCTTAGACCAGGCATTTTCCCCACAGGCAGAACTTCGCAGACGGACCTTCCGCTAGTTTTAAAACACATTTTTATTTTTATTCCTCATGTGTATTATGTATAAACTCACAAGCATATATAGTGTTCCCTAAACCTCGTCCACCTCTTAGCTCTGCAGGGCGGGCCGATTATGTTGTTGGTGTTTCAGAGTTGGTATAACCTTTAATCAATTAAGACTTGTGGCTCTGTAAGTGCATGAATACGTTATGTACAGTGTGTAGCACATATATAAAATTATGCAGAAAAGAGCGGGATTCGAACTCGGAACTTTTTTGTTGGAAACTCGCCACCCTATCCCATGTAGTACACAAACACAGTTGCAGAGATGTAGGTCAAAGCAGCTATCTAACAGACAATCTTCAGATGCCTGATAAATTACAGATGGCGCGCACTGTTATTATCATAGCTTATTTTACTGTAGTGTATTACGGAATATTATGAATTAGTATTCATATTATGGCGGACACAAAATTTAATGGTGGCTGACAACTGATCACTACTATTCTCTTTCCTGATGTATTAAAAAAAATGTCGTGGGTGCAAATGCTTTACAGCGTGATTTCACAAAGTGATTAACTACACAACGGTTAGATGGATGCTAATAAACCAAATATACTGTCTCCTACTCGGCGACTAGGTAAGCAATACCAGCACAGTTTTAGATGAAAAAGTGAAACAGTAGAGATACTTTAACATTCCTTATATTGTCATTTGGGTTGCCTCTTCGAACAAAGTGGCTAACGATTCGGGAACGCCGTGTAATATTTTTCTTGCTACATGACCGTATTTTGTGTTTAACTGTTCCTTATATCGCTTCCAGAGTTCCACTGCGTTCGATAACATCCTGTTCAGGCAAAGAGAACGGGTGGATAGATGGTAAGGGACCAAATCCTTGGCCACCCAATGGTACGCTCAAAGTCCCCTTGAAATTTTAATATGGGACTACATGAAGGTATTATTTATGAATCTCTTGAAGAGTCTGAGGAAGATCTAGTTGCACGAATTTTGGCAGCAGCAGAAATGATTAACACACAAAGGATATTTTGAGCGTGTGTATTGAAGTTTCTTCGGAGGTATATACTCTTTGCTACGAAATTCTACATAGAACAACTTTTGTAGTGACGCGAGAGATTTAAATCCAAGCTTGTCTCTTTGAAATGTTCAAACACAACTTTTCCGTAAGATAGGTTCTTTGTCAAAAACTTCATCCATTAAAAGTCTTCGCCATAACGCCTAAAAGTTCATCGAGTGGGATGGCTCAGGTGGTAACGTGTGTGGTCCGCATTCAGGAGGCCCCGGCTCAAATTCTGCGGGCCGACCAATCTGACTGCGGCTTTTTTGTGGTTTCGTCAGTTAAAGATAAATAAGGGATTGGATATTTAATACCATGTGTTGCACCCACATGACTTTCTCTGCTCTTGTACTATCCATTCCTACAAACTCTTATTTCTATATCTTCTTCGTGTTACTTGAGATAAACATTTGCACAAATCATCTTATTGCTCGTTTTCTTGCACGTGTAACGGGAATGTGGGAATACAGTGGGCCTTGAGGGATAGTCAAATCTTTTAAAGCTTTCAAACTCCGTTCTCTTTCAACGTTTAACATATAAAAAATCTTATGTGTTGCACTCACATGACTTTCTCTACTCTTGTACTAGCCATTCTTACAAACTCCTATTCCTCTATCTTCTTCATGTTAGTTAAGGTAAACATTTTTACAAATTATCTTATTGCTTATTTACTTGTAGGTAAAAGGGGAATATTACAATACAGTAGGCTTTGTGCGATAGTCAAATCTTTTAAAGCTTTGAGATTCCGTTCTCTTTGAACACTTAACATATAAAAAATGAACAACGATGATCCATTTCACGAAAGTTGGAAGTTTTCCGAAATTCACACACATAACAAGGAATATCTCCGAAATGGTTAACCTTACAAGAAACTTTATTGAGACATAAATTGTGCATTTCAGCAAGATCCTCATTTTTGTACAGTAAGATTTGGTCTATCTCTAACGGTTTACCAGTTATGCAAAACTCGTCCAGAGTAAATACGGCTACAGGGGCTATAGCCAGAAAATTCAATATATGCATTTCATTTGTCATAAAAATCTCTCAAACTTATGACATTTTAATCAAAATCGTTAGAGCCATTTTCAAGAAAATCAAAATTTTCGAAAACTTTTCCATGTAAAGAGTAGTTTAGGGTGGGGTTATTTTCTTCAAAATGTTCGTGTCGCATCCTTGAAAGATATTAAACTTAAATACCAACTTTGGTTTTTAAACGACTTTTCGTTTTTGAGTTATGCTGTCCATAGACTGACAGACACACACACACACACGCGCGCGCGCGCGCGTACCTTTTTCTAAAAATGCTTTTTGTTGGATTCAGGGGACCTCAAAACAAATATTTCCGGTAAAATCTCGACATCGAATTTTTGGGTGGAATAGGTACAATTTTTCCCCTACTAAACGCAGTAGAGAAAGTAAAAATGACAAAAGAGGTAATAGCGAATGCTCTGCCATCTGTCCACAGATAATGAAAGCAGGTAGACCGGACGGCACCTTACTGCCCGGCAGGTTTAAGAAGCAGAGATATGGTTGCTCAGCCCTAAGGCCTTTGTGCACATGTGACGAAGCAAGATGGTAGAGTACAGGGATGAGACCCAGAACGCTAACTGTCCGCCACACACCGAACTACTTTAGTGCATATAAGAGTGGAGAGAAAGGGTGTGGGCAATGGAATTCTGAATCATCCTGTAGGAGTGTCTCTCTCATGTTCAGACATCCTTGATTCCCAAGATAACAAGCGGCAATCTGTAGCACAAACTGAAAATTAATATACATTTGACCGATCGTATCTATCAGCTATTGTGTACAATGTGGTTGAAGATTGGATAATGTGCTTATTTTGTTTCCCTTAATGTTTACAGCAAAAGATAGAATTAATGGCACAGTTTAGTTATTACGGTACACAAAAAGACTAACACATTTCTGCAAAAGGTTGTGGCCTTCTCAGGACTCGTGAGGCCTTCGGCCTTTATAAGTGTTGCATAGAGCATGCGGCCGGACACAATGAGAGAACGGAGCCCATTCTTAACTGAAGGTATCTGACGTGTTAAATGCAAGACTGTGCACGTTTTATCAACCATTAAAAGACGGTATGCAGCAGTTCCCATATCAACAAACAAAAGGCCCGACTGCTTTGTAAAACAATTTTTAGCTGTGTTTTCGAATATTCTGCTACATGACGAGACATTCTAAAAGCCTTCAACCCCTGTGAATAATGTTACATACAGTAACACCTCAAGTCGGTCGTCTTCAATCGGGAGACCGGGGTTTGATTCTCGGGTGGATTTTCTCCCACTGGGAGATCTGGTCCGGACGTACTCAGCCTTATTAGATCCCTGAGAAGTAGTGGCCCCTGGTTGCGAAGACCGTATATATCACCCGGGAGGGATCGAGGTGCTGACCACGTCCCAACCTTAAGTACTGCACCCCACGCATGACACCTGTGATGGGCAGAGGTGGAAGCCGCAGCGGAGTATAGAACCGGCAGGTAGCGTGAGGCTGTACGGTCTTCCACTCTGCAAGGTCGCCGGCGCTTCCACTTCTCGTTGTAAGTGCACGGTTAACTTGATGGATTTCGCACTAAAACCCCGGTCCCTGGTAATAAGACACATCACGTGGTCCCAAATAGGAGACACTAGCAGATGATGCAGAGATGATGAATATTCTGCACTGGATTATATTCTCAGGACACTTGATGGGAAAAGTGGACACGATGTGTGATATGCCATCGAAGGGCACGTGGAGAATATGGCGGTGAAGAAGAGCCTTTTACATTCCCTTTTGTTCTAAGAAAAGGTACTCAATCATTATTGCTTGGAGCCAGCCCTTGTAAAATAATACTTTTTGACAAGGTCTTTGTTCTCTTACGCATTCACCATCCCTAAGTGCAGTTTTTGAGTTTATCAACCAAAGTAAGAATTTTAATGCTGGTATTTCTTATTTGGACCCCATTTTGAAAATCCGCGTTTTTCTTGGCTTTCATTTCAAAGGAATTTGTATAAGCAACAGGTAGTTAAGAGTCATTCAGTTTGCAAATCAAAAATAGATACCTTTAGGAACGCAAAGCACCACCCAGGCATTAAAAGAATTATACTGGTAAACCTGATAAAGCCGAATTTGAAAAACTGTCTCTTATTTGGGTACTTTGCCAGATAGTTTGGATTTTTTCGAAAATCTTCTTGACGCATCCATGGAGATAGCAAGTTCAGCATTTAATCTACTTTTAATTTTTTTTTTTTTCCTTAGCGCAGCGTATGAAAAAACTAGAGGGAGTTCTGGTCTATACAAATATTAAAAATAAAAGTACCTATACGCCAAGTGCACTGTAAAGAAAGATGAATATAAAGCAAGTGGTGTATAAAAGAGCTTCGAGTTTGCATTGGAAATTTGGCACTAGATTATAATTCTTAATGGAGTAATAATCATTGTTATCCAACTCTGAGAAGAAACGCCTGAGCTAAAATTATTTTGCAGTTGTTAGCATAAGAAGAGTGCATATTTATGTGCCTACAGGATTTTAAGTAAGCCTAAATGTTCTTAAAATGCAAATTTTATACAATGAAAATTGATGTGCGAGAGTTAGTTGAATAATAGACGTTAAAATATGACGTAGTCAATTCGGTAGCTTATGATTTTCTGTAGTTCTGATTTAAATGGAATATTTAATTTGTTTTTAGACACCTTGAACTCAAGAGGAGGCATTTTGACAGAAGTATATTTAGTTAAAAATTGGAAGTATCCAGGAAGGTCATTCAAATTGTGGTTAGGAAATTGCTATTATCCAGAATGCCACGTGTAAAGGAGGCGCATTTCACGATTCATTTTTTTGTAGTGTTTAACGCCCGCAGGCGGTGACACTAATTATACATGGAATAAAGCTGAAGCACCGGTGGAATGAGATGGCGGGGGAAACCGGAGAACCCGTAGGAAACCCGCCCCAGCGCCGCTTCGTCCATCACAAATACCACATGTGGTTGCCTGGGATCAAACCCGGCCCGCTTTGGTGAGACGCGATTGGTGTAACCACTCGGCTACCGCGCGGCCATGCATTTGTTTATTTATTTGTTTAATTTTTAGGTATCTTAGTTTTACTTTATGTTGCATTTTTCTTTAACTTTTACATCTCACAATAGATGTGTATCATTTGAGAGATTTCGGTAATTAAGACCAGCAAATTTGGCTAATCTTAGTGTCGGTAGAATTAAAATAGATAAAAACATAGTTCCATAACACAGTAGTGTAGTGTAATTTTCTGACTTCGAAAACGTTGAAGAATACCCCAAGGGCGACTTACTATCGTAAGTACTTTATGTCCCGGGATTAAATAACCTTTAGCTGGTCTCTGATATGAGATTCCCTTTGTGGTCTACCGGGAAAAATCCGAATCGGTTGGAGAATTCAATGTCATACTGACAAGTTGTCACAGTAGCTTAATGGTTAGAGCAGCCGCATGTAATGCTGAAGGTTTGTTGCTCAAATCTCAGCTGTGACATTGAATTTTCCAGTTCCGATTCTACCTCTCAAACATTTCCCATACACGGCTTGTGAGTTTAAAAAACACCATCAGTATGTTTGTTGGCATGAATAAATAGTTTTTAGGCTACACGTTGCGGTCGTTAGATATGATACTTTGTGAAAATTGATCTTTCTGCGGTGAAATAATAATTCCATTGTGGTAGGAACGTCTGAATCTGGTTATTAACTACGAGCACATGAATGCAAAAACAGAAGGGAGTGCTGTAGCTCCTTGATCTTCATTAGAGAGGCGTTTCTTAGCTAAGGTCAAAGTGTCATGATTCAGGTGGAATTGGTGGGATGGTGAGGAAATTGATTGCGTGACCCGTTCTTACTCTTTAAGGCAATTTATATACTCACAGGAGATAGTGTTGAAGGTAATTCAAGATTAACTGCCTCCAATAAGAAGCCACCTAATTGTCATCTCGGGCAGAATGCAAACTTTATGGCCTGATTAACGAAGGTTTCAATAAGGTCAGAAGGTTATGGCCGTCTACTGCTTTGCAATAAAGTACTATCCAAGATGCTGTATGAAGTAAAGGGGCGTTTAACACTATTAAAAGGAGAGAGAGTGAGTTTTCGGTCTCTTTTAGTGCGCAGAACAATGTTCCCCAAACTGGGAGTGCAATTCTTGGGGGGGGGGATTTGCAAGGAGACACGCGCATTTAAGAACAAAATAACAATATTATAAATAAAGGAAGTAGTGATAGTAATTATAGTTTGTCAGTAATAACTCTCAGTTATCGGAGATTGTCAGTTGTAGTTTAAATTAAACTCAGATAAATTTTATTCATGTTCACAGCACTGTTCAGTGATACTTTAATGATCCCTTAAAGGTCTTCTTAAGGCTTGCGTTGTTAGGGATCCCGTGCACCGTTGCCTGGATGTGGTCACCCTTCGGATCTTCCTTTCATCCCTTCCTCCCAGGGGTCTCATAAGACACAAAGGGCATACATTCGTCTACGTACAGTGCTAGGCTCCAGTGGAGTGGCTTGAGCTCACCCTGTCTGACTAATTCTAATTCTAGCATATCCAAAATTGTAAATTACATTCATAATTTCGCGACAGATTTCTTAAGTGAAACAATTCTTCACATTTGAACATATTTTTGGGGACTGTATTAAGACAGGTTTGGTCAAAAGAACTGAAAACATACATAGTATTCTATTTTATCCCTTTAAACTATGTATACTTTACAAAATTTATTTTCAAACCTTAAGGGAATGATCATCTAAACGCAAATTTCATTTTCGTAATATGAATAAAAAATAAAATTAATAATAATTATTTTAGCCTACATCTGTGGGTGTAGCGTGTCTGTCTCACATTCAAGAGGTCCCGAGTACGAATCCGGTATAGTGACTTAGCTGGATCAGGCTTTTTTCCCGGCGTTTTCCCTTATCTTGAAATGTGAATGTCCAATATCCGTAAGTTTCATGGACCTATGCTCATATTTGGAGTATCATTTCACCCATTTCATTCATCATCCTATATATCCTACCGAGGGAGATAGCTCAGGCGGTAAGGTCTGTGGCCGATTGGGGAGGTCCCGGGTTCGATCCCCAAGGCCGACCTTCCTCACCCATAGGTTTTTTTTGGAGGTTTCGCCGGGTCTCCAGGGGAATGCTGGCAAAGATTTCCATATCCTCCGAATTTCCTGTTCCTGTATTTCGGTACATTAATCATTACATTTCACCCTTCATCCCGTTAGGTTTGTTTCAGGGTTGGAAGCGTCAGCGAGCGTCGCGGCTGCAGTGCGGCAGCAGGAAAACTCGTCCTCCGGTTTGGAAAGCGAGCCATGGATTCCGGGCCCCAGTGTACAAGACCGAGGGGGGGGGGGGCTAAGCCAGCCTCCACCGGGGTGCTACTAACTGGGAAAATGTAGGGACCCCGCCACCTGCTTCGCCGCCATTGGCATCATCCATCCTCGAGGGGGCACAAAAGATCGCCTTTCTACACAACAGTCTGCTTACCACAAGTTTTTCAGAAGCTTCTTGAATTGCAGTCAAAAATCTTTCTGTACAGGTACTAGTCCCCCCTTCGCAAGTGGTCATTAAGTTACTGTTGTTGTTGTTGCTGTGTGCATGCGCCTATGTAAACAAAACTGCGTGCGTAGTGACCAATCAAAGAGGTGAACTTTAAGAGAATAAGAGTGGAGCATGTTGTGGCACGCGTAGCACATTTGCAATTCACAGAGCGCGTTGCGTGGCGAATTAATAACATTAAAGGAGTGTAGGAAGGAGCAAAGCGTGAGTAGAACTCCCGCCGCGCCTGCTTGTGTACACCTTGGCATTATTTTACTGTGCGTACATAACTGGGTCAGAGTTACGAGAATAGCTTCAGCTCCCATTCAGTTCTTGTTGTTGCTCAACTTCCGAGGCATATAAAACAAGTCTTCTGACTGAGACTAGTAGGATATTTTGTTTACAGAGCAGTAATAAAGTTACAACCTCTATTAACCCTATTCATGCAAATGTTTATGACAGGATTTGAGACTGGGGCAGTTATAAATTTTATTGCTCCAAGAGATGCTAAAACATGCATTTCTTTTGCCTAGAGTATTTTGAATCACAGTGAGATTCAACTTAGCATACTTAAACGATTCTTTTTATATATAAGGCAGGTGTTATAGAACTTGGTGTTTTTGGGTGCAGTACCTAAAGGTGAAACGCCACACACCAGAAAAGTGCAAGAGACGCTGGAAAATGAATGCCCGTTAAGGTTTGGGGTCTTTCCAGTTTTATTTTTATTGTTTTCATGCTTTTTTAAGTACTGCATCGATTTTTAAACTTTTTCATGCGTGGTGTTTACAAATCATTTTAACTAGGAATGACAAAGTCCAGTAACTTTGTCTTCTACAACTGAAGCACAAAAACACATTTCTGTTTTATCGTTTGCACAATCTACAATTCGTCGTGAACTTGCATAGCTGTTCTGCCTTACAGTAACCTTGACACGTACTTCACTGTCTTTCAGTTCTATTCTTTCTGTCTGCCCACAACAAACAGCTCCAACGCGACGATTAAATGCCCAAATATACCTCTGACGAAAACAATCTTGTTTTAAATTAATTTAATTCTATCTGACGACACACACTCAAATTGATCTCAATTACGACTACACATGCGCGCACGCTCGTGCACACACTCATAAAACTAACTGCTAACTGCTGTCTTATTCAACGCTTGACTCCGAAAAACTATCTCTCTCGCTTATATAGGCGAGAGTGATGCAGAACGATCTTTCTCGAAATTCACCTTTTCTCGAACTTCTCATATACAAACCATCAGTCGAAAGTCTCGTGAACAGTCTAGAAACGCTTTGTTCTGCCGCACTCATTGTCGTCGGCACGAATTTAGAAGCATTCGTATGAAGTATCTAACACCGAGCTTCGTTTAGCCACGCGGCCGCCCAGTGGTGTGAGGTAGCTTGAGCTTGAACTACTTTGATGTCCGCTGCTGGTCTGCGTCACACTACTTAGTAGAGCAGCTTTTTTATAATACCTGAAAAATGTCACCAAAGGAGAAGTGTTGTACGAAGCCGTTAAGAACAGGGGTACTGATGAGCAAGTTTAGAAACATCGTATTCTCTGACTGACATTCCTCCCACACGCCGTCAGGCCAAAACCAATTTTCACAGCAATTTTATATATTGCACTAAAGAGTTCGGTGACACCGTGGTCGAGCAATTAGACCGTTTGCCTACTACTCGTACCTAGGCAGCCTGGATTCGCATGTGCTATTCGTGGTGGATGAAACGGCGTCTGGGCGGGTTTTCTCCGGGTTCTCCGGTATCCTCCACCACTCATTCCACAAATTGCTCCTTCATTATCTTTCCATTCATCGATTTCGCCTGCATATAATATCATCCTCCTCTTCACTCTCACACCTGGTGCTGGGCTGACCACCCGCTTCCAGGTCTCCATTCTGTCCGGTCTATAGGTTTCTCCGCTCCCCAACAGGCGTCTAACCCTAGGCACTGGCTTGTAAGCCCTAGGGCGTGTAGGTGCTACATAAGGGGAGAGTAATCAGAAAAGAAGTACTAAAGGGTTCGATCAAATAAATGCATGCAAAATAATTTTGTAAGCGCCACACACGAAAAGCTACAAAATCGGTGCAATTTTCAAAACAGCATAAATCGAATAAACCAAAAAATCTAATTAAAAATATCACAAAATTAAACTGTAGTATATAAAAATTAAAAATTGTGTTTTCCTCTCGATTAAATTGGTTGATGAATAGTTCCTAGAGTCACCATTAACACAAGAAAGCGGGAGTGTACCCTTATGAAGTTATGGGCGAGGTCACGTAAAGGTTACAAGATAATTCCCTCGCCTATATCACCTACTCTGACATGATAATTAATAGAACTGAATAAACCTGAAACTTCCATTACAAACTTCCATCTTGCTTATTAGCCGCTGTTATCAGGGCAACAGATTTTATAAAGGTAAGCAGTATTTAAATTGTGATGTGTTGATCTGTCTGAACTGTTGCACCATTATTGTATAGACAGATACTACTATGAGGCAGAAATTATCTTGTGACACACGTTCCTTTCAGTCACCTGCAATCTTTACTGACCTGTATTCCTTAAATGATAGACCGACGAGATAACAGGTCCTCCAGAAGTTAACTCCCAGAAAAGTCTGTCAATCGTTTACTGTAGGGTAAACGAGTAAATGTTAACACCAATTATGTGGCAAGTAGAGTAACTGCCCTGTCTTTACAGAACCTTTGCAGCTTCCGTGTAAGCACCAGTTATATTTACGTACTTACAAGAGCTGCCTTGTCAGTTGGAATTTTATGTGGACGAGGAAGCGTTTTTGTCGTCGGACTAGAATTTATATCCCTTCAAATTATTACTAAACTGAATTCGAGATTCGACAGCTTAATAGGCGCTATTAGCGACAGGCCAAAATTAATTATTAGTGCTACAACCTACGTAAACCTTAAAAATGGAATTCCTGACGCTTAATAATAATAGTTATAAATTTTTACTATAGATACATTTTACTTTCTTTAAGCAGTTTCTCAACATTAGCGCACGTTAGGACATTTTACAACAGGTCAGATAGCTGAGTAGGCATTTACATTTCATACTTTATAATAATATTACAGAGTTGTAACTTTTCGCTCAGAACCACAATTTCTTACACTATTTTATGACTAGCAAAACCCATTGTTCCGCTCGCGTTAACTCCGTACTGATAACCCATTGACCCATTGGGTCTGTCGCTTTTAAGCACAGTTAAAAAATCTGATGTGTTGCACTCACATGACTTTCTCTACTCTTGTACTAACCATTCTTACAAACTCTTATTCCTATGTCTTCTTCGTGTTAGTTAAGATACACATTTGTACAACTTATCTTATTGCTTACTTCCTTATTGGTGCAAAGGGAATATTAGAATATAGTAGGCTTTGTGCGATAGACAAATGTTTGACATTCTGTTGTCTTTGCACACTTAACATATAAAAAAATGAACAACGATGATCCATTTCACGAAAGTTCTAAGTTTTCCGAAACTCACACACATAACAAGGAATATCTCCGAAATGGTTCACCCTACAAGAAAATTTATTGAGACATAAATTGTGTATTTTATCAAGATCTACACTTTTTGTATATTACGATTTGGTCTATCTCCAACGGTTTACCAGTTATGCAAAAGTCGTCCAGAGTGAATACGACTACAGGGGATATAGCCAGAAAATTCAATATATACATTTCATTTGTCATAAAAATATCTAAAAAATATGACATTTTCATCAAAATCCTTAGAGCCATTTTCAAGAAAATAAAAATTTTCGAAAAATTTTCCATGTAAAGGGTAGTTTAGGGTGGAACTATTTTCTTCAAAATCTTCGTGTCGCATCCTTGAAAGACATTAAACTTAAATACCAACTTTGGTTTTTAACCGACTTTTCGTTTTTGAGATATGTTGTCCACAGACTGACACACAGACTGACAGACACACACGCACTGACCTTTTTCTAAAAATGCTTTTTTTTTTTTGGATTCAGGGGGCCTCAAAACATATATTTCCGGTGAAATCTCGATATCGAATTTTTGGGTGGAATACAATACTTCCCCTACTTACCAGTAGAGAAAGTAAAAAACATGTCTGGGTCGGGTTTGAACCCAGATAACGATAGAAACTAAAACGTTCAGTGGCTATTCTTGCTATGTGTATTTAGCATTCTATTGCACCAGCGCTGATGTATTTTTCTGGCGCCCTTCATAAGCAAATTTTTACTCCGACGGTTTCTAATACATATATTAATTCAAATTTCAAGACAAAACTATTTCTTTCCAAAGGTCTTCCCAGTAAACACTGATGAAGTATGCTTTTATACACTTAAAGCTGTATTCATTACTTTCTTAACCAGTGCTTTCCCTTTTTCCTCGGTGGTTGTGATGGCACCCGCGCTTCCTTAGGCATAAGTAAAACATGCCCGAGCACTCGGATTGCTGTATTACAGTAACACCATGCTTTATACGCATAACTAAACATGAGTTGTCATAAGAAAAATATAATCTAAATCAGATTTTATACGCAGTTCCCTAATTAGCAGGTGCTTTTAATCAAGGCACCGAAGATGACAATGATGTTGGGAATGATGATCTAACCAACGTTTCAATTAGTCAGTGACTCTGGTTACAGAGATTGTATCTCGGTAGGTATCGTTGAAGAAAGTTAAACCAGTCTGTCCCCTCCTCACCTGCTCCTTCATGAATGAAAAAGGGAATGGGCAGGGCAGTCTGGGTCACCTTGGATCAGGTCTTGTTTTGGGTGTTGCGTCTAATGACTAGAGAATAATATTATCAGGTCGTTAATAACGCGTTGTGTATGTGACGTATTTCTTGTTGTGAATTAATGCAATCTCTCACACACACACGCGCCTCGCGACGCCCACTTGCAGAATGAACGTGAACGGCGATCGGCGTGGTACGCAACTGTGCTGAATAGCCGTGGTATTTTCGTTTGGGCGATTCATTCATAACGCTAAACACACTGTGGGAGAAAGCCAGCTTGCATTTTGCATATGCACAGCAGCATTATAAACAACAACAAACACGCTGATGTAGTGACCTTATTCTATTGACCGGAATTGGTAAATGCAGCGTTTTGAGGGCATCGCTCGGAAGTGATCTATATTTGATTGTTAGACAATAAACGTGCGTTCCACTAGCCCTCGGATTGCGAAACCTGTGGACAAACATCAACATGGAGTTGTGTAAACAAAAGAAGTGTCACCTTGTGCTTCTCGGTACCTAGTTTTGAGGGTAAACAATGACGTTTCTGGTTTTGTGCTGCCTCATTAACTTGGATTTCCTTTTCGATATGGTGTACATATTCTACCATTGTAGGTAAAATGCTTATATTTTAAAATTATACTGCACCTGCCATTTTAATGAATTCTGTATCTCTTGACAGAAAAAGACTCGTACACACTTTGGAATAGAATCCTAAAATTTGGCTCATTGTTTAGGGTAAGCTTTGCTACTCAAATTGATATTGCTATTGAGTACCTCAGCTTCTGAGTGCTCAAGCCATATAGTTACTTTCTTTGCAAATATATGCGAGTTTGTTTTCTTCATTTTTGCTATGATATCTCTAAAGGGCTATTGTGGACCTTCTTTGGTGTTAATCACTTAGTTGGTTATTTTTACTTTCTCTACCATGTGTACAGTAAGAAGAGAAGCTATTGCATTCCATCGAGAAATGCGACACCATAATTTCATTGCAAATACACGTTTTGAATTCCTTGAAACAAAAATAACTCACTTTAGGAAAACTTTGGTCGCACGCGTGTTTGAGAACAGCATAACTCGAAAACGAAAAGCTGGCCAAACATGGTATCTAATTTCAGCATCTTCCAAGGATTGACAAGAAGTTGATCAAGAAAATCCCCCACCCCAATATGCGCGGAAAGTTTTTCGAAAATTTTGATTTTCTCAAAAAAGGCTCTAACAATTTTCATTAAAATAACTACCATATGTTTAAGTTACTTTTATGGCAGATGAAATATATATCTGAATTTTCTGGAAATAGCCTTTAACATCCTCTTCATTCTGAAATAGTTTTACACAACTCAAGCGTGATAGACAAAATCTTGTTGCACAAAAAGCGTAGATCTTGTAAAGCATACAATTTGTGTCAAATAAAACTTTTTTGTGGAAATAACAATTTTCAAGATATTACTTATTATTGGTTTGAATTTTCAAATTCTTATAGTTATGCGCAATGTACAAAATATTCCCCTTGCTGACAGGTAGACGGAGCACTTGTTCTGGTGGTGACTTCCGCGCGTCATGTGGCCTTTCTGCCTGTAGCCTGTGGCCCCCTGTAAGTCCCTCACTTCACCGTTCCTCTTGGGAGGTGTTAGCAACAATATCTGTGTAAGTCTCAGTGCACGAGATGTCTCTCTCCGCTGTCTAACCTTTACACTTTTTACCCTTTATCGCAAAAATTAAACGATATTGGGGAGAGAAAGTCATGCGAGTATAGCATATCACGTTTTACTCGAAGTTTCTCTAACACCTTAGACCAGAGGAAGACAGCTTCAAGCGGTGTGACATATGGGAACGAAGAGCAAGCCTATAATGGTGACGTTAGGCGACAGCCGTGTAATACCACATTGCCTAGATAAACGGCGCTGTCAGTTAGGAACTGAAGGGTTCAGTCAGGTGTAGCGCTCTTGATGACAATAACATGGCCAGCACTTCTGTTACAAAATTAGCTAAGACCAAATCCCGAGGCACCTTGTCATATCACAACCTAACATACAGTCTTCCATTACAAAATTCCCAGACATTACGTCCTAACATTTATAAACTAGTTAAAAGAAAAACAAAACAGAAGATTTCGAAAATATTAACGAAAATTTGTTCTGTATGACTATTTGCAGAGAAAATGGCATTATGTTCTGTTTTATTTATCTTATAACATGACTTCCTTTCACATAAACTAAAATTGTTATATATTTTCTCATGTATAGGGCAGAAATGTAACTGAACAGTCAACATTAATATTGCAACAGATTAATACCAGATTTTCCCGTCTTTCTTACATTGCTATACCCCTCATGCCTCAATCTATCTTTTCTTTCCCAGAGCGGGGTGACGTCACACGCTGAACTCGTCTCCAGTGCGAGCTGACCGGCACTACCTGTCCTCCCCAGTCTTGGACAATGCAGTAAGCTTTCACTGAGTATGATGTGTTCCACAAGTGAAATGTTGGACATTTCCCAACCGAGCTGGTTTGTGGTGTCTTACTACTATCTTCTACACGTATGTATAACGAAGGGACAAACGTCTGCCAAGTGTGAATTCATTCCGAGGGCGGAGGGGAGCTAACAGAACAGAAGAAAGGAGGACTGACAGTTAACGTTCATCTGGAGGCGATGATGATGCTATAAACATGAGATCTGAGAAGATTAAGCTACTCGTCCTTGTAGACAAGGAACATAATAATGTGTCCTAATCCATGCAGGACCGGAACTCAGAACCTCTGTTTTGCAACTCAGCTTCACATTGCTGTCTTAACCAAGCCACGGAGGTACTTAATTCTAACATCATCTTCTGTCTTGGTATGGGCGATGAAGGTAACGCCTCCCTTGTTTTGCAGACGTCCTTGAAAGCATTTGCCCGCATCCATGCGACATTTTGTAGCAAATGTACGCAGGATGACCTGTGTGGGCCGTAACTAAACACATTTCTCACGCCCACGGCAACAAATAGTAATTTGTCAAGGATTTACATAATCACCAACTTTCCCAACAAGGCCCAACATGATACCATAAATCTATGTTCTCGTCCGTCCAGATACACACAGTGTTAATCTTGCCGACGACTTTACTTTCTTCTTTCATTCAGTCACTAAACTCAGTTACTTTATCGCCGAAGAAATAAACGCAAGAGGATGCCGGTATGGGTGGGCTCCATTTGTAAAATCGGTTTTCAGAGTTGAGGATTTATCACGTGGATTGTTGTTTTCTAACATAAATCTCTCCAATACTCCTGACCTTTCTGGTTGCAACACAGGAAAGTAATTTATGTTCCAAACCTATGTACCTACTTCTACCTGGTCGTAATCAACAAAAGTAAACAACGTATGTGAAAAAGGTGCTGTTGGGATCTTGGTTCTGTAACTTTTCACTTTTTATTGTGGTACTTTGTCTTACCTAGTACATCTCGGTGCAGTTCTGTGATATGAGCTTCAGAGGATCAACCTATTATCCCAAATATACAGAAATTCTCAGGGTGAATGAAATAATTAAAATACACAATTTATTTCTTTTTGAAATTTGTATTATTGGAAGAATTTTCAGTATGACTGAGTTACCTCATCTGTTGTGGTCTCCTCCCACTTTCTTTCTCTCCCTCTCTCTCACTCATTACATTTCCTGTTTTTGATTTTCCTTTTTGCCCCCTTTTCATCGTCTCTTTCCCTTTTTCTTTCATGGACCTTAAAGTTGCTTCAAAATATAAAAATAAAGTACTATTTTCTGGTATACAACAAAATCCAATGTTATGAAAGTTATAAAATAAATTAGTCTGAATATAAATTACAATATCGCTGATATCTCTTTTAATTTGATCACCTCAGCATCATTATGGAACATTTCTCATTCCACTGAAAATCTCCCAGTCCGACGTTTCGGGATGAATCTTAGCATTATCAACCCTATAAGAACAATACTAAAATCTTATCTTATTTGAAACAGCAATATTCAAGCTGAGCATTCTCAAAATTAACGAACATTTTCGAACGCCTCTCACATTGGGGGGCTAGCTTTTGTAATACCGCCCCTAGAAGAATGAAAAGAAATAATTTATAATGTTACTTCACATTTCGCCTATGCTAAAAACCCAAAATACTTCCCGCCGATCACTTTCCACCTCCTCTCCCTAACCGGTAGTTTTTTGTAAGAGCACCCCCACAGTATTTTTACTCCTGTGCTAAATAATGTGCATGTTGAATTTCCCATTTGTGCAATCTTCCAAAGCGTCTGCTTTTGAACAACTTTCAGTCCATTGTCTGGTTAGGGATGATTTCCTGTAGTGAGCAATCTCTGTTTTTATTTAGCAAACGTATTGAGTATATTCTCGTGCTAACAATTCTCAAAATTCCCTCCTGTCGAACATATTCCACCCCATCGACCGTTGCAGATAGCTTTTTGGGATGACAAATAGTGTTTCTACTCTTACACTGTAGGATACTTATATTATGTGTAAAGTTTTCCATTCATACTCTACAAAATTTCATACTGGAAATGAAAATTGTCTCTCATCTCCCTTTAGGCGTGGTCTCTTTTTGTATAACCGGTCCTAATAGAATGGAGTAACATTTATTTTTATTTAGTAAAAGTATTCAGAAAACAAGCTCATTCGTGGAATCTATAGCAGTTGGACACAAGGCAAAAGGCACGTACTGGGCGCTCCTATATTTTAATTAATCAAACCTTATGCAATACTATACCTTTGAAAAAAAAAATAAAAAAAAAAAAAAAAAAGCACACCGAAAAATGTGTTCGCAATTGCGCTTCATGACTAACACCTTCAAAGAGCATAAAAGACAGGCCACGTTTGCCAACTGGCCTTACTTTTCTTAATGCATCCAAAAAGCGCAACGGTGTCCGTTACAACTCCTGCAAGTTAATAAAGTGCCACTGTGCCAAGTAGTGGAAAACGCAATGTTAAAAGCATACCATGAGACAGATCCGAGTTGAACACGCCAGATGTTCAGTAGCCAACAACGGCTAGGATATCTGCTCATTGCGCAATTTGCTTTTCTGGACACCTATCAGCTTTACATCTAGATCACGGGAAATAGAGAAGCATAAACACCCGTTAGACTCCCGATGCTGATATCATCTAGCTCTAATAAGCACACAAATTACGGACTTGAAAGCAACAAAAACTGTTACGTAGGTATCTAGCTAATTTTGTAGACGTTTATATTGAGGGCGTGGGTATATGCCCCAGATTTGTTAAACATCAGTTTGTTCTCCGATATAGTTTTGTGACATTTATGTAATAACCGAACGGTTGAACATTATTGAACATTTCTGAATAGTTGTGAACAACATTTCAAACCGAGTTACATAATTTCCAAGATAATGTCAGATATTACAACGATATTCTCGTGACCCTACGTTTAATAATCAAAATTCACTCATTTGGACCAAAATGTTGAAATTTGGTGAAATCCATTCATATATTTTTAACGGCACTAAAGAAGCTGAAGACCTAACATGACATTTCTAGGATGCTAGTTGGAATATCAATTTTTACCAACATCATCACTGCCACTCCCATTCTTCAATGCCTGGATGGCATTGGTCTACTGATCCTAAGGTCATCAGTTCAAATGTGTCCCAGGCTGATGATTTTTAAGTTTGCTTAAAAGCGACAGCCCTTTTTTTCTTGTAGTGTTTAACGCCCGCTTTTACTACACACGGCATCGCAGGCGGTGACACTGATGATACATGAAATGAAGATGGAGCAACGGTGGAATGAGATGGCGGAGGAGACCGGAGAACCCAGCGCCGCTTCGTCCATCACAAATCCCACATGCGGTTGCCTGGGATCGAACCCGGATCGCAGCGACAGCCCTGTGTGAGTATATTTGCTGGCACGCAACAGATTCCTGCGAGACAAAATTCCGGCACACCGGCAGCGCTTATATGATCCGCGTAATTGACAATAAAATATGTATTTCTTTACATCTAACACTACCATGTATAGCATAAGGGTATGCATTAGAGGGCAATCTCGCGCACTAAGATCTACGTGAGATCTATTGCGGCAATCATCCCCTGGAGGAAGGGATGAAGTGATGGAACCACAGAGGCAGACAGATCACAGAGACGCGCCAAAGTCCCTAGTTCCAAGAACCGACCATCACTGGAGCTATCCTGAGAGGGCAATTAACGACCCATGCAACCAGTCAGCCCTCTAGTATACACGGCGAATACTGATTCCTTGGAGCAAGTACCCTCGCCATGGTGCAACACTGTCTCACACTAGAAACCTACGCCACGAGAAGGAAACGCAAAGTAGGAGAAATGATGGAAAGTAAATTATGGTAGATAAGAAACCACCCCAGCATCTGCCTACCCAGCAAGGAAAAAAAATCACGAAAAACCCAATGTCAGAGTTGGCAGACGTCAGGATATGAATGCAGGACCTCCCGAATGAAAGTCTTATACGTTACCGCGGATTCAAATTGACCGTCTGAGCACCACCATATAACCATAACGCTGTTCAATACATTTTGAAAAAGTTGAGTATAAATTTTTTGTTTTTATTTAGATTGGTTAAATAACTTTTAAACATGCATAGTGCACGTTGTCAAAATATATTGATAACGAATCTTAAAATTATTTTGTGTGTGTTTGTGTGTGTGTGTTTACCTTTTCGCGCAAGAATGGCTATCGTGACAGTGAGCGTGTTGGAATTTGGTGTGTGACGTGCCTTTAGCCCCCATTTACAAAATACTATAAGACAAGACATCGCAATTACTTTACCCAAAGGGCACGCGCTCGTAAGGGGCACAAAATCTCGAAATACCTATTTCACTTGTGTTAAACTTTTTTTGAAGCGATATAACGTTTTTGCCAAGTTATGCTAGTATCCACATTTCAACAAATACATTTTCAATAAATGATATAACATTTTCGTTGCTATTATCAGTTGACAAGGAATAGTCTCAAGGTTACGTTTTAATTTTTATTGCAATTTTGCTATATAAGGCATCTAAGCTGCACATTTGGTTTTGAGAGTAAGAGGAATGGAAATGGAGAGGGAGAAACAGAAGAGAAGAGGGAGAGCGGGGGTGAGAGAGAGAGGAAAAGGGAGGAAGACAGAGATTCACATTTAAAGAATAACGCAAGCAGCGTTGCTGGTTCTACCAATATTTGACCAAATTTAATCTGAACTTATGCTTACCACATTATTCTAATACTGAATGCAATGCAGGAAAACCCATTACTTAAGGTCATCAAGCAGTTTACGATCCATGGTCGGGTGAAGGGCCAGCGATTGGCGTGAGAGTATCTTCCCAAGCTTTCTCTAGCATTTCAGAGAAACGTTACACAAGTTGCATACCAAGTTCATGCATATACTTGCCAATGAGTTAGAGATGATAAAGATAATAACTCAGTGGTGGCTATTCATATGAAGCAAGTAAGGCGTTTTCCTTCTTTTCTAATTGCGCCGCTAATGTTTGAAGTGATTCAAAAAACATTATCTCACTTTTAGAACCTTAGGGTCTGACGTCCCACAAATTTTCTTTTGCTACTCTTTGGAGAGTGCAGATGTGTTAGGGCGAAGCATAAACAAAATCTGCCCCCAAGCTTTTTGCTGCTGTAACAACCTGACATCTATGTAAATAACATCTTGATACTGCAACACCGGAATGGATTTGAAGTGATATCCATCAGCGTTGTGACGTAATTTATGGCAGTTCTTCGTTATGCAATTGGTGGAACTAAACCCCTGGATTCTCTTTACTTTATGATTTATTCTTGTAAGTACCAGCTTGATGAATCTACACTAGATAAATCAGCCGCCCCTATGTAAGCCATAGCCCATAGCCATTACTTTTTCAATTCTTCTATAGCTAAATGTTTTGTAAGATTATTCGTCATTGTATATATCTATAACCAATTGTAATTTGTTATGGATATTCACAAATTATTCTCAGGCATGAAAAAATAACTGAGGGCTTCAAAAATATACTCATAGATCTGAACATAGAAATGTTCGTAGAAAGAGTGTTCTTTTCACAGATTCCTGACAGTAGATTAGGAGTCCAAATGGTGTCCTGGACTAGAATATCTACTATTCCAATCTGGTGTTCTGAACTGCAGTTTTATTTATTAAATTTAATCCATTATGTGGCTTATCATATTCAGCTTCATATTTAATAGTTGAGCCGATTTTCGTGATTCTGTTTGGGTTTTTCTCTCTACTTTAATATTTCGAATATTTAGTCAAATTGTTTTTAGTGATTTCATTTGTATAGTCCCCTTTAATTCTTCCATTCATATCGTGGATGTTAACTTAGGAATAACCGATGATATTGTTACTCGTTGAGCTGAAAGTTTATCATATTTTGTCGTAAAACATATATTACCTAGTACATTTACACTTCAAGATGCAACGTAGGGCTGGAAAATTATTCTACTTAAACAAAAGTCCCAGAACTCTGGTTGAAAACTCAGAACACCTACCACACTACCACAGAGGTATCGTTTTAAGTTTTTGTTGTGGCTGTACTAACACAGCCTCGAGGCAGACAGGCAGTATCGCTTCCTCACATTTAGAAACTGAAAGCAACTGCATCTTCTCCTATACGTTACCAATCTATGTGCTGTAAATTCAAAACAGTAAGTTTTCGTCTCTTATAAGTAAGAAAAACCAAAGTTAGAAAAGATAATTGATGCTCTATAAGAACTTCGTCACAATAATAAGAGAGAAATAAAATTCGAAAATTATAACAAATCTGTGGAATGTATTAAAATGTTGCATAACACTAATTTTGTGCAATTGTATCTCAAGCTTTTAAACGGTCCAGCATCTATGTTAATTACTTACCTACAAGCCGCCACTGAATTGCAATTCTTCATTACTGCAGGCAGGCAACGACTTTATTATAACCCCTGATTTATGAGAGCAAAGGTTCGCATGCACTGACCATAGTGCAGGACTGAAAAATATCAAAGCGCTGTATTTATGGTAACACAAATCTAATGGTAACCTTAGTGACCTTCCTCTGTTACATCTTCTAGCGGTACCCATATCTCATAACGGTAATGATGGACTTGATGCTTGGCCAGAAATTCTTCCCCTGCATGTGAACGAGCACCAATCATCCATATCTTGCGACCCTTTCACCCGCAGCATTAATGCCAAGACCGGTTGACCTTTACATCTAGGCTTCTGTGAACAAAGCCGCGAAGGATTAGCTGTGCCAATAAAACATCAACAGGCCAGGAGTGCATGTTTATGACAATATGGGGCAGCTGGAGGTCGAGATAAACTACGCTATTTCGGTCCCTCTTCATTTTCTATTCCGGTTCGTTATAGTTCTTAGTTTAACACGAATATATCCTTGTAATAAAACATCTTCACTCTTTTTCACCACATTCAACTTCTTGTGTAGAATTTGTGATCATTTTATGGAGATCTTAATGAAAGATTGTAGCAAAAATTGTGAAATCGTATGCTGTAGCGACTTCAGTTAGAAGAAACAAGTAAAAGGTAAAATATCAATTGTATATACCCAAAACCGATCTCAACTGTCTATACCAAAAACTGAGGAAGGCTTGGCACATACGAGCACATGCGTGATCTATGACTTACTCCTATGAAAGTTCTCGATCAACTCATTATATGAAATAATAGGCGGAATATTTTACGGTTGCTTTACGAAGTTATAGGTTTGATGTCAGAAATAATGCACTGATTAAGCAAATGCAATATGTTACGAGTGTTTCCAAACATTGTGAAAGTATTTTAATTTCTAATTCTTATATGAATAATAGTTCTCAGATTCGCACATATCAGTTTCCATGATTCTAACCTGAATATTGGGCAACTGTCTTTTGTATATGTAATGCAAGAAATCAATAGCACAATTAAATATATTGGCCGGAAGACACTAAGTGGGTATTGACATTTATTGAAACTGGGAAGTGGTTTAAAGATCTTGCAGCAAATACATATTTGTAACTGTTGTAATATGAACGCATTCCCTACAATCAGTGCGGAACCGATTATCAAAACACTCGAATGATTGCGTTAATGCAAACTTGCAGAACTTATTTTGAAGCGGTTCCATTCTCGCAACCATCCCAAAATAACGGCTACGATTCCTGCCTCTAATTGTTTGTGGCTTGTTGAGAATGATTCATGTCAATAAGTAATAACGCATACAGCCACTCGTCACGATAGAGATGGGAGCAGTTACAGGGTGCGCTTTGGTTTTGTATCACTCTTACTAAAGACTTTGTAAGTACCACGTTGTCCAAGAATGAGGACGGGGATTAAAGAATTTCAGATCAGTCGGTACCTCGTAAATGCGGAGGTAGGATAATTGATAACTGGAGATGGAACAGCCCACAATAACTAATCATGTATGGGGAGGAGGCACAGAAGCAGATGTGATGGTTATGATTATATTAAAGGAGTAAGCAACCTTGGAAAACTCACCCGTCACGATTCCACATCACTTCACACACGCATTTAGAACTTAGACGATAAAGGAATCAGATTGAAGGAAGAAATTAATGGGTGGATGCCTATATGGTCGAGCGGTCAGCGTTCTGGTTTCTAAATCCAAAAGATCGGGATTTGATTACCGTTTGAGAAATTTCTTACCCTCTGCAGTTTAAAGCCACAAATGTGAATGCGTTTCAAAGCGAAAATAAATAAAAATAAATTTTAAAAATTGCAGATCATGGAGTTGTCTACATGCACCATCAGCGTTTATAAAGTCAAAGTCCACGATGGGACCTTAAAAGTTAAAGGGCACTCTGCAGAAATGGAACAATATACAAAGAAGACCATAGGGGAAAAGGGATGTAAGACAAACTTTCTCCATTTTACACCAGAGCATATTTAAAGTTTCAAACCAAATAACTTTTGTTTTTATTTAGACATCTTACTTTTGGCAGCAGTATAAAACAAGCAGATATTTATTTGTTATGCAGCAAAAAATAAGCCAATTATTCTGAATGTAAACATAAAATTAGTAACAAACTCTGTCTAAATATCGCCTTTTACAGCAGAAGAAAGGGATAAGTCGCTTGAATAATTATTCGGAATTTGGAAATACCTAATAAGCATCACATTACTTTACACTTCTTTTCTTCTGTTTAGTTTCATATGGTAAATTCGTGCAGTAGATTTAAGCCTCTCTGGAGTAAAATAGTTTCAATTCCTGAAGATCTTTGAATTTTTCTTCCGATATGGGTAGAATACCTTCGTTAGCTCTTGGAGGATCCAAAAGCTCGTGATGGTCCAGATGTAGCGCAGAACTTCTATCGATCGTTTTGTACGTACAACTGTAGAAATCCGTTGCATTGTAGTGCTCCCGATGAATGATGAGGCGAGGATGGCCTGCTTCGACTTTCAATTACCGGCCTTGTTGGACAGGGGCATTTCTGAAAGTAATACTCCTGTAGGAAACCTACCCAATATCATGTAGGAGTACTTCAAAGACTCTGGAGGGATCAGGTTTGGAACACTCCGGTCCAGTCTGTACGAATTTCAGTCATAGTTTTTGTTTTCATCAAACCTATATCCTTGTAACATTCCAGTTATGACTGTCTTCTTATTGGGAGTGTGACAGAAACTGATTTCATGAACAATATAATGCAAACACTGTTTTTGCTTTCATAAAATGACTTGCCTCTCTTTTCCGTGGTAAACCAGTGACTTGCCTCCTTCTTTCCCTGAAGGTGAAATCTTTAAGAGTAAATGTCTCAATGACTAACCCTCCCTTTTGTTTTGCTACTTATTCTATACCATCTCTATCACATGAGTACGTTGTTAACTCATTTTTGCCAATTTAGTGATTTACCTCCCTTTTCACCTGTAGTCTTCGTTATGTGTTACATGACGACATTCGGTACCCTTTATAGTTAATAATTATTATTAGTGAGTATACAAATTCTCCTTGCAAAAGTTTATTTTCTATCCGCTTCATTTCAATCGACTTAGACCTTTCAATTATGCTGTCGCGAGGAAAACTGAATTTCGATAGAACTTTAAAAGCGACAACGTATTGAACAATTCGAACCTTTAATGACGGATATCTCGGATTTGGCTGAAGCCACAAAAAGACTATGCGTTTTAAACAAATGTACGCATTTAAAGTATAGGAAGCTTTGTATTCCAACCAAAAATTCGTGTTTCTGTGGTATGTGTGCGCGTGTGTGTGTTTGTGTGTGGTTGTGTGTCTCATCGTATATGTGAACAGCATAACTCAAAAACAAATAATCGGTTAAATAGCAACTTGATTTTTAAGTTCAATGCCTTTTAAGGATGGGACACGAATACTTGGAAGAGAATCGTCCATATTTCTGTATAAAGACATCTAATCGAACGGATGTGTTTTGAGTCTCCTAAACACCACAACCATTTTTCAGAAGAGGACGCTCTATGCATGTGCACGCGCGCGCGTGTGTGTGTGTGTGTGTGTGTGTGTGTGTGTGTGTGCGCGCATGTTGCGTCGCATAACTAAAAATCTGATGTGTTGCACTCACATGATTTTCTCTACTCTTGTGCTAACCATTCTTACAAACTCTTATTTCTATATCTTCTTCGTGTTAGTTAAGATAAACATTTGTACAACTTATTGCTTATTTCCTTGTAGGTACAAGGGGAATGTTAGAATACAGTAGGCTTTGTGCGATAGTCAAATGTTCGAGATTCTGTTGTCTTTGCACACTTAACATATAAAAAAAATGAACAACGATGATCCATTTCACGAACGTTCTGTTTTCCGAAACTCACACACATAACAAGGAATATCTCCGAAATGGTTCACCCTACAAGAAAATTTATTGAGACATAAATTGTGTATTTTAGCAAGATCTACATTTTTTGTATAGTATAATTTGGTCTATCTCTAACGGTTTACCAGTTATGCAAAAGTTGTCCAGAGTAAATACGACTAAAGGGGCTATAGCCAGAAAATTCAAGATATAAATTTCATTTGTCATAAAAATATCTCAAACATAACATTTTAATAAAAATCGTTACAGCCATTTTTAAGAAAATCAAAATTTTCGAAAAATTTTCCATGTAAAGGGTAGTTTAGGGTGGGACTATTTTCTTCAAAATCTTCGTGTCGCATCCTTGAAAGACATTAAACTTAAATTCCAACTTTGGGTTTTAACCGACTTTTCGTTTTTGAGCTATGCTGTCCACAGACTGACAGACTGACACAGACTGACAGACTGACAAACTGACACACAGACACACACACACGGACCTTTTTCTAAAAATGCTTTTTTTTGGATTCAGGGGGTCTCAAAACATATATTTCCGGTGAAATCTCGACATCGAATTTTTGAGTGGAATTCAATACTTTCCCTACTTACCAGTAGAGAAATTAAAAACGATGTCGAATAAATACCAAAGTTGCTATTTAAGTTCAGTGTATTTGTTACCCTGAATATTAGGGGGAAATGCGTACATGTCCGCATAAGAAAATCTCCGGATACAAACACAATAATTAAAGTTTCCTTCTGTGTACCAATGTGATGTCTGAATAAACTTGAGAAATGAATATTTTAGTGTGACTAATTAATTAACTAACTAAAATTGATATTCCAAAAAGGTTAATTAACTCCCGATCCACTTTAATTATTGTGTTTATTCTAGCTGTCCACTTAGAAGAAATCTCCCTTTAATTTTTTCTGAAGTCGATGTGCAAGCAAGACCAGTAGTCAGCTTCTTTTAAACCCTACAGTGTAAGTGTAGACTGTACAAGGTGAACATGAGAAGTGGTGCTACTGCTGCAGGTAGAACAACGTTTGGCTATTAGGCTGGTATCCAACGAATGCACAAGTCAGCACTCACTCAGGTGTCTACACAAAGCTGGCCGAATACTTGTAGGTATGTGTGTAGCTTTCGCTTGGTCAGCAACTAATACATAGGACCACCTATATTGGCACGAGGTGCAAAACGAAACAAACACGCTCTGTTCAAAAATGCAAAGTAAGTGAAACACTGCTGTCTAAAATATTATATTTGTCTTATGGGTGGTCTGCTTTTAGCAAATGGTGCCACTGTGTACACGGAACGGAGCTCCAAAGAACTCTCATAGTGCCGACAAACTGCATGCAAATTCATCATCGTCGTCATCATCGCGGTCGTCATCCTGTTATTCCTCAATGTTGGATCCTTTGATCCTTGTGCGAGTTGAGAACTGAACTATGTTGGTACCGAAACGTAGAACATTAACTATTATCAGCCTCTGTATGTGCATTAACGTTTATTTCAAAAGATTGATATCTACACTTGGAGTACATCAGAACCAGAAGAAGCTTGAGTATGTGCGCTTCAACATAAAGGTGCAATATACCATCCTCCGAGTCTACAAACATAACAAGTGGCTGAATTTGATATTGGACACATCATTCAGAGATGTAATATGAACATAGCCTCAATTCGGAATGCTCCAGTGTCAATGTAAAGATTTCGATAATATCTAATGAACTATCCTTGGGCTGTTCGGAAATGCTGCCTCCAGAACGCTTTATTTGGCACGATAAAGACTATTTTGTAATGGTTACTGCATAACTCTCGAAGAGGTTATTTAGGGAAAGTAAGACTCGAACCTCGGTCTGGGTATAGGTGATTATACAAAGATGAACACAGCATGACGTTCTATTTGGAACAGCTCAAGAAGCACCAGTCTTCGTTGAGTACTGCTCTTCAACGTTAGTGGGCATGATAGACAATCTTCGCCGTCGACTGGACAACTATACTAGTAAGAAGAAAAGTATAAACGGATAGCGATCTATGTAAGGTGAAACATTTACTGTACAATATAACGATTAGCTAACCACTTTAACACGATGTTCTTACAAATACTTTACGCTTTCCTCTAATATCAGTTCCTTGTTTCTGAGCCAACGCAACTGTAGGCCATCCATGTAAGTTTCTGTGACAATGTTTTGCTATATATGTTGTATTATTTCATATATCCTTACTGGACTTAGTGCTAAGATTTCATCTAATCATTAGTTGTAGTAATTATAGTATTAAGGTAATAATTACAATTGAATCGCCTTTCGTTTATGCAAATATTCACAACAGTGCATCTCTTGCTGAACGCAACCCCAAATTGTAATGCAGACGGCCTGCGGGACTTAGTAAATGATTCTAGTTAAACAAAAACTTCCGAGGTCCATTTCATATCCTATGGATTTACAAGCTGACTGTAGAAGCAGTATTTAATGAGTATATAAAGTCACCCCTCCAACACAAACATCAAAACATAAAACACCACTATCTTCGTGGTGAGCAAATAGTTTATAGTCATATTTTGATGAGTCTTAGGGTGAATTACTTGAAAATGCTGTCGTCTACGCTTTTCTATTATGATCTGCGTTACATTTAAAATAAAATAAGGCAGTTCCACTACATCAGGTTACAACCGGGTAAATTGTTCCTTTGATGTACGACAACACTTTCTAATTTTCTGTTTGTGGGACAGAAACCACGGCAAGTTTGGACCACCTGGTACTGAATATGAAGAATGTTTGCCTAACAGAAAAAGTATCACATAAAAAAAAAGTTTGCCTCGTAAAACGTTCATTCAATATCCTGGCGAAATCATCAAAGTTCAAAGCTACCTTCTTTTTTCATGTGCTCGTCTTTACAACATGCTTCTGATGCTGGATCGACGAATTTTATCAAGCAAATAACATGAATTGTTACTCACATGGCCTGCAGGACTTGACAGCAGGTGGTTGTAGGCGGTAGGTTTTGTTACACTCACTCCGCCTCCAATAGTCGACGGATGGTTCGTCTGTAACAAAGAAAATATATTCGGGTCAGTAGGCATAATTTGATGTAGATTTTATGTTAATTTCTCCCTTGAATCGGAGTAACTTAATCTTACAAGTTTTGTTAACTATTCCAGTGCTGTACAGACGGCAAGTTCACCTTGGCGCATCCTTGTTGCTAGAAGGTCAGGCTTCCTCACACCACTGCTTTTGAATACGTGACTGATAACAATAAAGCGCGGAACAAAAACCATTTCGAGAGTGTTCATGAACTTCTCGCTCACGGCTTACTTGAGAAAAAGACGAATTTCTAGAAAGATTCGTGCTCCGTCATTCTCGCCTATAAAAGCTTGTGGGACGACGAGATAGGCAGGCAGGCAAACAGATAGACCGACTGACAAATAGATAGGCAAATAGATGGATGGATGGATGGATGGATGGATGGATGGATGGATGGATGGATGGATGGATGGATGGATGGATGGATGGATGGATGGATGGATGGATGGGTGGGTGGGTGGGTGGGTGGGTGGGTGGGTGGGTGGGTGGGTGGGTGGGTGGGTGGGTGGGTGGGTGGGTGGGTGGGTGGGTGGGTGGGTGGGTGGGTGGGTGGGTGGGTGGGTGGGTGGGTGGGTGGGTGGGTGGGTGGGTGGGTGGGTGGGTGGGTGGGTGGGTGGATGGATGGATGGATGGATGGATGGATGGATGGATGGATGGATGGATGGATGGATGGATGGATGGATGGATGGATGGATGGATGGATGGATGGATGGATGGATGGATGGATGGATGGATGGATGGATGGATGGATGGATGGATGGATGGATGGATGGATGGATGGATGGATGGATGGATGGATGGATGGATGGATGGATGGATGGATGGATGGATGGATGGATGGATGGATGGATGGATGGATGGATGGATGGATGGATGGATGGATGGATGGATGGATGGATGGATGGATGGATGGATGGATGGATGGATGGATGGATGGATGGATGGATGGATGGATGGATGGATGGATGGATGGATGGATGGATGGATGGATGGATGGATGGATGGATGGATGGATGGATGGATGGATGGATGGATGGATGGATGGATGGATGGATGGATGGATGGATGGATGGATGGATGGATGGATGGATGGATGGATGGATGGATGGATGGATGGATGGATGGATGGATGGATGGATGGATGGATGGATGGATGGATGGATGGATGGATGGATGGATGGATGGATGGATGGATGGATGGATGGATGGATGGATGGATGGATGGATGGATGGATGGATGGATGGATGGATGGATGGATGGATGGATGGATGGATGGATGGATGGATGGATGGATGGATGGATGGATGGATGGATGGGTGGGTGATTATTACCAAAAACTATTACAGTATAGCAACGTCATAATTTAAAATTACGAAGCGAGGTTATAAAAATCATGCACAGAATACAATGGATTAGTCACCAATGTATGGCGTAAAGTCCTTTTGAAATTTGAAATAGGAAGCTCTCTTATCCTTTGGGATAAAATATATAGTTTAATGGAAACAACTATAAATCTGTTCTGAATTTTCGTATGTTTGAATTTGTTTACGTACAAATTCAGACAGTTTCGTGTCACATAGCTGTGAATGTTTGAGCAAACTATAAAACTGCTAAAATTTTCCTTAACATACAGACAGGTCAGCACATACATCGATGGCAGGGTTAAAATACATAAATCAATAAAAAGTGGTTTACAACGTTCTTTTGGATGAACTCCACAAATTAATATAACGTCCTTTTTTTATAACACAAAGACCTTTGTTGCCAAAGAGTGATTCCCCCAGAAAAGCAAACCATAATTAGCATGCGAATGAATATGAGTATAATACACTTTCATCAGCACATCCTTAGTTACACTATGACTTAAAATTCTCAGCATAAAAATTCCTGTTGTAATTTTTTTAATGATATGATTAATATGTGTTGACCATCCAAGGTCTGAGTCAATATAAATACCTAAAAAGTTTAAGGAGCTTCCAAAGCATCCGGTATTAAATTTATACAGAATGTCAGTTTTTTTCAGAGACAGTTTTTGAGACGAAAAGGGCAGAGTAGTTAATTCGTGAACCGGACAGCTGTTCGCAATGCGCATGTGTGCAGTCGTCGTGAGAAACCTGTATGTTTCTACAGAGACTGTTGGGACATAGATACGTCGCGTCAAAGTTAGTCTTGAAGTTAAACAGTTTTAGTGAGTATTAAGTGATTGTATCCTCAAAGGCAGCTGTTTGTGTGTGTGTGAGAGAGAGAGAGAGAGAGAGAGAGAGAGAGAGAGAGAGAGAGAGAGAGAGAGAGTAAAGAAAGACAGAAAAGTGTGTGTCAATGGAGACACAACATCTGTGAATTTTAAAATCACGAAAAACTATAGATTGTGTTATTTAAAAAAAAAAAAAAAAAAAAAAGGGGGAACATTTGTCGCAGTATGTATGTTACACTGATAGTGTGACATTTTCAATAAATTTATTATTTTGCAATTCACAGTAGGTACTAATGGTACGTTCCAATGTGGTGATTTATTTTTAAACGGAACTTGGTTTCATTATGTATACTTTGTAACAATATAAGCGAAACAGCTTATCAGCAGTTCCCAAGAATTCAATATGGTCGACATTACAGCAAACTGCAGTGGACATTACACCAAAGGCAGTACTGCCAACCTACATAGTAAAAACATTATTTCTAACCTCAAATATCACAGGATTAAAGTAACATACTTTCAAACAATAATAATGGTTGCGAACACTAAAATAAAAAGAACCCCAACTCTAACTGCATATGCCCATTGCTCTAAAACAATTCAAGACAAAAGCACATACGGACGAGCAATACAATGGCGTCCACAGATTAATTAATACGGCAGTTAAACAGAATCTTGTTTTAAAATCTATCGGTTGCCTTCTCTGCAATGGTTCAAAAATAAGGGCTTCTGTAGCAATATAACGAATGCAACAACACCAACTATGACCGTAGAGTTAACATGGTTATATTTTACGAACTGTTGGCGGTATTAGTTCAACCTAACAGATGGAATATCATCAAATATAACCAACGACGCCATAATGGAGGAAAATGTCACAGTTGATTTTTGGGGTATTTCAATGAGCGTTTCCTCTATAACAATGTTACTTATGTGGACTGTATTTTCAAAAAAGTCAAGTGAGTGAGTGACTAGGGTTTAATAGCCCGTCGACAGCTAGGTCATTAGGGCCCGATGGAAAAAGTCAATAAACAGCAGTTGGGGCCATAAGCTTAACCAATAGCACTTGCTAATTTACTCAAAATCTCGAAAATACTTGTAATATTACTCATGAAAACATCAACAACAGGACATTAGTTCACTATTTGGCTATCATCTCACCAAACTACACAACTGTTAGTCAATTAACAACTTAAATACGCAATAATGGCTTCTCATAATTGGACGTGACCAAGCCCTTTTCTACTCCTCTAGTACAATTTTTTGGTTCAACGTCCCACCCAGTGCGAAATAATTGGCTAATGAGCAGTGATTGCTGACTGGCAGAGACGCGTGTTAAAATAATACCGGTTAACGTTGGTGCGCCTTATTTGCAAATATAATGGCGGCAACAGTTGAGGTCGTTACTTTATGCTCAAATTAACTTCTGCTTATGCATCTGAAGCGTAATGTTTTATTAATCATGTAACATGTATTTTCATACTTATGTCTTAGCCGGATACTTAAGAGCTAATTAGACTCATATCAACGTCACTTCATATTTAAACTTACATTTAGCAATAAACACCACAGATTAGGCTTGCTAATGCAAGAAGGCCTTTGAAGAAATTCAGGAACTGAACCAAGGCATTTCAAAGAAAGATGTGTGTGATGCTTGACTTGAAAATGCGTACCCACTGCGTTGTTTTAGGATCCGTACAGGGAGGCGGTAACAGACGGCATGACGGTTATAATAATCTTCCTCGGCCTGCTTTCACCAACAAAGTAGAAATGTCATAATTTTGATGTACTATTCGCACACTTTATCTTGAGCTTTGGTATCTAGTGCTAAGAACGGTCCGAATCAAGAAGACCTGTGCTTTGCCAAACTAAGTGAGCATTTTGATCCACACTCCACTCATGCATTTCACTGTATCGCGTTACCGTTTTTTGCTCTTCTTTTGCTTTATCATACCGATCTGATTTTGTGTTTAACCAACTGAAACAGTAATTTTAAGTACTAAATGCCTAAAGCAAACTCGCTACAGCGCAAACTGGGAACAGTAAAAGAAGGGGCATGTATTTAGTTTTTTACTTCAGCGTTGGCTAACCTGGAAAAAAACAATTGCCGAAGCTACAACTCACTGCCCTCTACGATATTTGAAGTATGACTGCGCAAAAGACATAGAAGTCCTGTTGCTGTCTTCGACAACAACGCTGTCTGAGATCTCAAAATAAAGTGTGCGAGTGATATTATTCACAGTGTATTTTGTAAAGAAAAAACCTATTCTTAAAAACTTTTGTTCTTCTATCTACTTCATGTTAATCGAAGTAAACATCTACAGAAATTGTGTACTTTCATATTGCCTTCAAGGTACAACAGGATTAAGGGCATACATTGGGATTTAAGATATAGTAAACCATTTTAAGAACGGGTCATTATGTGATAGCTTTAGAATTTCCTTCTATTTTCATGGCGGAGAGAGAGAGAGAGAGGGGGGGGAGGGGAAGACTAACGACTTCACATTTTGGAAACGTTGAAAGTATTTTAAAATGCAAACCAATAACAAGGAATGTCTAAAAGAATGGTCCACCAAGGAAAGAGAAAGACAGAGAAAGAGAAGGAGGGAGGGAAGGAGGGAGAGACAGAGGGAGACATAAACTGCGTGCTTTAACGACATCTACATTTTGTGTGCACTAAGATTTTGTCTATAAGTAAAAGTCATTCAGACTGAAGATTTCAGAGGCTCTTCCCAGGAAATTCAAGAAATACATTTCATTTTAAATATTAATATACATTTCTAGAAAATTTTTGAGAAAATCCATTTTTCTGAAAATTGTTCCAGTAGAGAGTAGTTTGGGGTGGAGGAATTTTCTTGAAAGGCTTGGAAGATAGAGAACTTCAATATTAAGTTTGGTATTTAAGCGTCCTTCGTTTTTGAGCAACTCTGTTAGATACGCACACACACACACACACACACACACACACACACACACACACACACACACACACACACACACACAAGAACCTTTTCCTAGAAAGTTTCATTTAGTCTTCAGGTCTCCCTGAATCTGAACACCCATACCACCATTATCCTGAAACCATTATGACCTGAAAGTCCCAAGCTACATAAGTCACATTTAAATTATCGCTGTCACTTTCCCTCATATATAATCAGCCAGGGACATAATATGCACTCAAATATTTCTCTGCTTCAATATTACCACCGTTCTTAAAATCCTTTCTTTTACCCTTCTTCCCAGAGTTATACATACAGGGTGTTTAAAGAAAGATATTGCAACAGGAATTGGGATTGGGCAAACCTAGAATAAACATAAACATATGCCCGAAAACAAATGCCTGTTGATATATGAGTCGTTTTACTTGTGTATTTGAGGGTATTTACTCCAGACAATGGACTTCATCCAACGGATGGATTGATAAAAGAGGTCTAGTAGCACGGCCTCCCCATTTGCCAGACCTCAATCCATTTCTTTTTGGCTATGGGGACATTTAAAGGCATTGGTGTGCGCAAAACCCATCGACAATATGGATACGTCAAAGAGCGTGTAATCAATGCACGTGCCCAAATCGGAGAGCACTGTATGCGATATGACCGAAAGAGTTCTGGATTCCTTGAGAAGAGAAGTTGAAACATGTATAAAATGCATGGTAACCACATGAAGCATCTCCTGTAGCAGTATCGACATAACATGCAGATGTTACCAGAGAACAGAATGGTAGGAATCATCACAACTCCTGTTTGGTGTCTATGGTGTTCTGGTGTTCCTAAGAATGCGCTTGTTGGATGAAGTCCACTTTCTGGTGTGAATACTCAACAAAAGTAAAATGGCTCATATCTCAACATATATTTGGTTCCGCACATATGTTTATAGGGACATTTATTCTAGTTTTGACCAAACCCAACTCCTGTTACAATATGACACTTTTTTTAAAACACCTGGTATATACGTGTAAGTGAATCGTTTTGTCATGGCACCGAAACTCCCCTAATCCTAAGAGTACCAAGGAATGACATGTAAGACATGAATCAATTTCGAGTAGCTGAATATCACTTTATTCCCTTTAATTTTGAAAATGCACTTAAAGCTAAGATAAGTGAAGAGCTTAACAATAGAACTCCAACAGTCACGATGATTAATAGAAACTCTAAGAACAGCAAAACTGCCTTAGACTCAGAGCAGTGGAAGACGGTATTGGCACCAGTAATCACAGGGAACTGAAATAAAACGCATTAGGTGGTTGCAGAAAGAAACAGACTAAATGTTATGAATCACATCGATATCCAATCCCATGTGTAGTGTTTAAAGAGACGAATATGGTTAGCTGTGTTAACTGGGTTGTATCGCTTGCCTTGAAATTTTGTGGTAACCAACAATTTTAAACGTTGCGGTTGTAAAAAGCCATCATTTCCTTCATCCGTATACAATTACCAGGGACGCCTCTGAGGAATATCCAAAATAGGTTAACGCTTCTTACGCAACAAATATGTCTGAAAGGAAACACAAAGCGGCACCTAATCACCGTCATCAAAGATAGTGCTACACCCGTCGCGTGCAGGCCTTATAAGGTATCCTGGTAACCTGTTAAAGCCAACCATTGACGAACGAACTGCATCATACGTATCGTAGGAAATCTGGGGTATATTATCTCGAAATATTCTTGTGAATGGAAATAAATATACAGCCTATTTTTTGCTCTTGCCAATATCTCAAACAGGTGATATTTTAATCAAATCAAATCAATCATTTTTGGGTAAACAGAAAATCATGACAGGGAGCTGATTGGGGAGAGGGCATTCTTCGTTCTTAAACGCATCTAACTTAAATTTGAAAATTGACTTGCACGTTTCTAATAATGCTATTATTCACATATAGATGAACAGATTGTCCTCACTTTCCCCAGATGCAAAAACACGTAGACATATTTCTAGAAATGCTTTTTGTGGTTCTAAGGAATCTCAAAAATGCAGTTCTGTTAGAACCTCCATATCAAAATCACGACTCTAATGCAGTACTTTGGTATGTAAGCGCTAGAATAACTGCAAAATGAGCCAGGCATTAAAATTTGCACACACTGAATCAAATACTTTACCTATAAACCTTGACAAATAATGATAGATTAAGAACAGAACCTTTCTCAGCCTGGATTGTTGATTAAAATTTCACGCAATATTAGTAGAGTATTCGACCATAAGACTCCCAGGCCTTGCTCAAAAAATATTTTATCATTATTAAGTTGGCAAGCCTTGAAGCTCTACAAAATCTGTAAAATATACTTTCGGTGTGTGCGATCATGCTCTGCAAGATCAAGAAAACGGTGCAAAGCATTAATTCTCGCATTTATCATTGTCACATTATTGCTACTAACAAAAATAGATTCTGCTCGTCAGTATAAAATTCTTACTTAAAACTTTTTATAGAAGTACCTGCGTCTGGTGACTATAATGCATGAATTGCAGTAATTTTCATTGCATTAATAAGAAATTAAATTTACGTAGGCATAATAAAAATGGATATTATCTATTCCATAGATAATTTCTGCCTATCACATTTACACGGCATGTAAAAATAAAAGAAATGTATAATCACTTTCAAGGGCGCTTTGTGCAGAAATGTATACGCAGTTATTCTTATTTGGCTACACGGGGGATGAGTGAATAAATTGTGTTGCACAGAAGTAAGCAATTCCAATTAACGATGAAAGCTTTTTTATACAAACTAATTGTCCTGGAGTAGCGTCAATGAAAAGCTGTATTCTTTATTCTCCTGCACTAGTAACACTTCACATACTCTCTCAAAAACGTAGACTTTGTAACTAATCAGAATCAGGACACAAATGTTACAATCAATGGGAAGTAGAATAGAGACAGACGTCGACATAAACGGTCTTACCATCTACTCTTTTTAACAAGTACTTGGGAAATTCAACAACAATCATATGTAGACAAACGCGAATCTTGATAAAAACAAACCCTTTAGGCGAAGTATTTATGTACACAGGGGTGCTATTCATATGTTAGTCTCCTTTGCCCATCTTTTTTGCTCTTCCTCTTTCACTTTATAATTCTTCTGTTGTTCTGCTATCTCTTTCTCGCTGTCCCTCTCTGCGTGCAACATATATATGTCGTGCAATGATGACATTGTAATACTTGTACTTTTTTGGGTGGGGCACACCGTTAATAAAAACGGTAGCGACTGTGCCTCTCATTGGGAGATCAAGGGGTGAAATCCCGTGTATCGGCCAATCTGGCTTTTTTTCTTCCTCGCTTTCGTCTGCCTCCCTTCCTTATTTCTTATTTATGTCCTATTCTGCCTCAGTTACTAAGTAAATAACAGAGTGGATCACCAGAACAAAACGTTGCACCTACAAAGCAAAAGAAATAGAAAAGAAACGCAGAAGACGCAAAAAAGCGACTAAGCAATTAACGCGTCTGTTCAGCATCACATTTACGTAAAGAACAACTGTCAGTTCCACGATCCCAAAGTCCACATTTCGTCAAAAGAACTCAATAACCCCAAAATAGAACTATAAGAAGGCAACTAACAAAGTTCCTCTGGTGGTACAGAAAGGCGATTGTGTAACTAAGGCCATCTATCTGATACAAACTGATTCGGATGAACCAACGAAGCTAAAATAACCATCGCAGTATGTGACCAAGAAATTAACACGATGTTAAACAATAAAAAATCCGATGCGTTGCACTCACATGACTTTCTCTACTCTTCTTGTACTACCCATTCTTACAAACTCTTATTCTTATATCTTCGTGTTAGTTGAGAAACATTTGTACAAATTATATTAGTTTATCTTCTTGTAGGTACAAGAAGAATATGGAATACAGAAGGCTTTGAGCGAGTCCAATCTTTTTAAAGCTTTCAAATTTCGTTCTCTTTCCACGGTTAATATATAAAAGGTGAATGACAATGTTCCATTTCACAGAAGTATAAGTTCTCCAAAACTCACAAAAATAAAAAGGAATAACTCCGAAATGGTTCACTCTACAAAAAAATTTATTTACACATAAATTGTGTTTTAGCAACACCTACATTTTTATAGTAAGTTTTGGTCTATCTCTCACGGTTTACCAGTTACGCAACAGTCATCCAGAGTAAATACGACTACATGGGCTATAGCCAGAAAATTCAAGATATTGTCGTACATTTCACTTTCCATAAAAATGTCTCAAACATATGACATTTTAATCAATCGTTAGAGCCATTTTCAAGAAAATCAAAATGTTCGAAAAATGTTCTATGTAAAGGGTAGTTTAGGGGGAGGAATTATCTTCAAAATCTTCGTGTCGCATTCTTGAAAGACATTAAATTTAAATACTAACTTTGGTTTTTAACCGATTTTTCGTTTTTGAGTTATACTGTCCACAGACTGCCACACAGACACAGACGCGCACGCACGCACACACACACGTGCGCGCTTAACTAAACAACGATTTATTCAAAATATGAGCAAGCATTTTAACATTAAGATAGTTTAAGTTCATTAATATTTTCTGTGTACGCTCCACAAATGTAAATTAAATTTTGAGTATTGTAGCTTACTTTCAGTGAGCGGGAAATAAGGATGCCTGGTTGGGATGGCTCGTTTAAAATCACAGGGTAGTATCACAGGGAGATACGGGGCGGAGGGGGATTATCTCCCCGTCCCTCCTGCAAATCGCACACTGTGACAAAGTTTTGAACTACTTATGTATATCTTTCTGACTTAAAAACAAAATTTAAACAATGCAGTTTTAGCTTTCTAATTGTCCCTTATACAAGTTAATAATACTTAAGTAACTTAATAAGGGGAGAAGACAAAGCTCACATTATTAACCGCCTCCAAAATGCAATTATGTACTGATACTGTGATACAGGAATAAGTCAAGGCTTGATGTTGCTTCTGGGTAAAGTCAGGATTTATCTGAAGGCTCACATGACGTGTTCCTCTAAATCGAGCAAGGATTTACACAACCCATAAACGGAAAACTGTAATTACGGACAGAGTTTCAACAAAATTAATTATGCCGCTAAGGACCGAGAATTAATTATATGCAATTAATTACAAAGTGAGACATCGCGTGCGAAGGAAGCTGTTGTTGCTCTCCATGCTTTTTGTTGCAAGTAAAAGATGTAATGATGCTGTAAAAAAGGATGGCATGCCCTAGGCAAGGCGAAGAAGAAACCACACACTGTTTTCATTGCAGATGGGCAACAATATTCACGCTAGCGGGAGTTATGTGCAACAAATGTCGTAATTAGAAACAGGTGCAGGGGGTGGTAAAATAGGAGAATGGAAAAATCGGTGCCTTCAGTTGAGCATACTTTTATATGATGATGTGTTTTCTTGGGCTTACAGATACAGATAATACACTTTGACTCTAACATTTTGATTAAAATACCACATGTTTAAGATTTTTCATATCAAATGAAGTGTATATCTTCAATTCCCTGGGAATTCCCTAGTAATTTGCCTTCATTCTGAATTACTTCTGAATAACTGGTAAACTGTAAGAGGTACAAAATCTTACTATACAAAAAATGTAAGATTGGGTTAAAGCACACAATTTATGTCAAATAAAATGTTTGTTCACTTAAATATTTTCGAGATATTCCTTGTAATTGATTTATTCACATTTTAAAATACGTATGCTTTTCTAAAGAAGGAAGGAGCCTTTGCTTTTCTTTGTCCCTTGGTCATGTAAAAAACGGAAACTCGAAACCATCACATAATGACCGGCTTTGAAAACAATTGGCTATCGCTTCAGCTTTTTGCATTGTTCGTATACATACATATATATTCATCTACGACGAAATATTTATACTGACTTGAAATAGAAGAATAAGCCTTTGTAAGTAAAGTGAGTAGAGAAAGTCATGTGAGTGCTACATATTAGATTATTTTTTTCAGTTACATAGCCGGTTTAACTCCTTCCGTATTTTCGACGGATTCTTATGGTTGATGTTCCTTTGCTTACAATGTCATCTTTTTTTTAATATTACAACTTTATTTATTATTTTGAAGCAAACATCTTACATTCATTCTCACTTTCATATGCCAACCTTTCCTTCATATATCGCCAGTTTCAGTGATTTGATGAACACTGACAACCAGAGTCCTTTACTCAAAAGTCACTGGTTAGAAACCTTCAGAACTGCTGTTTCTGAAACTTACAAAAGTCTGCCTCTTTAATATCTTCAATATTTGTTTAACATTTCTTAGATCTTGCCTCCCTTAATGCTAATGACATTTATTATAATTTATAATCAGATATTCCATATAAATTCAGTGTTGCAACAACATCAGACAGTGACTACAGAAAGCTGATCACAATAATTCCAGGTCTGAGTTCGCCATATAAGCGGGTGGAAGCAGTTCCTTGGAATCTACCATTTGTGGGTGTCCAAGCCAGTCTACGAACGGCCCTGAGTTCAATGCGCGAATGCACAGTGACTCTGCAAGTTGAGTAAGTCTACAGTAAGCGTGGGAGAAGATTTTCAAATAGAATTTCTCAAAGTCCCTTTGAGATTTCTTCAAGACCTGATAGTGCATGAAGCTGTCGACACCCAGACATCCATTGTATTCACCTTCTCTATTTCAGCCATGAAGGGAAGACTGAACAGGCTGCATACACACTGAACTATGTATTCATTAACCAAAAAAGTCTTTACAAACAACGTGACCACCTTGGAAGCTGAGGTGAAACCATTGATTTAACAGACCTTATTCAAATATCTCTAAGGTGGTCCAACTGTGTGTAATTTGTGTTACAAACCTTAGCTAATTTTATCGATCGAATTTCTTTGTTGGCGAAATCGATAGACCGCATCGCCAGCCTTACTTGGCAGCCACAAACGTCGTTCTAGGAATTGCAAATCCTTGCGAATTTTTCAGGCAGCCTTTCATACTCTCGCAGAAAGTAATGGTTATATAATATATTACGAGCTCACTTCATAAAAAACCTTGTTTCGGAGTGCCGAAGGTTAGACTATAGTACACACTTTAGTACAAATTAAGTTAATAGCTGTGCTACATTCCATTAGAAACAAGGAAATTCTGGAGAATACAAACGCAAAATTGCGTCTCATTCGGCTTTTAAGATTTACTGTGAGTACATTCTCGAAGGATAGAATAGACAAAGCACGCACAGTGAGAGGCAGAATTTTACCAGTCAGTACACGAATGTTTGGTATATAACGTTAATAAACCTAATAGAAAGGACACTATCGGAATCTCAAAACGGTATTAACAAATATATGAGTATGATGTGTTGCACGCACATGACTGGGTTCGGTCCCAGGCAACCGCATGTGGGATTTGTGGTGGACGAAGCGGCGCTGTGGCGGATTTCCTCCGAGTTCTCCGGTTTCCCCGCCATCTCATTCCACCGATGCTCCATCTTCATTCCATGTATCATCCGTGTCACCGCCTGAAGTGCCGTATGTAGTAAAAGCGGGCGTTAAACACTACAAAACCTCGTGTTCATTCTGGTTGGCTCAGAGACGTTGCCTTACTGATCCCAAGTCACGGGTTCAAATCCGTCCAGAGCGATGAGTTTTATGTGTGCTTTAAACGAACAACCACACAACAATAAATTTACCGGCATGTAAAACTCCTGCGGGACGAAATTCCCGCACGCCAATAGCACTGATATCATTCTGGAATTGACACTAACAAACAAAATATTTATTTACTTAAAATGCTCCGTAGTAGCAAATTCCCCCACAAAGATGACCTTTTAGATACAAATTCTTCGCCTGTCTTCATTATTCTTTTAAATGTATTGCACCTTCACATTATATTATAAACATTAAGTCACATGGTTGAACTTAAAATATTGCACAGCGTCCATCATTTCAATATCTAACAATTTTGAAGATTTTAAAGCAATTTAAATGTTATTTTTCCACTTCAACCCAAACTGGAGTCATTGGGACGAACCAAAACGTAAAGGCTATTTTTCTTCAAGGCGTTATTATTTTATGCACATCAGGAAAATAAGAAAGAACACAAAACAAACCGTGACCTGTTATGCACGCAGTCATAAATCTTTCTGACATTCACAGGCTACATAAGGGGTGTGGGTTCTCATCCTGCTTTGGCTGGCTGTGGAAAGTTGTGCAGTTTCTGCATCATTGTTCTGCCGCTTAGTTTCGATATGCATTCATCAACACTAGTCACACACAGTGTTGAACGCATGCGCAAGTGCATGTTTTATTTAGGAATAAACTTATACTGTTCAAATGAAACAGTTTACATCCGATTATTCGTACATATTAATGTATAAATTGGACGTCAGTCCACATTTCATACACATTTTAAGCTTTCTGGAGGAAAAGCTATTTTTTTTCTAGTTTCGGTAAAACCTGTAATTCATAATAACTCTATCGCTAAAATCAAATTGGTGCTTCTTAAAAAGTCAAGTACCAGTAAAGAAAGCCGTAAATGAAAATACCAAAATATTCTTCAACCTCATATTTCTTGATATTTCAAAAACGTATTACAAACATTTTATTTAAAAATTCCTACAGGAAGTCTCCAAAATAATAAAATCATCATATGTCCACACCTATAATCTCTTCAAAGATGAAATTGCTTATCTATTTCTTAGGTATGCACAACTAAAACTGTTGTATGTGGCTTAGCATTGTTTAATTCTCAAGTTAAAAAAAGAGAAAATAAGTCGTCATTTAATTGTAGAATTAAAATATGTGCTTCAATCAAATAACCTTCTCTATCCATTACAAACTCGCATGCTTGCCTTATACATATAGCATTATATCCTTTACAAATGATTCCACTCAAGTTACGTCACAATACTTTTTGAAGAATTAGGATATAAATCCTTAGTTATACAGGTGTCCCAGATAATATTTCTTTTATCTGCTTCTAATTGTTATATTACTTAGAGAAGTGAAAGTGTGATAGAGGTATTTACCAATTGGAATATCTACTTTCTAGTACGATTTATTTGAATGGTTTTATTTTGATGATATCCATGTTACGCAACTTTATTATTTTAAATTGAAGATACTAGAAATGTAGGTTTATAATCACCTCTGTAAAATGCAGTGTATGCTAGCTTTAAACATATCTTGTTATCCTTAGCTGTTCGGAATTACGAATGAAAACATTACGGGGGAAACGCTTCCCTCCTTAGAGCTCCGTCCGCGTACCAATGTGCAACTTGTCTACTCAGACTAAGAGGGAAGATTACTTATAATTCAGAGTTACTTACAACTGAGATTTTGATCATGAATCATATTTCTTTTTTAAAAAAAAGCAATACAGTGGGCCTACATGTGTAAACTTTTACAAACAACAACGATATGTATGAAGAAAACATTATTTTGAACTTGGCCTTCCTTAAAGAAATCCGTTAATTTGGCTTGTTTCCTTTTCTTGCATTAAGTGCATACACCTCATTTTGTTACTGATGACTACGCGTAGCGTGGTGTAAACAATTCCAAAGTCTGAGCAATTTTTGTTTTGGTTTCGCGTGGATTAAGTTCCACCTCTCGTAAGAAATTTACTTTCTGATCTAGTGTGTACCATTTTCTTTTTGTGCTCTTCATGGCTGATTAAAAGCAACTGAGAACTGAAAGACAAAACCGCTGTTCAACAATAAACACCAGATATCGAAAATGTTTATATTTACTTCTCGTTTGTTGCTACAACATTGTCGCGCCGACAGCACCCCGCTCAGGTTGGGTCTTTGTCAACAGAGATAAGGAAAATACGTATAAATACGTTACGTGTAAAAAAGGTTTTATTAATATGTTTGTAAATTACATTTTTCCGAGATCTGCAAAAATTTACGTATGAATGCGAATTACATAGAACTGAGTTGCGTATAAAGCACACTGAACTATAATCCATTGCTGAACGTGGGGTCGACTCTATAACTCTCCGAAACCTATGAGGTAATTTCCTATCTATAATTTTTCCTAACATGGAGCATCATCCTGTTGAAACCACAAAAGACACTTTTACGGCAATCTTCCTAAACTGTTAGTCGGGAAATCGCTGTACAATTCCCCCGTGACAATGTCATAAAAAATTGGGGACCAATTGTGGTATCCCAAGACAACGTTTTATACTAGTTATTTCTTGGCTTTCGGTATGGGTCACGTCCTGTTGGCTTTTTTAATCATGCCGACGTAATTATTTAACATTTTATATGTCGCATTGGCCTTAGCCAAACTTGCATCTTTCAGTCATTACCACCAAACTCAGTAGTCAAAGAGTGGACATGGGAGCCACTTATATTCACGAATAATGCGCCATCCATAGAAGGACTAAAGTTAGCAACAATAGAAATATCTCGCATACCAACATGAGGATCCATCTGCAAAGCACCTCAAACGAATATTGCATTACCTGTAGTCTTTGACGCTCTCCGTTGTTGTCTGCGTTCTCTTAGACTAAACGCATCAAAAGTGTTTCATTAAATTAAGTAGCTATTTTTCTGTTTGAGATAACATATAGAGCAAAGTTTTGTGACTAATGATCAATAGACACTTTGAAATTTATGTTTAAAACCAGCTTAGATTCACAATTTTAGCAATGTTCCTTTTCAGATTTGGGCCCTTATATAACTATTGTTTGAAAATACTTAATTTTACTTATGAAGTTACAGTAATTATCTCTCTGTACAAAAATTTACATACAATGAGATTCATGACATTCTGTACCCCTAAACCTCTGCAACAGATTTAAGTTCATTGACCGAAATCTTCCCCCTAACAACAAAGAAACAATCTCATACCAGAAGTGGACCCCTCAGTCACCTTCAAACCCTCTTGACTTATTTTGATCATGAGTATTTAAACCATGGGAAGAAATAGTTCTGGTAAACGATATTATTTTTCAAATTCTGGAAGTCATGCCAGCTGACTTAGTCTGGGCTTTCTCGCCAAAGCAAACGGTGCTGTTGAATACAAAAACGCTACAAGGTCCTGTCCGTGACCAGCAACATGGCAGCACTAATGTATCACGGTAAAGACCCCATTAGTTCTTATGCAAGCAGCGAAAACTGTGACAGACATTGCCAAATGTCGCTCTTTGTGATATTTTTACCTTACTGTCCCACCTGACTCTAATGTCTCTCGCTCTGAAGGTTGTCCTTCCCTTCGGAAGACACACGCGTCCGTCGCCAAGATCGTTTCATACATGTTAGAAGTGTACGGAATTGTTTTCATGAAATTAAAAAAGCTGATGCGTAAACCAAGTATTTTAAACTCCACGATACCATGTTAAACATAATATAATCATTTACCCCCGAAGCTATCGTTAAAATCGCAGGAGTAGTTAAACACAGTATTAAAATAATACTGACGCATGAAAATGGTATATGTAGTCTTCTCAGTAGTAGTCCATAAAGTGGGCGTTTAAGTATGTTAAGTTAGCACAACCACAGCAATGCTGCCAACACTAGAAGTGCTCGTCCGCGCGAAAAAAAGTAGTCTGAGAGCAGGGATTGATATGTCGCCGAGAGAATTCCAATGAAAGTATAAAATCGTGTTACACAAAACGAACAATCTATGATCAAGCATGCCATCGTGGTCACCACCACCGCCACCGCCACCACCACCGCCACCGCCACCGCCACCGCCACCGCCACCGCCACCGCCACCGCCACCACCACCACCACCACCACCGCCACCGCCACCGCCACCGCCACCGCCACCACCGCCACCACCGCCACCGCCACCGCCACCGCCACCACCATCGTCGTTGTCACCGTCATCATAGTCAGCAGCATCATCAACAACAAAACAGATTCAGTTGACCTACTTCAACTGCAGTAAATAAATTTACCATCTCTATCATATCTACCAAGTAATATGATTTCTTCTGGTATGTAAATGAGAGCGAACTATGCTATCCATCTGTTCTGCAACGCCATACAGTTATCCCCTTCTTCAATTGTTTCTGTACTTTTGATATCTTATTTATACTTGGCACATGTTTCTTGTTTTATATAATCACTATATAACCTAATAATATTACACAGAAAATTTTATTCTGTATGATTATGTTGTAACCTGCGCAGCTATCGGTGTCCAATTGTTGCACTCATAAAACATAAAACACCTTACTTTTTTTTTAATTCTCTGCATTTGTTACAATTTTACTCCAGAACGTTGTATTCTTATTATGATTCGAAGAGTCCTTTTGAATGTGATGTAGACAAGCTACCCTTACACACGGAGATGAACTTATTCACATTTATCACACATGTTTGTGAGCTCAAAGAGCAATAAGAACTTGCTGACAAGGGATGTGGTAAGGTCTCTTCACAGACATGTGGGCATTATATTTCTGAAGTTCTGTGGATTAAAACCCCGTGCCCACAACTATCAAACTGATTGTTGGGGAAGTTGTTGAAACCTCTAGTTTTCACATATAGGTATGCGGTAATATCTGCCAGGATAATAAATGTACACTTTGTCTTAGGGCATTCTCCAGAGGGTAGGAAACTTAATTCGGTCGTGGCCATACATGTAGCAAACTGTAGAAGCCATTGTAGATTCCTCTTCGAAGATTACCGTGGTTTATTTCCCCCTTTATGTCACTGTATGTACTAAATATCGCAAATTAAGTTACAATCCACTTGCACCTCGATTACTGACCGAATTAATTTAGCTGAAGACTGAATGAAACAGAGAACACTTGTTCTCCTAATTGAAATGCAATGAACTCGTTCTTAAGGCTACAGACAGAACCACGCACACAACCTGTGCTTTAGTTGTAAGGTTAGCAAGGTTTGCAGTTCGATCTCCAACAGTCTTAACAACTTCTTCCCTTTTTTCGGCATTGGGATCTTGCGGTGCTTGTGCAAGCATACATTATTGCTGTCTTATTACTCACTGTCATCATTTCTCTTTCTAGCGGCCATGAACAATTCGGCACGGCATTTGTTAACTTTGCCTTAAATAGGGCAAAATACCTCATAGATTCACTTTGCTAGAGATAGAAAATCCAGAAATTGGATAGCGGTCCTATTTTAGGGTTGTCAAAAAGACATGGCGTGCTAATAAATCTGTAGAAAAAGAAAATTTTAAATATAAATAATAAAGGATTAAAAATGTATAATGTAAACATACGAGTATTTGGCGGATAAACTGTAATAAGGTACAAAATTGTAAACTTTGGAAATAAGACAGCTAACCATTTTGAATTATTTATTTAATTCATTTACTAAAGTTTCATTAGCTGTTTTCTAGTTTTAATTTTTGCCAGTAGAGTAACTGTTGGAAGTATTCATTGCGCAGAATACAGGTTTGGTTCCATTTTCTCACAATATTATTATTATTATTATTATTATTATTATTATTATTATTATTATTATTATTATTATTATTATTATTATTATTATTATTATTATTATTATTATTATTATTATTATTATTATTATTATTATTATTATTATTATTATTATTATTATTATTATTATTATTATTATTATTATTATTATTATTATTATTATTATTATTATTATTATTATTATTATTATTATTATTATTATTATTAATATTATTATTATTATCATCATCATCATCATTATCACCATTATCATCATTATTATCATTATCATCATTATTATTGTTGTTACAGTTTACAATTTAAGCGATTGTTTTGACTGTTTACCCCGTGGGGTAAATCCATTAGCTCCTGCATGAGCACGACCGAATTAATTTTCACACCTTGTAGAAGACACCCTAAGAACTCGCACAAGTGTGCATTTACTTTCTTGACAGATAGCACACCATAATACACACGAAAATTTCTGATCACTTAAAATTGCTAGACGAATGCAACGACTGCAACGACACCTTTTGGATTCAAACAGAAAAAAATCCCAGATTTGTACATTCACATAGCCTTCTCTACACATGTTTTAGGAATGGGTCTATGTTTGTCTACTTCTTCCAGTTTTCAAGTCATGCAGAAGCCATTCAGAATGAAGAGGACTCCAGAGGCTATTCCTATAAACTTCAATATACAGGATGCCCCAAAATATATCGACAACGTTTAATATGTTGTGCGGGACGGCAAACTGATCGGTTTTCAAATAGGATCCCAAGGAAATGCACGGTTTGGACGCTGTATAGCATCGAAGTGTGAGATGGGTGTACGTTCACATTTCGTCAATAAATACAAATCGAGCTGTCTACATTACAAACGGGCTTCGAATTGTGCACCTCCTACGTCACTGCAGAGCCTATATCGGCAGTGGTGAGCCTCATGCACATGATTCAATACGTGTTCTCGAGCCATAACGTCCGCTGACGTTACAGGAGTGTCACATGCTTCATACAACTCCACAGAAAATAGCCGAGAGGTGTCAGATCTGGTAATCGTGCTAGCCATGGAACTGACCCACCTCTGCCAATCCATCGATTTTAACATGTGACGTTGAGGTGATTTCGCACATTTACATCAAAGTGTACTGGAGTTCAAGTCGGCCATTTCAGCAGCCGTGTAATAGTACGTGTAGCACTGCTGTTAAAAGTATTACTGTACTGAAAACTACACAAATAACACAGAAGGATGCGCACCAAGGACTCTATGGAGGAATTTAGCGCATGCGCAGAAACGCTTTTGTGCTCAGGTCATTCACCCCAGTACACAAATGGCTAAGGCCTCGCATACCTTCCCTATTACGACACCAAAGCAAATGTTAACAAATTGGAAGACGGCGAACTTAAATATCTACCTAGTTCGACATTTAATCGACTTTTCGTTTTTGAGTTATGCTGTTCACAGACAGATACGCGCACGCACACAAACACACAATACACACATACACACAATTTCTAAAATGTCTTTTATGGATTCAAAGACTCTCAATACATGTACAGCCGTAGAAATCTTGGTAGATGCATGGAGAATATACATTTCATTTGGCGCGGAAATATCTTAAACGCATGGTATTTTAATTACAATCGTTTACAGCCATTTTTGAGAAAATCAAACGGATGGTAAGGCTGGGCGATTTTCTTCAAAATTTAAGTGTCACATCCTTGAAAGATTCCAAGCTTAAATAAGTTTGGTATTTAACCACTATACGTTTTGGGGGGAGTTATGGTGTTCTAACACACACACACACGCACGCACGCACCCACGCACGCACGCACGCACGCACACACACACACTCACACGCATATACACAGACTATTTTCTAAAAAGACATCTTTTGGATTCAGGGTCTTTGGAAAACATGTATTTTCCATGAAATCTCGGTATCAGTATCGACATTTTGACTGCAATACAATACTTTTCTACTTACTGCTACTCTCTACATATTAGAGAAAGCAAAAAACGAGTAAAAAATGAAAGGAATAAAGGGGAAAAGAAAAAAACAAAAGGAACCAAGGTGGAAGAAAAAGCTATCGTGGACGAGTTTGAACCACGCAGTTTTAAGCTCAGTATCCCATGTGGCGATTTAATTTTTTAAGTATTTCCGAAAGATGTTTTTGTCTAAAACAATACCTCGAAACATCATTGGAGAATTATCGGTCACTGGGTGCTGAAGTACATTACAAATATTTATTGGCATCCATTCTCGTGAGCATAAGTCTGTGGCACTCATAGGTTGCCCTCGAGGATTGCTGATTGTCAAATAAAATGCTAATCTTATTTCCTATTGATGTGATTTGAAAATCAAAGCGATATCAGTGTCACAGGGTGAATACCAAACATGTGCATGCATAAGAAACATACACTCTCACTTGTGGCTTAGTACATAACCTGGTTTCATTACAATTATGGCGGGCAACAGGGAAAATAGAGGTTAGATTCATATATGCATAGGTTAATTTCTTATTTTCAAAAACTAAATAACTGTATAACATGTAAAGACCCTTCGTATATGAGAAGTACAGAATTAAGTGTGTGTTATTTACAATAACACCAAACCAATATCGTCTTACTATTCTTTTTCAGAAACTCGGCTTGATTTTTCTTCTTTCTTTGTAAGCTCAAACCAATTTTAGTAGACTATAATATGCCAGAAACTAACCTGTTTACAAATCTTGACTTGATTTTTCTTCTTTCTTTGTACGTTCAAAGCAATCTTAATAGACTATTTGCCACAAACAAACCTGTTTATAAATCAAAGGAAAGACAAAATGCTTTGTAAATAATATGAGGAATTGTTTATGAACATTTTAAAATGTTTTCTAATGGTAGCCGGGTTATCAACGCATGGAGTAATTAAATCAATAAATGAGGGTTTATTACTCCATGCTTGGTGTAATTCTATCAAATAAACTGGGTGGGTTATAATTATGAATTAGTGGAAAATGAGCAAAAGGCAGAACACTTATTTATCAATATATAAAATGAATCTATTTCCATGAACTAAAATGAAATAATACTCTTCTAAAATGTTAATTGATTGCTGAAAATAATTTAAAAATTGAAAGCTGGATCACCAAAAAGTCACGAGTGCTCTGTTTGATATTGTTATACGTTGCATTTCATTTGTTAACAACTGAAACCATTTGTCATACAAAGGAAAACGTACTTTTGTTTGTTTATTCGCTGTTGGAATGCCAATTTATCTTACAAGAAAGAAATTGGCGTTATGTTAAGGAACATGCTTTTATCGTGTTTAATTGGTATCGCTGCCTTTGTCTTAGGACTGCAATTGCATAGTTATATTAAGTCATATAGTAGCTTTTATCTTGACCTACGTTTGTTAGCACCACCGGAGGGACAAGATCAATCTGACTTCGGGCAAGCAAGATTTCGGTTTCAACTGAAATTGGAGGATGGCACAGATGGTGCGGAAATAGCCAGAATAATGAACAATTTTTCTCAACATTACGAACTTGCAGTATTTATGTTAAACAAGGAATACTTACAACACAATTATTCACATGCATTGACACAAAAATTCTTACAAGTAGCTGGAAGAAAAAACGCCACATTTTATGAACCTGGAAACGTGAATCCTGGCAACCCCTCGCACAAATATTTGAGTGAAGACAATATATTGTACATAACAAATAATACCGAGAAAGTACTTGAATTTATCAGGGACCTCCAGGATAATGCACACACGTACGAAACTGATCCTCATGTTCTGCGAAATGTAGAAAAGGAATCCAAGGACTACTCTGCTAATCAGATTATACTTTCAGTGTCGCAAAAGAAAACATTTTCGGTTATGGAATTACTGAAAGAATGCTATTTCAAGGACATTACATCTAGCGTAAGATCCGCAACAGCTTTAATTCTGCTTTTATCTTTATGGATAAACCATGTGACGAAATCCCATAGAAAATTATTTCAGGACATTTTAGAATACTGCCTTGTCAACTTGACAGAGATAGTGACAGAAGTGATGAACGAAGAAGATGATTTGCTCGATGATTTCGAAAGATGTTATAAAGAAACTGATGATAACTTAAGAAAATTGACAGCTAAAATTGCAGAACTTCAGGAAAAAATGCATTTGATGAATCAGGATACGGAAGATGAAACTCTGAAGCTCATTGTTGAGCTGAACGATAAAACTAAACTAATTTTAGACGACATTCATTCAACACAGTATAAAATTACCCAGATGTTAAACGATGAAGAAATCACTACGGAATTTATCACGTCTGAGCTCCAAAAGCTTGAAAGCTTAATGTTTACTATCAACGATGCCATAACCAAACAGCAAGAGCAGATGTTACCATCTTTCAGAAATGTGGCCTCTTCTTTGGCACAGGGAAAACACAGTCAGCTTTTGCACGAACAAGTACTTACGCTGGCGAATAAACTTCAAACAGAATGTGATCAGGATCTTCTCAAAACGTACAGACTTTTACATTCAGAGTACTTTGAAAACCCTACTTCCACAGATGATTCCACATTATCCCATAATGAAACTAATCAAGATCACGGAGATGGGATAACCATCACAAAACATGCCGTGGTGACAAGTGACTCTTAAAAATGGATGAAGGTGGAATTATACATTTGCGAAGAAGTTTAACAAGAATAGAAGAATTATGATTTTTGTAGAATAATTTAGTAGAGTTATAATGTTGTGTAAGAAGTTTAAGAAGAATAGAAGAAAGTGAAGGGGATTTGACGGCAGCGCTATTTGTTCAGAAAGCACTTCATAATCCTAACATGTGAATTAAACCATTTGCGTTATTAGTTATATTAGAGACATTTAAATCCATAACGACGCAGTCCGTAACAAGGAATCTGTTCTTTGGTTTAATAAAATTTGTTGTGTTACTGATCCACCACAAGCATGAAAATAAAACACAAAATTGTTATTTAGGGCCTAATGATTCTCAAAGGAGCTTTAGACGAGGCCCGGTACTGGGTGACATATGTAGGTATACCAGAAGCAACGGAGTCAGTGTATACTTGCAGCAACAGAGAGCGGAAAGTACATTGAGATCAGGTGAGTACCTACACCTTGACATAAGGAAATCTAAGATTTTTTTCTTTGTTTGCTTATGAAAATAGCATGTAGATACTCAATTAGAGTATTCGTTACACAAATACAGTTATCTTAAAAAAACCACAGGAAAATGTTAACACAAACAGAAAAGAATCTGATGGATTACATTAATTTGTTTTTTCTAACCACTATAATTTATTATCTTCACTACTACAAATAGTAAGTAGAGGGAGTATTGTATCCCACCCAAAAATTCGATGTCGAAATTTTTTTCAGAAAAACATGCATTGAATACCCTAAGCCCAAGAGAAACATTTTAGAGAAAGGTCCATGGAGAAGTATGTGTGTGTGCGCGCGCGCGCGTTTGTATGTGTATGTGTCTGTGTGTGCGCGCGTGTGTGCGTGCGTGTGTGTGGGGGTGCTTGTCTCTCCGACCGTCTGTAACCAACATAACACTAGAAAAGAAATGTAGGTTAAACACCACAGGTGGTATTTAGATTCATTGTCTTCCATCCACCACAAATTACTCTTTACTGTAACATTTTTCGAAAATATTGATTTTCTCAAAGATAACCAACAATTTTGATTAAAATGCCATATGTTTAACTAATTCTCACGGCAACTGAGGAATATGTTTACCTTGAACTTTCCGGGAATAGGCCGTGAAATCTGCTTCATTCTGGATGTATTTTGCATAACTGGTAAACCGTAAGAAAGGGACAAAATCTTACTGCACAAAAACTGCAGATTTCCCTAAAGCACACAGTTGACGTTTAATACTTGTTTCCTTGTTTAACGGTTTCCAAGATATTTGTTGCTATTGGTTTGTATTTTCCAATTATGCTTTTCTCAACCTCAAGACTCATAAAGAGGCCTTTGAGCAAAACTAAGCAGTCTTTCACGCACAATATAAAATGAGACGCTGAGAACCAGAGTATTTTAGGAGTATCTACAAATATAGTCAATTTAATTTTAAGTTTTTCACATCCATTTGTGTTAATATCGCAGGATTTTTCATCTGTTATTAGAAATAGTGTCTTTACGAAATTGCGGTTAGAAGGAAAAAGGGATGGATTCACCGCAAACATCTTGTACAATATTTTTTAAGGATCAGGGAGAGGTAAATGAAATTAATTCTTTAGTCGAGTTTAAAAAACTACCGATGCAATTTAGGGCAACGAACTAGTATTTGAATATTTGAGGCTTACATGGATACTTGCATCAATGAGAAGGTTTAATTAATGCACATGCGTGTATCTCATCGTGGTAACTCAAGCGATAAGAACATTGCTACAGGGATCCCAAGATCCTTGGTCTGAATTCTGCTTGTCGTTTCTTTCTACTTCCTCTACCACGTACATATTAGAGATAGTAGTGCATTCCGCCCAACTATCAATGTGTGTGTGTGTGCGTGTGTGTGTGTGTGTGTGTGTGTGTGTGTGTGTGTGTGTGTGTGTGTGTGTGTGTGTGTGTGTGTGTGTGTATGTGTGAATTGCATAACTCAAAAACTGAAACCAGGCTAAATACCAAACTTGATATTTAAGCTCAGCTTCTTACAAGGATGTGATACAAAGAACAAAAAAGTCGCCTCATCCGAAACTACCCTTTAAGTACATGGAACATTTCTCTAAAATGTTTATCTTTTCACAAATGACGGTAACAGTTTTGATTAAATTACCATAAATGTATATATATATATATATATGTATATATATATATATATATATATATGTATATATGTATATAAATATATAATATTTATGTTATAAAATATTTGTATGACATATCTTGAATTTTCTGGGAATAGTCTGAAGGTCTCTTCGTTCTAAACTGTGATGTCGTTAAAGTACACAATTAATGTATTTCTATTAACAGATTTATGTATCTACTTCCGAGGTACCCCTTGTTACTGATTTGAATTTTCCAATACTGTTCTGAAATGGGAAGTCGTTATTAGTTTTCTTTCTCTCCTGAACATGTAAAGAGAACGGAGTTTCAAAGCAATCAGCTCTGAAAAATTTGACTATCGCAGGAGCCTCTTGTATTCGGTAATTCCCACTCTACTCTCAAGGAAATATATAATAAAGCAATTTCTGTAAATGTCTATCTCAATTAACATGAAGTACATAGATAGAAGAATAAGTATTTGTAAGAATAGCCTGTACAAGAGTGAATAGAGAAAGTCATGTAAGTGAATGTCAGGTATTTTAAATTGAACCTTAACATCTGGCCTGGTAGGTCACAGTCATATAGAACAATAAAGAAATGAAATACTTGAAATGATGCTCAACCGAATCCGGAGTCCTCGAGAGCTTAGATTTATTCGACATTCATCTTTTCAAGATAAGCAAAAACACCGCAAAAAAAGTTCAACGCACTCTAACCGAGATTCCAACTCGAGACGTCTTGAATTAATCATGTTTTTAGTTGTTCCACTAATATCCTAACTTCAACGGTCATATCGGCGGCTTTTCCTTTGGAACATATTGCCTTTAGGTAATGGTGTTATCTCGTATACAGTGAGTTCTTTAGGTCTTTGGGTACCTTGTACATTAGGCCAAACGCAAATATTCACCCTCTCATTCATACTTCCATCACTCTGGAGAGCATAGAGAATAATCTTGATTAAGAAAATTTTCCACTCGCCAACCGGGAATAACATAGACAAGTGCTCTACCGACTGAACTATGGGGAAGGTTTCATTATTTCATTTGTTAACAACGCTGTTACAACGTTGTTAACAACTGCGTCCCTGTTACCCAGTGACCCGTATGTAGCATTAGTGGTGGACAAAGCGGCGTCTGGTCGGGGTTTCTCCGGGTTCTCCGGTTTCTCCCGCCAGTCATTCTACCAACTGCTCCATTATTACCCTTCCCTTCATCCATTTCGCCTGCATTTCATATCATCCTCTTCCTCACTCTCATACTTGGTGCTGGACTGCCTACCTGCTTCCAGGTCTTCACTCTGTCCGGTCCATAGTTCGTTTGCTCCCCAACAGGCGTCTAACGCTAGGCACAGGCTTGTAAGTCCTAGGGGGTGCAAGTCCTCCATAAGGGGAGGGTAATCACATCAGATAAGAAGAAGAAAGCTGTTAATTTCCAGGATCATATAGCCTCGCCGATGTTTCGGAATTTCGTCCCGCAGGAGTTATTTTACATGTCCATAAATCCCCTTGCATGAGCTGTCGCTTTTAAGCACACTTAAAAACCATGGGTTAGGTTTGAACCAATTGACGGGACCTCTTGAATCTGGGACACTGACGCGATTCCCACCCTGCAGAGGAGGGCTAATTTACTTTCTATATAATAATAAACTACTTGGGGTAATAAATGGAAGAAATGAAACTTACAGAATTATAAAATCAATCGCTTGTCCTAACCCCAGTTTGTAACACGAAACGCATGCAATTTTTATTAAAACTGGAAGTGTAAGTTTCAAGATCGTGTTTTACTAATAACGAACAATTACATTTAAGAAGCACTTGAATCAAAGAATTAAAAAGCAATACAATTTTACTATTACCTTTTTCTTTAGTGCATGCGTAACTACATAGATGCACACATAACCTATAAACTCAGAACAATTTATATCTTTGAATTCGCTTGTTACTTACATAAGCATTCTTGGGAAACCCACAATGCACTATTATTTGTCTCCATTACAGCTTTCACAAAGTTACGGCAGTTATGGAGAAATTACTGCAGATATTTTACTACAAAGATTCCGTATTTTTGGACATTGCCTCTTTCCTGCTGGTGGCTCTGCTCTTGTTCCACAGTCTTGTTCCCTTTCTTTTTGCAACTATAGGGCTGTCAACATATGAATAACGAAAACCGCCATCCTGATTTACGATTTCCATCGTTTCTCCGATTTTTCAAGATGTAGTATTTAAATCATTATTACAAATTGTAACTAGTCATTGAAATTCTGAGTTTAATTAGCATCTACCGATTACACCAAAGCACGCAAGAGAAGCGAGCGTGCGTTCTTAATATGCTTATCAGTCACTATTTATAAAAGCTTAGATTTCTGATTCACGGGAGACTGGGTTAGGTTTCTTCATAGGCTAAGGTTAATTAGCAACTACTAATCATACCAAAGCGAGTGAAGCGAAAGCTCATGGTTCACTTTATAAGCCTAGATTACTAATTCAGGGAGGTAAGGTTAGGTTTAGTTGTGCACATATAGGCTTAGGTTAATTGGCGGCTACTGGTTGTACCAAAGTACGTACGCGTTATTCTAGTTATTATGTTCTGTGGTTCTTAAATGTTTCCGTGTGAGGAAGGCGAAGAATTTAAAACTAGGCAAAACAGCAGATTTCAATCCCTCATTACGTTGGCACTCATCACGCATGCGCTATAACAAGAAAATGGCATTGTTTGTTTACATATACTATAATTTTAATGCTGTTTATGTATCCGCGCATATAACATCAGCTGTTTTCATAGGGAAGAAAGAAAGTGTAAAACGTGTTAATGAAATGATTTAATAGACCTTGTGTATCTCTTTTTGTCATATTAATCTTCAGAGGAGCAAATGTAAACAACCTGCAACGATCAAGACGGCCATAGAAGACGAGCACTACAATTGATCTCCAGATCCTTCATGTAACATTATATAACTTTTTAGAAATAGGCCTGAGCGTACCTCTCTCTCTCTCTCTCTCTCTCTCTCTCTCTGTCTCTATCTGTCGGTCTCTCTCTCTCTCTCTCTCTCTCTCTCTGTGTGTGTGTGTGTGTGTGTGTGTGTGTGTGTCTGAAAACAACTGAAAAAGTAAAACTAGGTTAAAAACCAAAGTTAGTATTTAAATTTAATATCTTTCAAGGATGCGATACGATGATTTTGAAGAAAATTCCTCCATCCTAAACTACTCTTTACATGGAAATTTTACGAAAATTTTGATTTTCTCAAAAATGGCTCTAACGATTTTGATTAAAGTGTCATATGTTTAATATATTCTTATGGCAAATGAAATGTATATTTTGAATTTTCGGACTATACCCCATGAAATCCTGTTTACTATTGATGACCTTTGTACAACTGGCAAACCTATGAGATAGACCAAATTTTACTGTACAATAAATGTAGATATCGTTAAAACACACAATTTATCTCCAAATGCATTATTTTTGTAGGGTGAATCATTCTGGAGATTTTCCTGGTTATTTGTGTGACTTTTGCAATACTTCTACTTCTCTCAAATGGAAGGTGTTCGCGTTTTTATCTCTTGGGCGTGCAAAGAAAACGGAATTTCAGAGCCTTCTATAGCGATCAGCTTTAAAAGACCTGACCATCGCTCAAAGCCTACTGTATTCCCATGTCCCCCCTTCTACAATAAAATTAGCAATAAGACAATTTCTGCAAATGTTTATGTCGACTAACATGAAGAAAGAGGAATAAGAGTTTGTAATAACAGTACAAGAGTAGAGTGAGTGCAACACAGATCTTTTCAGCATTAGCATCTTGCAATGCTTGTGCAAGCGTACTTTATCGTTGTTTCATTACTCACTGTCATCATTTTTCTTTCTAGTGGTTGTGAACAATTCTGCACGGTAACTGCCTCAAGTAGGGCAAAATACCTCACAATTAGTTTTGCGACTATCACTAAAGTGTCATTAGCGGTGGCGTATGCGGGGTTATGACTTGGGCTATCACTAGGCCTACCATGGCCGCGTCGTGGCTGAGTGGTTAGACCATTCGCGTCGCACCAAGGCAGCCCGGGTCCGATCCTAGGTGACCGAATGTGGGATTTGTTGTGGACAAAAGGTTGAAAGTGCGGGTTCTCTCCAGGTTCTCCGGTTTCCTCCGCCATCTCATTCCAGCCTCTTTCTTTACGGGTAAGCTGCGTTGTCACACTATAAAAAAGCTGTGTATGTCTTCTTCCAGCGATAGAAGAGCCAAGTTGCTCAGACGAATTTATCTTTGTGTTGCCCGTAAATAATATTTTATTCGTTTCAAGGCTGAAAAAACCCTTTCTGCTCTTGGAACAATGGAAGGAAATGTTAAAATCAATTCACATTTTAAAAACTTCACTATACTTAACGTTAAGTCCATTTGATTTCATATAATTTACAGTGGTTTGAACGGATTTGTTAGAAAACTTTTGAGGAGATATAGACCTTCAGTTTGCTTTTCAAAGACAGAATAATATCAAAGTAGAATACATGTAGAGCTCTCGGTTTACATAATACATTTATTGGAAAACTTTTATCTTAGCTCGCAAAATGTTTCGAATCCAGTAATGCCAGAAATTTCAACTGTTTCTGAAAACCCTTTAGTACGAAGAATAGGTTTCATCTCCACGACAATTTCTCTTTCTAGGCATCTTCTTTAGTAACGCTCATAGTTTCTAAACACATTTCCTCAAATCCTATGTTTCTAATTGTTGATCTCTTATGTTTACCCAAAACTGTGATTAAATATGCTAAAATTGCAAAACCAGTCGTATTTCAGTGCGTTTTCTCAGTTGCAAACAACAAGCATGGCCAGCAATAAAGTTTATTTAATTCGGGTGAACCAGTCAGTCATACATACTTATCATAATTGTTTATATTAAAATATCTTTTCTAAGAATCCCTATTCTTTTTCTTCTGCAAGTGCGAAAGAGCTAGAGTAGGCCTTCCTTGTTTTACCATCACTAAGTTATCCTCGTATTTCAACTGCGATTGTGGTCGTTTTACTAATTGTTTTATTACACATTGTTCACCTATTTCAAAGAATTAGTACTAGCAATTGTCTTGGCACACTGTACACTATCAAATATGTAATACTAATTCTAATACAGTTGTTGAGGGTGGTAACGATCTCATAATATTAAAAGCATCCTCTTTCTTGCAACTCCAAGCCAGTCGTGTTCATACGGCACATTTCGAGTCGCTCGTGCGAGTATAGCGACACCGGATTCCGAAGCCTTGATGTGCTTATTCCTGCACTGCTGTACCTGCCCGCATCGTAGAGAAGGCTGCGGCAGCAAGCATCCAAGCCCTATTCTCCCCTCTGTTCAATGGCAGAAAAACGAGACATATTTCATCCTACGCCCTAATTTTTCAACATGGAAACTGACTAGTATTGCAATTATTATTAATATTACTTATTAACTTCTGGTTTACTTTAGGTATGGGCTTCGGTGATAGCTTTGATAGCTACTGTATGCGCCACTGATCATTAGTTGTATTGTTTTTACCAGTAGAATGACTTTGTTAGAAATATTTATAGAATTATTATTATTATTATTATTATTATTATTATTATTATTATTATTATTATTATTATTATTATTATTATTATTATTATTATTATTATTATTATTATTATTATTATTATTATTATTATTGTTATTGTTATTGTTATTGTTATTGTTATTGTTATTGTTATTGTTATTGTTATTGTTATTGTTATTGTTATTGTTATTGTTATTGTTATTGTTATTGTTATTGTTATTGTTATTGTTATTGTTATTGTTATTGTTATTGTTATTGTTATTGTTATTGTTATTGTTATTGTTATTGTTATTATTATTATTATTATTATTATTATTATTATTATTATTATTATTATTATTATTATTGTTTTCAGGCTATGTACAAGTCATTCAGAATAAAGAAGACTTGAGAGGCTATTCCCAGGTAATAAATAAAGGTATATATTTCATTTTTCATGAAAATAGTTTAACTATATGGTAATTTAATCAAAATACTTAAGAGGCATTTTTGAGAAAATCAAAATCTCATGCAAAGGGTTGGAGGATTACGTTCTTTTATTTTATACTTTTTTAATCGTTGTTTTGCATCATTGGAAGATTTAGAACCTAAGTGCTTGGTTTGGTGTTTAACCGACTTTTCGCTTTTGAGTTATGCTGTTCACAGACAGATGCGCGCGCGCTCACTCTCACGAAAACTACATATACACACTCGCACTTGGACCTGCATGTGGTATTCGTGGTGGACGAAGCGGCGTCAGGGCGGGTTTTCTCCGGGTACTCCGGTTTCCCCCGCCATTTCATTCCACCGGTGCTCCATCTTCATGTATCATCAGTGTCACCGCCTGCGGTGCCGTAGTAGTAAAAGCGGGCGTTAAACACTACAACAACAACAACAAACACTCGCACTTATTTTTTCTAAAAAATTCCTTTTATGGATTCAGAGAGTCTCAAAACATGTATTTCCGTAGAAATATGACATCGAATTGGAATACAGTATCTGGTGGAATATAGTGGAATACAGTACTTACTGTACTTCCTACTGAAAGTTCGTAGTAGAGAAAGTATCAAGTTTCAGCCAAAAAATATCAAAGCTGCCACAAGCAACCTCTTCTGTAGATTACTTTTATGACCACTCTAAGGTTACTCGTGATAATTCCATCTTGCCAGTTATAGATTTAATTAAAGAAATAAACATAACTCGAAAAGTATTCACTATTTAAGGGCGCGTTAATATCCACATTTAAATAAACAATAATTCTCTTCTTGCTTACGTTGCCCCTATTTTGTATTCCGAACGGTCATGCAAGTTTCTTTGGTCTGGATTAACCTTAGGGTGAAGGCAGCGAGAAAGATGCTGCTGCCGATAATAATTGTGACCTGATAACAGTTTGTCATATGTTATTAAGTTTCAAATAATTTGAAATTGGTAAATTATAATTTTTGTTATATGAATATAAAAATGTATCGGGCAGCGATTTAAGTCATGTGTTGGACAGCAGATTTCTGTATTTTAATTTTAAAATGTTCCCTGAGGTGCTTCTAATAACAACTTAAGATTTTTTAGTGAAAATGGTGCATAAATATGCAACACATTGTCGTCAAACACATATTTATTTATACTGGCATTTATATTAGAAGCTAAATTAATTCCTTGTGATACCCACGCTAAATCTACATATTGCCATTGGCTGAAAAGAAAGTGGAGATAAAAAGTGCATAAGAATGTCAAATTAGCTTGAAGTTATTTAAAATTTCCGCTGTTTATTATTTTATCAGTCCGCCCATCGTTTAACAGCCGAATTACAAAGTTGAGAATGCTATAGGCAAAAAGTTTATTATAACATTTTGAGCATGCCGGTTTTGCTCAAAAGGATTCTATTAAACTCACAGTTACTCCATCAGCACATAAGTGAAGATAGAAAAGATAACCGAAGAAAGAAAAAAATGAGGAAAAAGAAAGAGAAACGAAAGTGTGCATAAACAGAGAAAGGATGTCCATTTTATGCCGTTTTAATAATGTGGATATTTGGGTGCATCTGCAGCCAAACACTTCAGAAAACACTTTATACTCCTAACATGTGAATTAAACCATTTCCGTTATTAGCTATATTACAGACATTTAAATCCATAACGACGTAGTCTGTAACAAGGAATCTGTTCTTTGGTTTAATAAAATTTGTCATGTTACTGATCCACAAGCATGAAAATAAGACACACAAATTGTTATCTAAAGCTTAATGTGTAATGTAACGAAATGGAGGGACAGAAAATTCAAAGGATATGGAAATGCTTCCCAACATTCGCCTGGTGACTAGGGGAAGCCTCCGAAAATATCCATGGGTCAGGAAGGTCAGACACGGGGATAGAACCCGCGACCTTCCGAATGCGGGCCACAGCGTTACGTCTGAGCCTCTCGGTGTCTATGCAATAGGCAAAGACGCATTCCTAACAATGCTCTCTTTCTCCATCGCAGTATAGCTTTTAGTTATTTTCAGCATGGGCTAGAAATCGCTGCTTGGGCGGCTAATTACAAGGTATTGTTGTCCGGTGAAGGTGTGGATGATAATCTAGTCCTAGAGGACGCGATAACGAAATCTGAGAACGGACGTGTCAACAACCGCACCTTCTGTCACGAGCTGAGGTTCTCACGAACCGCCCTGGGTCTGACCCCCGGAGCCCGCACACGAAGACACTCTTGAGAGAAACTTTCAGTTTTTGAAGTCCTCTTGTGATTCCAGGCAATGAGTGTTACACAATCTAAAACACCAGATAAAAACAATTGTGTTTGTGAAGATGTCACTGTGTGGAAAAGTTGATTCAAATATGTAACAATCGAAATAAGTTATTCCTAAGAAAAAATGAATAACATTTACTAATGGTGCCGCACTTCTGTTACTTACACGACAAAGACCCGCAAGCATTTGACGTATTTGTGGTATACCTCGCGCGCAGTTAGGAAAAATTTGACCCTTTCACGCGCAGTCGATACCCACCCGTTAAAATACACTATTTATTTCAAATATAGCGTGTTTAAAAATGAAAGGTCAGATTTCAATTTTGTATTACGGAAAAAGTATCAACGATAGAAAAACATCGTACATGTCGCTGGATAGACGAAGGTTCAAAGTTCAAAGTTTGGTCGTAGCTGCGCTGTTGTTCGTATACTATAGCAACATGGGCATTACACCACAGGAAAAAGCATTTTGTGTGTTGGAATTTGTTTCAAGAATAGTTGTAGTTATAGGTTTGGTAACACTGTTAACGACTGTCGAATGTTTCGAGTGCATAAGATGGCGTGTTCTTTATAAAATGATGTACTCGTCGTGTGTCGCTTATAGAGCAATGGATTCCAGTGCTTCTCTGCAAGATATGAAAAGTCAAAGGAGACAAAGTTTGGTTGTTATAGATGGATATAAATTTCGCAGAGAAAGAGAAACACAGCGAAGAGTATCATGGAGGTGCACTGTTAAAACATGCAAGTCTCGTATTTATTTAAATAACACTGCTACTTACATTTTATTTAGTAATGAAGTAATAATGACGAAACTGTTCATAGTTTGGATAGGCAAATAATCTCTAATAACGTAAAGCGCCAAGCTGTTACTGAATTGTCTGAAGACCATTAAAGTTGCCAATGAAAAGAATTGACATGAATGAAAAACAGGCCAGCGTTCATAGAGAGTCTTAAGTCTCTAAACAATTGGGAAGGAAAATGCAGGAATGACCGCCGCGCGCAGTCGGGTACTTTAAAACAGGTAGAAATTTGCCTTGCGCGCAGTCGGGGCCCTTCGATTTTAACGAGATTCACATTTTTTTATTTTGTCTGTCTCTTACTGTTTACCGTATATGCAAAAACCGTCCAGAATGAAGAGCTCTTTGGACATTCCCAGAAAATCCAAGCTATGACTTAGAAACTGCCATGGAATCGCCTGTGGGTGTCTGTCACTGGATCAGACTGACTGCCTTTCCTTCCGACTGAAGGAGAGGAGTGGGGTATTGCCGCTCACTGCATAAGGTTCTCCAAAGGGAGAAGGTTGGACATCCCTGATTTAGAATGACAGGCATTGTAAGAACAGCTTTTATGTAGAAGAGCGAGTAGATGAGTCACAGATTTTTTCACCCCCTCCCGTGTGTTACAAATGTGCACGCCATTAATGCGCCCCACAGATTACAGTGGATCATTCAATGTCACCAGGGAGTTAACAAGCATTAGGAATAAAAAGCTACAAGTATGAACTAATGAGAGTGGACATAGGCAAGACATATATTTTGAAAAGAGATGTAAATCTGGTTTGGTTGTTAACTTACGCCACTTACACGCCTCTGTTATGTAGAATCTCAAAGTGATCAATGTCTCTCAAAGATATATACTTCTGGCAACATTCATGAATGTAACGTGCTCTTTGATGTTACTCTCTCTCTCTCTCTCTCTCTCATACACATTAATATACCACTTAGAGGTCACGGTTCATTTAGAAACCGGTCAAATGTGAACCCTGAGGTTAATAATAATCGTTCATGGCTTTAAACAACAATATAAACAAAGCCTTGGGACTAAAAAGAGCAAACAGCAACGCCTAAAATTAGAGCATAGACGTCAAATGAAGAAACAGGTGCTTCAAAAGGGACAAAAATTAAGGATACTATTGTAACCTGGGATCTGCTAGATCCTCCAGGTAATTTAATAATTTATTCTATGTTCCCTATAACTTTGGGTCTTATTGATGGTGCGTTTTCCTTGGGGACAGGTGGACTAGTGTACGTTCAGATGTATAGCTTTCGCTGTACAATGTGGATCATTTACCAAGCACTTGGAACGCTTAAACCTTTTTCAAAAAACTCAGTTCACTGTCAATACGTGTCTTGCATTCACAACATGTAAGTACATTTTGCATTCGTTAGCGACTTATTTCATTAATGCAGGGTAGACAATTATACGTAGGCTTTATTGGCTACAAATATCAAGCTTTTTGTTTCAAAAGTGCTTCCAAACTTTAATGAAATTCAACCATCTGTTTTTTCATGCTTGCTCCCTTTCAACATGGCTGACACTGCAGCGCCTAATAGCCTCACATGATCAAAGGAGTCACTTTTATCTTGTGTTACAGGCAAGCCACAGAGAATGTAAACAAAGACAATTTAGACTCTCGAAAGTGAATAATAATAATGATAATGATAAGAATAATGTTTTGGGTACAAGAAAGAACTTCAAAAAGTTAGTGGCGCTTACTTGTATCAGCAGTTTGTGTCAAGAGTTTCTGTCTCTCTCTTATGAATAAAGTAAAATAAAGTAACTCGCAAGAAAGAGCTGCCAAACGATATGCAAATAAACGTTCCTGATGAAATGTAAAGGATTTGACGCTCCTTCTCGTGTGCCTTTGTAAGACATTGAACTGGCGTTCATTGTTGGCAAATGACTGGCACCTGTTTCTCCATCCATTTGTCCAGTATGTTTCAGAAAACTATTATTTTCCTCATAACAGTAAATAATATTTAAAACTATAGTCACATTTCTCAGCATAATGACCCTTGGCAATATAATCAACTTACACAGCAGAAATAAAGTAAGGAAATTAAAGCAAAGTACTATTATGGCTGACACAACATTTAATGGCGACTGGCGGAAGAAGCTGGTCAACACAAAATCCAACTAGAGGCTTGCCACGCCCTACTCAGTTGCATAGTTAAACACGCTGTGAAATCACGCTGTAAAAGAGGCGATATAGATACCATTTGCGCCCACAAAATTTATTTGCACAAGGAGAATAGTAATGGTCAGGTATCAACCGCCATCAAATTTTGTGTCTGTCTTAGTATTTCTTTTCTTTTATGTGCTCCGAAAGAATAATAACATTTCATGACTAAATCCAATTAGTTCTGCATTGCAGTGCTAAAATTAGTTATACATTATAAATCCAGGTACAATTTACATTAGTGCCACTATAAAAGCTACAGTGTAGTTATCGTTTGTGAATATTTCCACTATTGCCTAGCTTCATTAGTTTAGTATTGCATGCAAACATATCGCACTAACGTGTGTGGGCTATGAGCTAAAGGTCATAACGGTAAGACAGACATTGACAAATGTATCTCTCGTGGATCTACACGGTAACGGGTTTGATTCCACGTGCGCTTCTCTTACTCTTACCGCATGAAGGTGACGGGGAAACAAAAGAAAATTCAAAGGGGAAACTATTTAACGAAAGGAAACGCAAACGTCCTTTAGCGCCCTTGACTTTTACAGGATAAATATAGTGTGCACCGAGTTGACATCTATTCACATAATAAATTATGAATATGTCTGCTAAAAAGCCAGGGCTGAACACTGGTCATATTCACCTGTATATAGCTAAGCATAAATACATAAATAAAATATAATACATTGTAATCAAGATTTGCTTGTAAGTTTTGATTTGGATGAAAAAGTAGATAGCAATATATCAAATGGACAACTCTGAAGCCGAAATAGTATTTTAATTTTTTTTTCATATGTGTGAGTGCGAACATTTTTCTTTACGTAGTTAACCATTTCCAACATATTCCTTGTTATTTGTTGGTATTTTAAAATACTTCGGTTTTTCTCAAATGAGAAATTATTCGTTTTGCTTTCTTACTACGTATTTAGTCAGTAGTGAAAATATTGTATTTCACCTGAGATTTCACGTACCCACTTTACGATGAAGGTAAAAAGCAGTTTCTTCTCATCCTCTGCCCAATCACCTTTCTCGTTGCTTTTCCTTTGCCCACTGTTATCAAAACAACTTTATTACACTACTGCGTTTTGTCTATTCACCCCCCCCCCCCCATTCACCCCTATCACTCACATAAAAATTTGCCTATAATTTAATCGAACTTCCAAGCTATTAATTTCAGTTTCCTTAATTCTCACCTAAAGGATTCAGGCCAAAAATCTTTCTTTTTACTTTTTCTGCCATTTACTTACAGTACGCGAGAGAAAGAATCGTATTCCACCCACAAATTCGATGTCGAGATTTAACTGGAGATATATAGGGTGGAAGGGAAGTCATTGCATTCCTTATGTGCTGCATCGAAGCATTACAAACAAACAAATTGAATGCATTTTATTCTTTGATCAGCCGATTTTGAAAATATAAATGGTTTTTGATCCAAATCGGATGCGTAGTTCCACAAGAATGTACGAAGATAACAGTTTGTTACTTTTAAGATGCGTAGAGTAACTTATTTCTGACATAGTTTCGATAATAATTATGGGACATCACACAGGGTTTCGAAGTAATTAATCACTTAAAAGACTGAAGGAATACTCCGAGCAGCTCTTTCAAACGTGAAGTAAGTCGACAACGTTGCGTTGAGGTTGGTTTGTGAATGTAAACAGGTTGGGCGCATTCGTTTTCGCCGAATGCTTAGAGAGCTAACGCTTGTGGTTGGCCTACACTCCCACAGCAAACATAGAAGGACAAGGCACGGTATCTTTTTATGTTCTCAAGACACACCGTTAGGAAGTTTATGTACTGAGCTAGGGAATGTGCCACCCACACAATCTACAGTGTTGCCAGCTTGTTTTCAGCAAAACTAAAATATCTTCCTAGGAAATGGTCAGAGACAAAAACGTAAGAGACAAAAGTGTTCCAAACACCAAGATCTATTACTGGTTTAAATTAATGTAATGACTTTCCTTCCACCCGCTATGTATTGAGGCCCTCTAAATCCAAAAAGTAAGATTTTTTAGAAAAAGGCCCATATATGTGTATTGGTGGTGGTGGTGGTGGTGTGTGTGTGTGTGTGTGTGTGTGTGTGTGTGTGTGTGTGTGTGTGTGTGTGTGAGAGAGAGAGAGAGAGAGAGAGAGAGAGAGAGAGAGAGAGAGAGAGAGAGAGAACAGCAGAACTCAAAAATGAAAAGTCGAACAAATATCCAACTTGGTATTTAAGTTCAGTAAGCACACGGCTCTTAGGATTTGCTACCCTAATGAGCTCCCAGAAGCAACTTCCTGCACCAGCAGGAGGCATTTGCTCATGAGGGAATGTTGGCTATTGTTTATTTACTTATATTCCAAATATGCGACATGAAGATTTTCAATAAACTTCACCCGTCCCAAACTACTTTTTACACGGAATAAATTTGTTATTGTTCAGTTTCTAAAAACCGACTGGCGAATTTGATTAAAACAATATAAATTTATTTAGGATATTTGTATCAAAAATAAAATTAACATCTTGCACTTTCTGGGAATAGCCTGTTAAGTGTTCGGAAGGAATTTGATATAATTTCGTATAATCGATAAACCATAAGATGTAAACAAAACTGAAGATCTCTTTAAAAACACAATTTATTTCAAATACATTTTTTGTGCATTTTTGTGCGTTCAATTATTCAACAGTTTTGTAATTTTTGAAGTCCTGTCGCTATTCACTTGTTTCTTGCGGTATCATGGGAAGAGTATGGAATTTTAAAGCGTCATTTTGAAACACCTGTCTATTGAATTGGGTGTCCTGTATCCCTCTATTGCTTACAACTGAATGCATAAATTTATTAAGAATAGTTTGTACGGGCTATATTAAAATAAAGGATATGTCTGGGAAATATCATGTGAATATCGCACATCAGATTTTTCTATTAAGGACTTATTTTGCCATTGCCATCCTTGTGTACCTTGTTTGCGGCAGCTCATATTACAACCAGTATATACATCCCAAGCATATGAATATAATTCACAAATTGTACAACCTCATCGTGAATTTGTAGATTTATCTTTTTTTCTTTTATACTTTGGTAAACCCAGATTTGTAGGATACTCATTTGATACTTCAGTCATGTTAGGGAACCCCACGCTGGCCCGTGCTGCTCGCCCGGATTCGAATACGCCCTTAGAGTGCCCCCATTTCAACCCTTCCTTCCGGGGTCTGACATAGAATAGCCTCACACAGCTCAGTGTAGCATCCCTTCGTATATTATACTCTACCTATAGCTCCTGTTTTGCCAGGCCATAAGCCTAAGAGGAAACAAACGTTCTCTTCTGAACCTTAAGTCAAAATGACTGATATTTTTTGTTGTTTATTTTTTAATAGTGTAAGAATAGGGAAAATACCCGGAAGGGAAAAATACAGAACCTTTTCGTGCTACATATTCCACCCTGGAAACGGAAATTTATGGTTCTATAGCCTCCAATTCAGCCCAAAATACTAGCGCTCACAAGGAAAAGGTGGAAAAAATATCACATGTACTATTCATACACAGAAAATAACGGGCGATTCAAAAGACTTCGAACCGGCGCTGAGTTTTGGCTATAAGCGTCCTCGGCGCTCGTCGCCGACTGCCGCTGTCATAGAACAGCGCAAATGAAACTACTTTTTAAGGCTTTACTTATCAATTATATTAAAACAGATGCTGAAACTGGCCACTGTCGTTGCCATACACATTTCTTTAGGAAACTATCCATCGCTCGCCGTAGTTGAGAAATGGTGAGAATTTCCTGGCGTATATTTTGTTTTACTTCTCCCAGAGTGTGTGGGTTTGTCTTGTACACTTTATGCTTTAAGTTACTCCAGAGATAGAAATCGCAGATCATCTGGAAAACTTTCTGCAAATCGCTCTTTACTTGGCCAGCTGAGTTAACACATACGAATTATAAATAAATGCACACTGTACAGTAGAAAACAAATGCTGAGCCATAATACAAGTTATGACGAAGTGCAGGACAAATACTGCACTTTCAGGGCAGAGAAAAACAAGTCAACCACATGACCATGTATACAGCAGCTGCCTTATCGTGTTTCTGTGTGGACAATGGCAAAACACCGCGGAGCGATTCGGATGTTTTTGGGTCTGTCTGTATTTAGAAATTAGAGTGAGCTAAATTTCTTTCATTTTAGACATTTTCTCCTGCATGTTACGAACTTAATGAATTTAAGAAAAATATTTTACTCCAACTTAGTATAACCGAGAGCTTCAGTGTCCGGAAGCAATAAACCTTGGACGAGAAAGAGGAGCCCATTCCAAACAAAGGAATAAAAGGACTGCTGCCATAAATGCAAACCACAGAGGTCAAGTCACTTGTGATTTACAGCCCCATCACATTTCGTGACGAGTGACATATACGTGCATCTTACTCTAGACAGTAGCTGACATCCGCATAACTGTTCATAGAACATGACAAAATTGTAGACAATAATTCTGAGGCTGTTTTATGTTTTCTTTCACGTTTTTGTTTTCACTATCGACCAGTGTGAAAAATCCAAGGAAAGCTGAGCTTCATTAAAATTGATCCAAGAAAGTTGAGTCAAAAACGCAAAAATAGTTATTATTTGAACAGCTAAAGTCTTTGTTCCATTCTGTCAAATTGGTAATTTGTTTCTTCATAGCTACTACCAAGCCATATATAATTATTTGTATTTGCCATTGGCGTTACGATTTCACAACCTAATAAATCACCCAAGTACCCAATTAATCGAACATAGGCCCTCAAATCAGAGCTCTAGCTAAAGATAAGCAATTTGAAGTAACTATGACTTCTAATGAGAAAAATGCTTGGAATGCATTTAAAGAAGCTATGGACAATTTTCTAGGAAACAACAAACATCCCAACTATGTCAAAATTGTGGACAACATGCTACAGGCGTTGATAAAATTGGGATGCAACACGAGTCTCAAATTACACTTTCTGTTTTCATATTTGGACCTATTTCCTCAGAACCTGGGGGCAGTCAGTGAGGAACAAGGAGAGAGGTTCTACCAAGATATTAGAGAAATGGAGAGAAGATACCAAGGACGATGGGGTACTTCAATGATTGCAGATTACTGTTGGATGCTGTGTAGGGATTCTACGGAAGAACACAAGAGAAAATCCAAACATCTGATACCAAACGAACAAGATTTTACTGATGTGCTGACTATAAAATGTGGAATTTGGCACTAAAACCTCACAAATGCATTGGTAACTCCTATACAGATCATTATTATCTAACATGTTTAAAACAAAATGTGTGAACATTTCATTCTTGATTTGTCAAAAAACCTGATGTGATGGAGAAAAACTAAGTTCATTTTTTAAATCAGAGATACTAAAATATTAAGAATGACCTATCAAACGTAAAACAGCTCACAAACAGTTTTAATTTTTAGACCTGTGTAATAAATTAAGTACGACAAACATGGCCAAGAGTGTGCGCAATGGGGACTTCTAACAAGAGAATGAAGTAATTACTTAGCAGTTTTGTGATTTTGTACGTTGTAGGTACAGCCTGGAACCCACCCACCCGTTTAGTACGTTTTATTATACAGTAGTATAATCACATAACTAAAACAAACATGGTCATCTTCCCCTATAGATCATGCACAATGGCGACTTCTAACCCAAAAGAGAAGTGAAATTCGCGGTATTGGTGATGTTTTGATTTTTTTCTTTTACAGTGAAACGTTGACACTGCATTAAACGATAGAGCATGGCTTATAACGGATCGTGCATATACAATTGACACTTTTAAGTTAGAGTAAATACAACAACATTAACAAGGACTATCTCCGAAATGGTTCACTCAAAAAAGGAATTGTACATAAATTGTGCATTTTAACAAGATCTATCGATAAACTCACACGCAATTGATAGATTGAGTTGTGATAACTGTCCGTGTGGTGACATCAGGTAATCAAAAAATACTTTTTACTTTCTCTACTGGTAAGTAGGGGAAGTATTGTATTCCACCCAAAAATTCGATGTCGAGATTTCACCGGAAATACATGTTTTGAGGCCCCCTGAATCCAAAAAAAGCATTTTTAGACAAAGGTCCGTGTGTGTCTGTGTGTCAGTCTGTCGGTCTGTCAGTTTGTCAGTCTGTGGACAGCATAACTCAAAAACGAAAAGTCGGTTAAAAACCAAAGTTGGTATTTAAGTTTAATGTATTTCAAGGATGCGACACGAAGATTGTGAAGAAAATAGCCCCACCCTAAACTACCCTTTACATGGAAAATTTTTCGAAAATTTTGATTTTCTTGAAAATGGCTCTAACGATTTTCATTAAAATGTCATATGTTTGAGATATTTTTATGACAAATGAAATGTATATCTTGAATTTTCTGGCTATAGCCCCTGTAGTCGTATTTACTCTGGACGACTTTTGCATAACTGGTAAACCGTTAGAGATAGACAAAATCATACTATACAAAAATGTAGATCTTGCTAAAATACACAATTTATGTCTCAATAAATTTTCTTGTAGGGTGAAACATTTCGGAGATATTCCTTGTTATGTGTGTGAGTTTCGGATAACTTGGAACTTTCGTGAAATGGGTCATCGTTGTTCATTTTTTTTATATGTTACGTGTGCAAAGAGAACGGAATCTCAAAGCTTTAAAAGATTTGACTATCGCACAAAGCCTACTGTATTCCAATATTCCCCTTCCACCTACAAGGAAATAAGCAATAAGATAATTTGTACAAATGTTTATTTTAACTAACACGAAGAAGATATAGGAATAAGAGTTTGTAAGAATGGTTAGTACAAAAGTAGAGAAAGTCATGTGAGTGCAACACATCAGATTTTTTTACATATTTTTTCATCAAAATATTTGAAAAAATTTATAGTTTATAATTGTTGGATATACAATGTTTGAACAGAACAACGTCTGTCGGGTCCACTAGTATCATTATAAATTCCTTCCTTGGGCAACAAGATAAATCAAGCAAACTTTAAAAATAATAAACCATTACTTAAATAAAGCGGCAATTCCATCACCATGTTTAGAAGATGATTCCATACACAGAAGTGAGTGAACAATTAAAACGTCACTGTAATCTTTGAGTACTCCTTGCGGCATTGTGCGCTATAAACATTATTAATAGGGTATGTTGCTTTTGTCGCATTGCGATTGAATGGACGGAGGGGGAGAACATCTCGACCATCGTGACCCGACAGGGATCTGTTGCGGGTTATCACCATACCCAGAGGGAAGGGATGAAGCGAAGGGAGACCACAGGCCTGTCAGAGGAAGGCCAGCGAATCACAGATGCACTAAAGTCCCTAGCAGAAGGAGAGAGTGATACTTGGCGTACCACCGAAGGATTTATCCCAACCAGGGAGAGGCGACGACGCGGGTATGTTGCTTTTGTTGAAAGTTTATGACAATTTGTGATATGCGGCTTCTGTAAAATATCGAATAAAATATATATTTTTATTATTTGTATTGGATGTTTAAGGGTAGATATCTCTTAAAGCGTAAATCTTGTTGTAGATTTACGGCACGTAAAACACCTCAAGCTTAATAAAAGACCTCTGAGCAAAAGTAAGCGGTCAGTTGTACATCCTCTAAACGGGCAACTCGCTTCAAACAGTTCATTTATTAGAGCCCACCAACGTTACTGAAGCTGTCTTTCTTACACCTACCCATGCATACGCTGAGGAAAAGATCCCAACTATAGCATTAGGCAACAGATTCAACAAAGAGCGAGAGGTTGGAGACAGAATCAAAAGTGGTGAAGATGATAGGTATCACATAAGAGCAAATGGCTAATGGCTATTTCTGTATACCCATGGATATATGTATATTTCTGTGGAGTTTAAAGGATGATATTCCGCCCCATATGTATATGCGATAGCAAGACCATGTGCTACTATAGAATACATAAGCAGTATCTAGAATGCGTCATAAAAGCAAACTGCAGAGGTCAATGTCTGCAGCAGACTAATGATTTACTGCAGTGATGTGTTGCTTGTGACAGGGTTGTGCTTTTCTTTCCACGAGATGCGTGATGCATGTCCGGTAGTTGTCCCTGGAATACAAACCAAACTCACGGCCTCCGAGAAATATGTCTAAGACAAACACTAACCCCTAGAACGCACTCTTCAATTAATTGACAAGGAAATATATGTAAGTGTGGACGGATTGGAATTTTATTTCGGCATAGTTGGCACACAGTTCACATATTTGTACGTCAACATTCCTTACACTAACATCACTAAACGTTTCGTTGACAACTTGGCATAGTAGATACTATGAAACCAAGATTTTATTTTTATAACCAATGCTGATATGGAGAGAGAATGAAACTTTTTAAGCTGTAAGGAACAAAAGCCAGCTAAAACCCGAGCGATTATCCAAATACTATCGAAAACCTGCAGTTATCAGCTCATAAGGGTACTATAATATCACTCATGATTTACCATGGTTTACAACCAGCGAGATGGCACCTAGATAACCTGTGGGCTCGCATTTGGAAGGTCATGGGTTCGATTCCCGTGGCCGACCTTCCTGACCTAGGTTTTTTTTTTCGGAAATTTTCAAGAGTCACCAGGAAAATGATGGGAAGGATAATTACATCTCCCGAATTTTCCATCTCTCCATTTCATTTCACCATCATTTCAATCCGGCCTTTTCAGGGTCGAAAATGTTGGCAATGGGCGAGTGTTGTGCTGCTTTGCGGGGATTTTGAGAACTGTAGCTGCTGTTTTCAGCAGCTAGTGGATGGGTAGCATTTTAGTTGGCTCACCGGTGGCTGCTTGGCGAACCTTGGTGTCGAGATGAAGAATCTCCAGCAAACGTTAGGGGCTCTCATGCTCACCCTACTCGCCCGAGTTTCAAAACGCCCATAGAGCGCTCTCACTTCATTCCTTCCTCTCCTACAATAGCCTCAACAGTTGGCTCAGTGTGGAATCCCCTCCATCCATAATCTACCTCTACCATGGTTTGTAAGTAAAATCACTGTATCCTTTATACGCTACAATCCACATTACCCTGCTCATTAGAATCCCCCGTTGTATTAATTAATTACGTTGACAAAGCGATCGTATCAGAATTCCTATTAATCTAGCTTTTCTTTAGTACCTATTCAAAAGTTTTACTTTGTTAGTACACTGAATACATATTTGTAAAATGTTTTACGGAACTAAGAAAAAAAAAATAAAAAAAAAAATCTTTTTCTCGATCCTGGATCTAAGCAATTAATTGATTTTATGAATTATATGCTATACTTATCCGCTTCTTCCACTCCACATTGTACACTGTTAAATTGATAGAGACAACTTTTCTTGGAGATATGCATTTCATGCGTTTGTTACTAATCGCATTGCATAAAGTTGCACTAGCTTAATCTTATTTTTAAATTACCCGGTATCTCTAGATTTACCCTTATCGTCAGGGAAAATATTTAATATGTTTAATTAGAGGATTTAAATAAACCAATGTTTCAATTTAGGTATATATTTGGACTAGAGCTGATAAGGGTGCAGCACGTGTTACATTAAGGCACGCGAGCGAAGCATGTATTTATAGTTCAGATTACGTTAGATGTGTTTAAAGGATAAAATGAAAATCGATTATTAAGTTCTGGGTACAACACAGCACACGCTTTTCGTTTGTGGGCGCAGCGGTCTGGCGTTCAGCCTGGAGGGCCCAGTTTGAATCATGGTTGGGGTGAGTTGCCTGAGGTCTTCCCCTGTTATTATTGTCGTCCTCCGTGGTCTAGGTATAATGTGCTAGCCTCTGGCTGCCGAGGGCACAGTTCAAAACCGGGGAAGAGCGATGGATTTTTTCAGGCGTCAAAATCCGTAGGATGGCTACCTTCGTAAGAAAAGTAAAGCCGTTGGACCCGTGTTGTAGATTTACGGCACATGGAAGAATCTCAAACCTGATAAGTAGATCCTTGAGCAAAATTAAGTGGTCTTTCACCCCAATATAGAATGGAACAAATAAATAGAAAATAAAAATTTGAATATTTTATGCAGGTATCTAGGTTATTACACATCCAATACATGTGAACCGCTGCGCGGTGTTTTTCCACTGCGCACGCGGAAACACGACAACAGCAGCTGATATACACAGGTCACGAGCATGACTTGCTTTTCTCTGCTCTGCTCACAATCAGTATTGAGCTGACGCGATATTGTGCGGCTGCATTATTACCAGTGTGCTTTATTGTTTAGTCCGTACTCAGTCACATGGTGTATTATGGCTCAGCATTTGTTTTCTACTGCACAGCGTGCATTTATTTATGATTCGTATGTGTTAACTGAGACAGCTCACCAGGTGCAAATGTGATTTCCAGAAAGATTTCCAGGTGTAAAAGTTCTAGGCCGTACAACAATCCATAAACATTACAATAAATTTCAGGCCACAGGAAGTGTTAAGACTTGAAAATCTAAAAGATGGCGTACGATTCTTACCGAAGAAACATTAGAAGACATCGGTCATCGTTTGAAGAATTCCCCCCAAGAATCGTTTAGGGTCTTTCACAACAGGCAGACATTTCTTATGGCTCTTTGCAAAGAGCTACTAAATTGCTGGAGTTAAAACCATATAAAATAACTGTGGCACATGCTCTTCAACCAGGTGATCCTATAATTAGGCGCACATTTTGTGAGCGGACTCTCAATAGTGTATACAATGGCAAAATTGACCCACATTTAATATTTTTCACGGAGAAGGCTTGGTTCCACCTTCATGGATATTGTGCACACAAAATAATCGTTATTCGAGCTCTGAAAAACCTAATATTCTTCATGAAATAGCTCTTCATGCCATTAGCCATTAGCGGAGAAAGAGTTATAGGTCCAATTTTTTTCGAGTCAACAGTTGACGCCCGTACATACGTGAATAGAATTTTGCGCCCTTTTCTTAGAGAACTAGCCGACAGGGAGTGTGATTTTGCCATTTTTCAACATAACTTTACAACAGCTCATACAGCTGGTTTTTCGATGAGAACAACTGAAAGTGGGTTTCAGGAGAGAATTATTAGTACAAACGTGTGGCCCCCTCGACCCCCCTGCCTAACCCTCTTCGATTTCTGTCTCTGGGGTAACTTAAAGCATAAAGTGTACATGACAAACCCACACACCCTGGAAGAATTAAAACAAAATATCCGTCAGAAAATTGGCAGCATTCCTCAACGTGAACTACGGCAAGTGATGGATAATTTCCTAAAGAGGTGCCAAAAATGTATGGCCAGTTTCAGCATCTGCTATAATTATATTGGTAAGTAAAGCCTTTAAAAGTATCTTTTAAAATGCTGTATGGTTTTATCCGCGCTGTTCTATGACAGCGGCAGTCGACGACGAGCGTAGAGGACCCGTACAGACAAAACACAGCGCAGCTGGTTCACAGTCTTTTGGATCACCCGTTATATTCAAACTTTAACATTTATTTCATAACGAAAACTTTTACATTTAATTTACACTTAATTTTTATATAAAAACTACAACTATTACTACACCTAATAAAATAAAAACTTATAAACAAAGAATTTAGACGTTAGATTATTCAGAACCACCGCAGTTAAAGGTTGTTCATAAACAAAAACTCTTTTTCCTATTATAAAGCAAAGTTATGAACTCCAGAATCATTTGAGTATCACCTCACTTCATTCACTTTCTCTATAAATAAACTCAGCTTGGTTAGTTACTTCCTAACTGTACTGATACTCGTATTTGTAAAATATACTATTCTCGTGCATTGATTTTCAACTGAAACAGTAACAGGCGACGCGTTTGTGTATTATGTGTAACATGGACACTTTTACCTGTTTTAACATAAAACAGGTGTGTCTTGGTTTCAGACTTTATGCAGTACTCTTAAGAAACTGTTAAATTCTTGATTTTTGCGCAACACATCTAAAGTATACCAGGTAATTCAGTTTTGCTTGCAACTTTCGTGGAACACATCTGAGAATATCGAACTGCTGGGTAATTAAATTGAGGGTCACTTCAAGAAGACACAAGCAAGGATTAGGTCAATGCCATGGAACTTCACAGTGATTTATTGAGCTGATATTCTGCTTGTGACGGCAGAATGCTCCTCAAGCCACGAAGTGTGTGAATAACGCCCAACATGTCTCTTTGGAATTTGAACCATCCCACTCGGTGCAACTCGGTGGCATCCAGCGTCATGCAGACTAACAAAGTCCCAATTGAAACACGACAAGGTGTTCCTAAAATGCCGCCCAAGAACCATCAGACGTGATAGAGCACGTCGCACCACATAAACAACGCTTACCATTTACGTTTCATGTCGAATAGGTCACTTTATTTTAGCTAACCATTATAAACATTTTAATCCTTGCTAAAGAACAGCTCACAACAAAAGGGATGGCAAGAAACAAACGACGCCCGACTGTGGATTTTAGGTTGCAATAAAACCACGGTCTGCTTGCACGTAGGTGGTCATGTTTATGTCACAACTTTGGTTGTCCCCTCATGGAGGAAATTATTCCTTCGTGGTTCCCCTTACCTATCAATGTTTATTGCATCATTCTTTCTAAAGAAAAAATAAACTTGGTTTACCCACCTAATAGAGTGCGTCGTCGCCGTAGTATACCTACTAACGGGAGAGCAAAAAGCTTACGAACCGGTTGCGCGTTGCTTTGGCTGCCCGCGACCTCTGCGCTCGTTGCGGTCTGCCGTATCATAGAACAGCGCGGATGAAGTCATACAACATGTTTAAAACTGCTTTTAAAGGCTTCACTTACCACATTTATGAAAGAAGATGCTGAAACTGGTCAATGTCGTTGCCCATACATTTTGGCACCTCTTTAGGAAACTATCCATCACTCACCTTAGTTTACTTTGATAATGCTGCCAATTTCCTGACGGATATTTTGTTTTAATTCTTCCAGGGTGTGTGCATGTCTTGTACACTTTATCCTTTAAGTTATACCGAGATAGAAATCGCCTATTGGACCTCTGAGAAACCATTCTGCGTTAATGGGGCACCACCAATTTTTCCTCATGAAGGAGTACTTCATGAACAATATTAGGTTCTTAGATATAAAGCAACTTTTTTTCGAGTCAACAGTTGACGCCAGTACATGCATGTAATTTTGTCCCTTTTTTTAAAGAATTGACAGACGGGGAGTGTAATTTTTCCTTTTTCAACACGACTCTGCAACAGCTCATTCAGTCAATATTTCGATAACTACAATTGTGTGTTTCTCTACAATTATTATTATTAATATAAATCTGTGGCCCCCTCGGTCCCCTGACCTAACCCCCTGCGATTCCCATCTCTGGGGTAACTTAAAACATAAAGTGTACAAGACAAACCTACCCACCCTGGAAGAATTAAAGCAGGATATTACCAGCATTTCTCAACGTGAACTGCGGCGGATGATGAATAGATTCCTATAGAGGTAGCCAAAAATGTATGGACAATGACGGTGGTCAGTTTCAGCATCTCCTTTCATAAAGTTGGTAAGTAAAGCCTTTAAATGCAGTTTAGAAATGTTGTATGGTTTCATCTGCACCTTTCTATGATAGCGTCGAGGACACGGACAGGCAAAACATCGTGCAGCCGGTTCGTAATTTTTCTCGGTAGCCCCACATTGGGTACTCAATTTCATTGTTGCTAGGTCTAAAATTATTCCGAAGATAAGTTAAAATCAGGGAAATTTTCTATTTCAGCCAGCTATTGCTAACATAACCATTAGGGTATAAAAATATGAGCATAAAATATATATTCTTTTTTTATAAACTTCCCTATATAGTGATTTTTCTATCCCATGATTGTACAAGAGGCATATACAAGTAATTAGCATTCTCAGTAAGGAAATAGAAGTGAACACACTGGGAAATAAATCATATGATGAATTATTGCATCAGACGCAATTAAGGCACTTCATTTATTTGCCAAGGAGAAGGGCTGTAAAGATTCCACGTGACACAAGAAAGCCAATGAAATGAAAGATAAACAAGATTAAGGTTATTATTGTCATAATATTTGAGTTCGTATTCAGTAACATCGAGAAGTCATAAAAAGCAGCTTTCTTTTCGGTTACTGTTGACCAAGGACTTTCTGATGGAGAAACACATAACCCTGCGTTTTATGAGCAATCTCAGATAGTCAATAAAGTAGAAGATCAAGTGTTACAGCACATTATTGTTATGTGTTGGTTTACATAAGCAACCGAACAACGTGGGAGTGTTGGTAACGTGTGTAATTACTCCAGCTGCCTCTCCACAAGCACATACAACCGTCATGCACCTTATCTATGTGTGTGTGTTTCTTTTTTGTAGTGTTTAACGCCCGCTTTCACTACATACGGCACCGCAGGCGGTGACACTGATGATACATGGAATAAAGATGGAGCACCGGTGGAATGAGATGGCGGGGGAAACCGGAGAACCCGGAGGAAACCCACCTCAGCACCGCTTCGTCCACCACAAATCCCACATGCGGTTGCCTGGGAGCTTTGGTGAGAAGCGAATGGCCTAACCACTCCGCTACGGCGCGACCATCCTTGTGTGGCATACGACGATCACTCGGATCTACGCACCTCGTGTTAATGTGCAGAACATTTAATAATACGATGCTTTGATGAAGTTATAGTTTAAATCAATTAGCTACCCATGAAGAATGTGCCCAACCTCTCATCACTGGCAAGTGGAGTTTGAACTTGTAAATCTGACATGGCATGCTCACACGACTTTCTCTACACTTTAGGCCACACATTGCTCTATATACACTTATACAGTTCATACAAAAAGGGATTCCTCTATCCACGTTATGCTACTCACGATACGTTTTTGACTGCATGCTATACCAAGTTAAGCAATGTGACCTGGGTTACTTGCACCATAGGCAAAACAGAATATAGTTGCTCACATATCGTAGGTTACTTTTGTTACTAATAAAGGAGTAAAATGAGAATCGCATTAAACCGAGCGAGATGGCTCAGGCTCTAGACCGCATTCGGGAGGTTTCGGGTTCAAGTCCCGTGGACCGATCAATCTGACTAGAACTTTTTTCGTGGTTTCCCTCAGTCGCCAAGGTGCGATCGGATTGGACATTTAATGCCACGGCCCAAAATTCCACCTTAAGTCTAAAACAATAGTATAAATGACGAATAGTTGTTAATAGTGAATGCTGTGCCATCTAACCACAGATAGACTTGATGGCACCCTAATGCCATGTGCCCGTCACAGAGGCGGAGGTACAGTTGCACTGCACTGCTCCCTCTGTGGACTCGTGAGGAAGCAAAACAGTATGCCACAGTGATGAGATCTTGAAGATTAACCGTCTGCCACACATCACTCTACGAGTATCTCCTTGCAGATCCTGACAGATCCATCGCGATATGACTGCGTAGTTAAAGCAACGTAAAAGAAATAAGTGTGTATGTATGTGTGTGTGTGTGTGTGTGAGAGAGAGAGAGAGAGAGAGAGAGAGAGCGAGAGAGACAGACAGACAGATAGACAGACAAAGAGAGGAAAATAGACTCACATCATGCCATGGTTTAGTCCAGCACTGAACTGTTCCATCATCTTGAAAGCGAGACTTGCAGAAGACTGGTAATAAGATGCAAAATGACAGTTTAACCTCTGGAAGAAGAGCAAGTATTTGGAAAAACGGCTAACACTACAAAAGGAGTTATTTGAGATAAGGAGTTATTTGATATAACATTGTGTATTCCAAAGAGCTACACAACTTTGTATAGTTAGGTTTTTACCTATCTCTTGTGATTTTAAGTTATACATTATACAAAATCATTCAGAATGACTTCATATGATATTCACAGAAAGGTGATGGCATACATTTGATTAGTCAATATAGATATCTTAAAATTGGTATTTTAATCAAAATTGTTAAAGGTATTTTTGAGAACATGAACAACAGCCAATGTTTCCATATGAAGGATAGTTTAGTATGGAGGAATACTCGTATTATTGAAAATCCTCACCGGCCTGCTTAAACAGCGTCAAACTGAAATATGGCATTGGTATTCATCTAGCTTTTCATATCTGAGCTACGCTGTTCACACACGCACTCATCGTACACAAGGACCCTTTTTGAAAGCTGCTTTTGTTCCAGTGGAATCGGATAGTGCATTTCCAATGAAATCTCTAAAATGAATTTTTGCATGGAGTAATAAAAATATTTTGTTTGTAAACGAGGCTGTCAATAACCAGGATGAAATCAGTGTCGCTGGTGTGCTGAATTTCAACCTGCAGAAGTTCCTTTACATCCAGTAAATCTATTGACATGTGGCTGTCACTTTCAAGCGCAGTTAAAGACCAAGGGCTGGTATTGAACCCACGATCTTGGAATCATATGCCAGCGCCTAGCTGAGTCACCCAGACCGTTTTTGGGTGGAGTACTACACTCTCCTCTACCTGTTGTAAGTGGCGTGAGAAAGTAAAACGGAAATAAAACAAAGAATACTCATATTTGAAACCATTCTTCCGCGAGTCTGACAACATTGAGTATTAGCAACACAGATTTTATGGCTACACCCTATAAATAACACCCTTCGGCTACGACTGGCGGCTTAGGACTCTCAAACCCTAGACTTCGCTTTGCAGCTTGTTACCCTCAATTCCTCGGCTACGCTAAATAAGACGTTGGCAGTATTTATAAGTTATATGCTGGCAGGTCTGCATGTGCATTTGCAAAACGCATGAACAACTGGAGGGTGGCATCTGTAGGGGAAACTCGGGAATCATTTTGGGATTGTAGTATCTTTATGTTTCAACGACGCACGATTATTATTTTACTTTTTAAAGAACTTATTAATAAAAAGACTGCAGGAAGAGCTGCAGTTCCCATAACCTTCTAAACCCAATACCTAGAACACAATGTTCAGATGTTAATGCTATCGTGCAATGAAGAACCTGTTTACCTCGTTCCTCTATACACATTCTATACAATATTTTGTTTAAAAATCATAAATTTTAAACTTACATGACCTGCTCTACTCTCTCTTCTACAAACGACTGTTACAAAAGCTTATTATTATATTTACTGTTAATGTAAGCAAACTTTAATTACATTTTTAGGCATTTCGTTGTAAGATATAGAAGATAAATCGATCGTCAGATTTTTAAATATGACAAACACGGATCTTTCTAAAAAGGGTTTTAGGTGAAGGAAACCTCAGAATATGTACTTTTGGTATGATGTCATTGAATTTTTGAGTGGATTATTTCTTTCCGCATATAGAAATTCCATTTATAGTAAAGAAATGCAGTTTCTTTACCAATTATATGAATGCATACAGAAATTAAGCCATCAATGCTGAATCACACAATGAACTTTTTAGTAAAACAAACATGTAATTTTTATAGTTTCTAGGAGCAAATTATACACCTATATGCGAAAGAATTAAAAGTTATTTTAAGATACGCCCTTGCTATATCTTCAGCTTGAGTAACTTACGGAGGTAGTAACGAGATATTAATGGCTTGTAATAGATAAAAATTGCAGGAAGCAGTAAGACATAAAAGGACAAGGGCAAAGAAAGGAAATGATCATCATTTGACATGCAAATACATGAGGTCACAGAAGACCTAGCATTATTTTAACTCATTATACAAACAGGCGCCAGTCAGAATTACATAAAGTGATGTTTGCATACATTAATATGCATCTTCTAGTTCTTTAATGGTTTGTTCTTTTATTCTCTGACATTTTAAAACCATTCCTTTAGATCATGGCTACTTTGGGCTACTTGTAGCGGACGTCAATAATAAGAATGATTCTAAAGTTAGTACGTGATGCACCTGAACATCTGCCCCCTCCCCTCCTGGCCTTTTGCTTTCTTTGCTTTGTTTCTTCACTGACATGAATGGGTTAAGATTTATTATAACTTGTGTCCAAAGGAATTTACCGATATTATTTATTTAATGTATCTTCCCCACTTCCCGTTTGAGTTGTGCCAAAAAACAAACTATACTTTACAATTGAATCGCTTATTTTTGTAGGTTGATGTAAGTTTTGATTAATTTTGATTATCTAACCAAAACTGATATGCTGTTTTGGGTATAATACATCTAGCTCCTATTATTAGCCCAGTAAGCGTGATCTTTTTAAGTTATATTTATTTTTGTAAAAGGAAACGGTGGGTTCATAAATTACCTTTTTGTGCATCCACTATTATGTTATGCTGTAAAACCGCTAGATTGGGAATAGCGAAGTTCTGATTTCGTGTTTTCTCAATAGCTTACACATCAGTACCAGTTGACGTTTTCGTAGCTCAGGTAGTACAAATATCCTCTCCAGGAGCTTAGCTATAATTTAACTGCAACGGAGTCTCCGAAGTCAGCGAGAACACCGGCTAATTTGCCATTGTTGGGTTCAATTGGCAAACATTTCCCAGGGATCTGACAAGGCATTCTCAAATATACATACATAATCTTTCATAGACATTTTGGACCCGGTGCCTAATCACACCCTCTATGTGAGAGCACCGAGGTTTTATGCAATGGCCTTATTGACAGTAAACAGATGGACCAAAGCCCTCAGTTCCAAATCTGTGACTCTCTAAGCACAGTCCTGTGAATACGAGTCGGATAGGGGTCTAACTTTTCGCGGGCACATCAGAGATCTATCGGCGAGGACGCAGGGGGCTATTGCTTCATTGTATCCTATGCTGAGGTCCGAGATGCCAGTCCGCCTGAAGTTACAGGCAGCAGGCAGTTGACTCCTATGGCTCCAAAGGGCGCAGAATAGAGGACTCCGGTCCATCTTTTCTGTTCCAATACCTTTCCCGTGAGACTACTTCATGACACCGTTGTGACCTTTTGGCTTGTTTCACTAACAGATTAATACAAATATTTTACATTAAATCCTTAGATTTATGTATACTGGACAATTAGTAGGACATCAGTACCATGAAAATAGGTATATAAGAGTTTTTGAAGGAAAAAAAGATACCTGGCGTGTAAGTTTCATATAATTATTATGACTTTAGCTCAAAAAATACACAAAGGAGAGCTAAGATGTTCAAAAAGTATCCTAATTATTAGAGGATAATTGTGAATTCTTTCCAAGGGCGTTTCAGTTGTGCTAAATCAGATAAATTACTGTTTCGAAAGTTTTGGGTTGAATGCCTGTTGAAAGAACATTTGTCTTGATACTGTCCATCCTCTACCTCAAACCTCGCCCACTCCAGAATTTAATTAAACTCATAATTCAAATGTAAGAGGCGTTGTTAATGATTTATTATTTTTTTAGATTCGTCATCTGCAGTTTTCTTAGTAAGAGTGCTGCTAGTTGGAACATTTTGTTCTTGTTTTCATAAATGAAGATAAACATTTTCACAGTGATCATCTCTGTCAGTTGGGCTGATGCAGTAATAGTGAAACAAACTATCATCGCAAATTTCGTTTAGTATGGACGGATATTTATACCAATTAATGTTACAGTTGTTGTATGTCATTTGTTGCTTAAGTATATTTCAAATTACGTCAGTATGTTCAATTCGTGGCTATCAAAAAAGACGTGAATCGACGACGACGACGACGACATACTGGCAGGCTGTGGTTCAGCCCGACGATATTTTTCTGCGTACCTACCCTTAATAGGGTTTAACCGCAGGTAGAATTTTTGGTAAAGGGTGGTTAAGGGTGTTGTTTTTAAATTTAGGTTATGGCTTAAATAATAAGGAGGCTAATTTGCCCCTTAGCTGATGACTCACAGAACTCAGCAATGTTTGCATTCTGTGGAGATAAAGAGTGTTTAAACATTTTGTAAGATCTTTCGATCTTTTTAAATTTTGAACTTTGATGGTGGGTTGAATTTTTGAACCGAATAGCTCTTTATTGGGATTATTTGTAGTTTAGCTTTTGCTGCTGATGGGTAAACTACTTTGTTATGGGATATACCCGCAAGCCATACGGGGAACCCTGTACGACCTGAAGCGGCGTGTTGTGGGGTCATAATCACCTAGAGATCTAACCAGGACGCTTTGGTGGTTGGGTAATTTGGCGTACAATTTTGCTGCCCGGCGCCTAATTTCATCCTCCACGTATGGAAGAGATGAGGCTTCGTGAAGTAGTCTCACGGGGAAGGATAAAGGGACAGAGTAGATGGACCGAAGTCCTCTGTTCTGCGCCCTCTGGAGCCACAGAAGCCAACTACCCGCTGCCATGGCCCACACTTCACAGGCGTAAAGCATGAGGGGGATAATCAGGGCTCTGAATAGGTGTAGTTTCAGGCGGACTGGCATCTCGGATTTCAGCATAGGGTACAGTGAGGCAATAGCCCCCTGCGACCGCACTGATAGGTCTCTGATATGACCTCGAAATGTTAGACTTTTGTCTAATTTAACTCCCAAATAGGTGATGGTGTCTCTCCACTGGATCCTTTGACCCCGAAGTTGGAAGGTGGAGCAGTCTGCAGGTGTGGGACGTCTTGTGAACAGGATGGCATGGCTCTTGTCTGGATTAACAGACATTCTCCATCGTCGGCACCAGTCTTGGACTAGGCGGAGGTGTCTTTGAATAGGGTTGAAGGCTCTGTGGATGTTTCTGTTGGTGCAGTATAGTAGTACGTCATCTGCATATTGCGCTAGATTGACCTGTGGTTCAGTTGGGAAGTCTGCCATGTAGACACTGAAGAGAGTAGGGGACAAAACAGAGCCCTCGGGGACTCCGCCTCTTATTGGCCTAATTCTGGAGGTTCGTCCAGCAACTGTGACTATGAGGGTCCGGTGTCGGAGGAAACTGTGTAGGATGTGTATGAGTTGTGTGGGTAGCCCCAGGTGAATCAGCTTATGAAGTAGCCCTGTGTGCCAGGTGGTTGAGAAGACCTTTTCCACATCCAGAGATACCGCGGCGGTGAATGCGCGTTCCTGAAAACCCAGGGCAGCAGCCTCCACCACACGCAGCAGTTGCTGAGGTGTAGAGTGCCCAGGTCGAAAGCCGAACTGATGTTCTGGGATGGCTTGTATGTTTCTCAATAGAGGGGATAATCGGGTTAGGATCATCCTCTCTAGAACTTTCGAGAGGATGGACAGAAGGCTTATGGATCTGTAGTTGGAGGGGTGTACCGGGTCTTTCCCAGGTTTCAAGATGCATATCACCCGAGCCTCTCTCCACTCGCGTGGAAAGTGACCCAGGGTAAGGCACATATTGAAAACTCTAGTTAGGAAGAGCACGGCGTTGAAGGGAAGGTGACGAAGCATGAGGGGAGTTAGTCCGTCAGGTCCCGCCGCCTTTTTGATTTTGAGGCGTTTTAATGCGCCATGGGTTTCGCTGGGACGTATCACCGGTAGTCGTTCCGCATCCTCCGGCGGACGTCGTAAGAATCGACGTACTTCTTGGCGGGTACGTTCTGAGAATCTATAATCCTGGGGGTCGTCTCTGGGACACATGGTCCGCTCTAGATAGTCAGCGAACACGTTGGCTTTGGCTTCAGGCTCGTATGCCAGGCCTCGGGTGCCCTGAATTGGCGAGTTGTATTGGCCACGACGGTTTCGAAGGCATCTGGCGATCTTCCACACGTCCCCACTTTCAGTGTCCAGGCTGGCCATCTTGCTCTCCCACGCTTGCACTCGGTGCTCACGCAGTCGAGCCCCGACCAGTCGGCGCAGTCGCCGTAATAGGGCTCTGTTGTGGGGTGTGCGATGCCTTTGATAGAGTCTTCGTGCCGCCCAGTACCGACGGATAAGGAGGATTATGTCAAGTGGGAGGACGTCTGGGTGTAAGGGAGCTGGAGCTCGGATTGTCAGGTTTTGGGCAGTTCTTGTCACGATGGATGTGAATGAAGAAACTGCCGCTTCAAGAGTTGGGATGTCGTTGATTCTGGGATTAGGTGGGATGGAGGTACGAAGGCAGTTACGGACACCTTCCCAGTCCGTTTCCCGAGTGTAATTTGAGCTGTCGTGACTGGCAATCCGGGTATTGATTTCTGCCAGTACTGGGTTGTGGTCTGACTGGAGAGCATTTATTGATGTCAATGTGAGATGAAATGGGAAATGCTTTATGATCGCAAAGTCTATGACAGAGGGGAGTCCTAGACCATGCGGGTGATGTGTGGGTTGCCACGGGCCCTCCACCCTTAGTTCGGGGTCCGCGTCGATGAGGCGGATGATGGAATTGCCTCGGGCATCCGCCCTTCGACCACAGTGCCAGCGTTGGTGTTTGGCGTTGAAGTCCCCAGCTAGGATGACGTTGGGATAAAGGGCTAGGATGGAATGGTAGTCATTAGGGACAAACTGCCTTCGTGGAGGGTGATATACTGAGACTATCAGTATCTCTGTGCCGTCAAGGTTCAGAGTGATAGCCGTGGCCTCTAGTGTTTGAAGGGGTGGGAGCTGTATTGGGCGATGGACTACGTTTTGCCTTACGAACACCGCCGTTCCGCCTCCAGGACGACCTTGACGATCAGTTCTGTGGCAAACGTAGCCCGGTAAACGGAAGCGAGCATTTGGGCGTAGGTGGGTTTCGCTAACTAGAATAGCGTCTAGGGCATAAGTGCGGGCAAAGTGGGATAACTCCCCCGCCTGGCCAGCCAATCCGCACGCGTTCCAAAACGCGAACCGAAATGAGGTGCTTGGCCTAGTTTGTCTGGCCATTTTCGGTGTTTTGAAGTACGGAGGTTAGGAGGGCGAGCCCCTCCATTACAATGAGCGTCTTGGCTGTTGAGTCGCTCGCAGAGCTATATCTCACGATAAGATCGCAAATCCTTTGCCCATGGGTCTGCAAAACTAGCTGCGCCCATTTGAGCAGGTCAGTGAGCTGAAAGGTAGGGGATGAGGGGGTGTTGTTTGTGGTAGGAGGGAGCTCTGGTATCTCCTCGGTTCTAGCCTCCTCGGCTCTAGCCTCCTCCTGATGTTGTCGGGTGGTGGAAACATCCCTCGCTTCGACCACTCTGGGTGCTCGTTTGGGCTTCCGGGGTTTTCTCTCCCTCTGCGGCCTTGGGATTGTTTGTGGGGGAGGTTTATTTTGAGGCTGATGTTGTGTATTGTGTGATGGTTGCTGGTGTTGTTCTCGAGTCCATGGATTACCCGAGGTGCGTTGGTTCGTTTGAGCTTGCGAAACTCTAGGGGTGTTGGCTAATTGGGGTTGAGGGGCCTGGTAATTTGAGGTGGAAGGTCTCATTTGGTCTCCTCTGACGGGAGTTGGACCTTGAGGTATCTGTGGTCTCCTGGAGGCGATCACTCTCTTCCTCGCAGGGCAACCTCCATAGCAGGCCACATGTTTGCCCTTGCAGTTTGCGCAGGTGGGATCATCTGTTATCTGTCTAGGGCAGGATTCTTTGTGGTGCGCATCACCACAGCGAAGACATCTAAGGTTTCTGCGGCAGAAATGGCTCGAATGGTTGAAGCCGAGACACCGGTAGCATTGTGGGGGCCCAAAAGAACTCCTCACAGCTTCCACCTTCACCCTGAGGTAGCAGAGAGACGTGACTCCGTCGATTTTCATCTCCGGATCACACGCCCTCTCCACCACAACCAGGAAAAGAGGAATTGGTCTCTTGGCTTCCCCGTTCTCGCCCGGTTTGGTAAGTTGCCTTACCAGTCTAGGGGTGATGCCTTTGCGTCTGAGCTCTTCTTCGATATCGCCCACGGGCGTATCTAATGGAAGACCTCTGATGACACGGCGGATGTCTCGAGTTTTGTCGAGACCAAACGTAAAGTGAGGGAGATTTTTCTTGTCAAGGACAGATAGGAGGGTGTTATAGTCCCTCACATGGTTCGTCTGAAAGACATAGCGGCTTTTCCTCCTCGTCACCGAGCACGACCCCGAAAGTGTTGGCATGACTTCTTTTAAGAAGCTCACCATACCCCTGAAATCGTCTACAATGATAGGCGGAATATGCTGCTTGTCTGATTTTTCAGTTGGTTCACCAGTTTGTTCGTCAGTCGAGATAGTTGATGGGTTCTGTTGGCGCTTCTTCCGACGGTTGACCACCTCCCGAAATTGTGCCTCGTCCACCTCAGTAGAGATGTCAGAGGAGCTTGCCTCGTCTTCGTCCATCCTGGACGTTTCAGACTGGACGACGGTCTCGTCTGTATTGGATTCCGCATCTGAATCCTCGCGGGAGCTGTCAGAGTTTACCTCTGAGGTTCGGCCTAAACGTGAATTTGGTTCGCGTTTAGCGCCTTGGTTGGACGTATATCCGGTTAGTGTCAAACGTTTAGCGTTGCCATTTCCGCCTTGTAAGGGCTTTCGGCGTCGCCGGTTGACTGTCTCCTGAGGTGAGCTTGCGGAGACGTTATTGTTTGCGCCAGATGTGCTGGGCATTGCTGAGTTCTCGTTATCGAGTCTGGTTTTGCTGTTTTTAACAGTGGGATTAGGTTTTGTAGACATAATATTGTCGGGCTGACCACTTACCTTCAGCAGCGGTTGCTAAGAAGCGTTGCCAACAGAGGACCGAACACCCAAAAAGGATGCGCCTATATCCACCCGAAGGTGTTGGCTCTAGCCTTGTTGACAAACCGCTACTGCTTGTTAGTCGGGACCTTGCTCGCAGTATATTGGAGACCAATACCGATGCTTTATACAAGCACCAATCAGGCACTCCAATGCAAAGTCCAATCTCGAGACAGATGTTGCCGCTCCAGGAAAGCAGTCTTCGGTAAGCTCTAAAGTTTGCTTTCCAAACTTCTTATAGAGCTACCCTACGTTGACTTTGGCTAATGTATTAGCCCGTAGTACGAAGCCTGTGCACCACCGGCATGCGCACTCCACCTTCTTGCGGGATCTCCTGCTCCGTGGGGGATGGCTGAAAATTCCGGCTTTCCACCAGTGACAAGCAAATCACGTCCGCTCTGGTCGAACGACGACGCGAGAACGTGAATCGAATCATAAAACTGGGTCTTTTGTATGAATTTAACGAGCAATTCTATTGGTTGTTTAGAATATGGATATATTAGGCGATTGTGGGTTTACTTCATTGGATCATGACCAGACCTAAGAATTACGTCACTGAGTTTGCGCCGTAACCTGTCCTTTTCATTAGCCACGGTTAAATTATACAGGCTGTTAGATGTGTAAGTGCAGATGTTTGTATAGGTAATTGAGGGTAGCGTAAAGAACAAAATTTCATTAATATTTGCTTACTTTGAGCACGTATAATTTTAATTATTAAAAGTAGTGGATACGTTTTCACGTTGGTTAGTATTTCTTAGTAGGTGTGGCACGCACAAGGTATATGTACATGTTTATTTTCTCCGAAAGGGCGGAACGAAAGGCATAATACACAGAGGGCAACGTGTTTGTTTTATCCGAGAGGGCGGAATGATAGGCATAACGCAGAGTGGGCAGGCCTCGTGATAACGAATGTTGTATCGGAACTGAGTTCCAATGCTTTCTGCAACGCCAATGATCCCACACCATCTAGGCCAGCAGCTTACGCATTGACATGTGAACACGTGGAAGCAAAATGGATAATCCACACTGACAGACGTTCATTTCGCGGCGCAGTTAAGACCATGCAAAAAATATCAGGTAGTAAACTATGTGATTGATTTGTGAGAAAACTGCTAGACGAAAACAAAAACAATCGACACATCGAAGTGGATACGTATTAAAGTAGCTACAATTTATCAAAATATCTGTATCTATACCACTAGCATCCTGTAGTTAGTACTTATTTCTCTTTTACAAAAAATAATATGCGCTTTCTGAGTATCATATTGTGTTAAAATACAATTATCGAGTTATACCTGCACATTTTGAATGAAGTATAAACCACAATTCCACTTAAATTTAACAATATTACGCGTGCCACTGAGGAAAGACTCACTTCATATTTTCCATGATACATGTTCAGGTTCATGTTCATAGATACATGTTCATAGGTCGGTGAGAATCATGCTTTACTTACAGAATTATTATTTATGTGCTATGCTTACCACTAATGCACTGCATTAACAATGTTCTTTGGCAGTAGTGCTCTGACATATTTAGGGTCTATAAATTCTCTTTGCTGGCTTTACCGCATAGCATTAATTATTTCAACAATTTATAACGCTTTATGTTTTTACAGCTGTGGCGAAAGATATTAAGTCTTGTCCATATAGAAGGTTACTCTTTACAAATGAAGTCACGCAGGTATTATTTCTTTTCGCTAGCATGCTGTTTGTAAATTGACGGTGATATGTTAAT